>CM021100.1:984341770-984876917 GCA_007115665.2 Sequoiadendron giganteum | reverse complement strand
TAATTTAATTAGATGAAGTGTTAGTGCGAAAAGATATGAACTAACCTGATTAAATTTAATTAAGCTAATAGATGAAAATGATTAATTAATTAGCTAGAATTATTAAATCAATTAAGTGAAAAGATGATGGATTTTAGAGGAAATGATGTTAATAAACTTGTTTTGAGTGTATGATATCGACTAGGACATTTTTCAGTGTCTACAAAAGTAGACTAAGAAAATTTGAGAAAAAATACAAAGGTATATCAACATGTTGGAAGGGTAGGTTGTGGCAATCGAGGTCTTGATATTACAAAAACAAAACACAAAAGGATTACCAAGATATTTGATTCATAAAATAAGAAGAAAAAACTTTCTTATATAGACTTACAATGAGTTGAACATAGCGAAGACCAAAACTAGGTTGAACTAAAATTAACAAAAACTAAATAAAGCATAAAGATAAATTTAAGACTAACCTAAAGTTGAAATGAATCTATTAAACTCTAATTCTAAACACCAATTGACAACAATATAATAATACTTTAATACCCTCCCTTAATGGCCAATCTACTAACTACACCAAGCTTATCCTGAATATTTACAAATTTGTTAGGACCTAAAGACTTTGTAAGAATGTCTAAATTTTGATCCTCTGAAGGACAATACTAAAATGCAACTGATCCATGTTCTTCAAGTTGTCTGATGAAGTGACAAAAGTCACAATATAGTTCCACAAGTTTGGTACACTTGTGGAAGACTAGATTTTTAGCAAGTTGGAGCACCCCTTGATTGTCGCAAAACAAGGGTGAAGGCTCTACTTGAGGCATCTTCATGTCTAAAAGAATATTTCAAAGTTATACTACCTCGTGCATGATACTTTTATTATTCTCAAAAAAATTCTTCAATTGAAGAGAGAGCTACTACCTACTACTTCTTGTTGGTCCACATGACTACACATGTGCCAAGGCTAAAAATATATTCAGAAGTGGATTTCCTATCATCAACAAAACCTACCCAATCTTAATATGCAAACCCAACCGATCTAGGATCTTCAATTATGTTGTACAAAATGCTAAAGTCAAGTGCCCCTTTCACATATCTCAATGCCCTCTTCATTGCAGTCCAATGTTCTATAATTGGTGATATCATGAATCTAGAAATGAAACTCACAACATAGCTCAAATTAGGTCTATTGGTTTTAAGATATGTAAGGTTGCCTATTGGTTGCCTATATGTTGACTCATTGACGATCTTAGAGTCAATTTGGATAAAATTTTCAACACTCTCTCCATAGGTGTTGAGGATATTTTGCAATCTGTCATTTTGAATTTGTCGAGCAAACTCTTGACATATGTGGATTGAGAAATAAAAAATTGCTAGATGTTTTCCAAACTTCTATACCTAGATAGTAATGTAGGAGGCCTAAATTGGTCATGTCAAAAGATTTACTAATATAAGATTTGATATGATCAATAACACTTGCCTCAATACTTGTAAGAATGATATGATTACCATTACTTTTGACATACAAATTTAGATCCAAAGGACTCTATTGGAACCATTGATTAACCAAATACTTGTCAATTTTGATGTATCATACTATGAGTGCTTGATTTAGACCTTATAGAGATTTCTTTAGTTGGAACAGAAGATGCTCCTTCCCTAAAACCTGAAAACCCTATGGTTGAGACATGTACACTTCTTCCTCCAAATTTCTATTTAGGAAGGCACTCTTCATTCCCATTTGATTGACTATTCAACTAAATTGAGTTGTCATGGATAGAAATAATCAAATGATGCTCATCTTTGTTGTAGGAGAAAAGGTCATATAGTAGTAAATTTCCTCTCTATGTGAGAACCCTTTAGCAACCAATCAAGCTTTTTACTTGTCTAATGTACCATATATCTTATACTTGTCCTTGTACACCCATTTGCAACCAATGGATTTCTTCCTTGGTGGAAGATCTAAAAGAACCCAAGTCTCATTCTTCATAAGACTTTCATTTTTGGTGGCCATGACCTTTTCCCATTCCATTTTTCCTTTTGCCTCAAAAAACACTTGTGGCTTATACACTCCATAAATATTGGCCATGAGAGAAAAGTTGACTATGTTTGACTTTCTCTTTCCTTTGGATTGTCTACCCTCAATCATTTCACTTACTCAAACATCTCCAATGGTGTTTTCCCACCACTTTCATCTCTTAGAAGTTTCTTCATCTAAGTAAACATTGTTATCATGACTTGGGTCACCTATATCTATGTCATCTAGATCTTGAGTTAAGTTATCATCAATGAAAATAAAGTTTAGTTCCTTGTGTTTTGATTCCCCCTTTAGGTGGAGCTTCGTGAAGTTGAATACTTGAATCCTTAGCCACAATAGGCTAGTCTTTGGTAACCTGGAATCCTAGAGATGTTTGGAAAGGTCTTACTTCATCATCAATCACATCTCTATTGAAAATCAAGTGGCTAGTGTCAACATCAATCAATATCTAGGCCTTAAGATTGTCATTGTACCCTGTAAGCATCAATTTCTTATTTTTAGGATCTAATTTGGTTCGCTTATCATTTGGGATCTATATGCAATGGAACCAAAAATATTCAAATGAATTTTGGTTTCATCCCAAGACATGCTTCATTTGGGGTCTTATTGTTCACTCCTAATGTTGGAGGCATGCTTAGTAGATAAACTGTAAGATATACTACCTTAGCACAAAATATCTTAGAAACACCCATGCTCTCCATCATACATCAAGCCATCTCTATGATAGTATAGTCCCACCTCTCAACTACATCATTTTGCTAGGGAGTGTAGGGTATGGTAAATCATCAATAGATGTCATGTTTAGCACAAAAATTGTTGAATTCTTTGGAACATAATTCACCTCCATTATCAAATCTAAGAGTGGTTATTGCACAACCTGGCTCTTTTTCCACTAATTATTTTAACTTTGAAAATTCATTAAACACCTCATATTTTAATGTCAAAATATATACCCACATTTTCCTACTAAAATCATCCACAAACAAAAGAAAATACTTGCATCCAATAAATGAAGTTGTGTTCATTGATCCACAAATATCTGCATGAACCAACTATGGGACTCGCTTGTCTCTCTAATCTTGTCTGTCATCAAATGGAGTTCTACATTGTTTCCTTATTTGGTAAGCCCCACATACCCCCTATATTTGTTGTTGAATGTTGGGTATTCCATCTACCAAGTTCTCTCAAGCCACTTAAAGAGAGGTAGGACAAAATGAGGTATCCATTCTACTAATGTTGAAGTGTAGTAATGGCTTATGCACTCTTGGTTGTCAATACATGCTCCCTAGCCTATATAGTTTCAACCAATCCATACAGTCCATGATCTTCTATACTAACAATAATAATATTCTTGGTCTCCTTGTCAATGATTCTACATTTGTGATTGCTGAAAATGACATCTAGATTAGGGCTACATTGCATAATCTAACTTACAAAAAGTAGATTGAGCTCCATTTTCGATACATAACACACATTGAGAAAATCAACTCTTTCCCTCCAAAAGTTATTTGGACAATCCCTTTGCCTACAAGTGTGTACTTTTCACCACCACCAAAGATTACTGAAATGAAACAAGTAGTGTACTCTACACACCAATCTTGCTTGTTGGTGAAGTGATGTGATGCTCTTGAATTGATGTACCATGTAGATAACTCTAATTGATATACCAGTATTTTGGCCATGAATGTATAGAAAGTTGGTGCCTTCTTTGAATGCTCTACAAAATGAGCCATTGTTGATTGTATTGAGAGCCTCTTTGGTTGGATTTTTGTTCAACCAACCTTTTTGTGGTGCTTCTTCATATGAGCCAATTTACCACAACAATGACGTGATGATTTTTAGATATTTTGTTATTCTTGAGTGACCATTCTCTCAAGCCTTTGTCTTTCATTACAAATGTTTATTCCAAACTTGTTGTCTCACTACTTCTACAAAATTATTTCTTCCATCTATCTTTTTGTAAGAGCTTATTGCATAGCTCTTCAAACTTTAGGTCAACATCTATAATAGTGATATTGAATGTCTCAATGAAATACTCATAAGCATGTGTTAAGATTTTCAAAGTTATTATCATCATGCCCTCTTCTTCCATCTTCCAACTAATGCATGACAACTAATCTTTGATGTGCTTGATCTTAGAGTAAATGATCCAGCAAGGACACTCTTTCATCCATAGTAATATTCAGAATTAAAGTCCTACCTTTATTTGAAGTTTGCTAAATTTTTTTGCAGATGCTTCTAAATGACAAGTGAACTCATCCTTGTTTGGACTTCAAGAAGCATGGCATTTGTGACTGATATTTTGATTAACATGAACGCTTCTCTATCATGTTCATCAAACTTGTCCCAACCTTCACCTGCAACTATTTGTCAAGTGTTGATACAAAAGACAATCTATTCAAGACACCTAACCTGAATATTATAAGCATTCCTACTTCCAAGGAATATATTTTTTGCTACCAAAACACTAGCTACTTTCCAACATAATTTTGGGTAAAGAGGTCATTTATGCTATTCTTCCCTCTCAAATCATGAAGTAAAACAAAAAACAAAAATAAACCCTCTAGTCAAAAATTGCATCAACAATCCTAGCCGCACAAGGAAGACTCAAAATTTTAAGAAGAAAAAAACGACAAAAGTTGTCAAAAAAAACCTAGGTTGACCTATAATCATTTTTTAAAAATGAAATAAGAAAAATTCTACCCTAGTCACCTTCAAAAAAGGGGCCCAAAAAATTGATTTTATTAGAAAATCATTAAAATTATTTAGAACCCATTGAAACGGATACCCTAGCTGTTGCATTTCCGTCGAGCGAGTCTGGAAACTTAAAAAACAACACATAGTTTTATTTAAAAATTGTAAAAAATGTGCAAAAAATAGTTCACACAATTTTTGTGTAAAGCCACGATTTTGCAAACAAAAAAATGGCACGATTTTAAACACTGTATGTCGTGATTTTTAGTAGATAAAAACCCTTGAAATCTGCTAGAAAAACCCTACGCAAATTTTGCCAAAAATCAATCATGATTTTTGCAGAAATAAATTTGTGATTTTATCAACAAAGCCTAGCACAAAATTTCAGCCCTAGACGGTTCTATATAGTTCTTCTATATAATTTTTTTTGGCTCTTCATTGTGTTTTGCAAGCAATTCAATGAAATGTCATTGCCGATAGCAATCCCTAAGTCGATTTGCTTTCTCAAATCTTAAAGCTTGACTTGGCTTTGATACTATATTATGAAAAATAAAACACAGAAAAAGATTACCAAGATATTCAATTCATATAACTAGAAGAAAACGCTTTCTTATATAGACTTACAATGAAAAAAAAAACCAAAAAAAAGCATAAAGACTAGGGGAGATGTACCAATTGCCGCCCAGGCTAACTTCGCGCATTCGTACAAAGTGCAAAATAGGTTCGATTTCAATTTTTTTTTTGGGCTTCTTCATAAGTGAGTTAGGACCTTAAAAAGTTTTTTTTATCTTCTGGGTATTTAAAACGCGCCTTGTCGAATCCGTAAAGCGAAAGGTGCTCAAAAAAGGTGTTTTTGGACCTTTGTCCACTATATTTTCATTACTTCGCCCATACGCGTTCATTATAAATCCAATTTTTTTTTTAAAAAAAGCCTATTTACAAATATCAACTAACCTTTTTCAAGTTACATTTGTATGTGGGCTCGATCAAAATATCACGTGGGTCTGCTAGGAAGTGGTCACTTTAATCTCAACCTCACCACATTACATTGTTAACCACGTGCCCCATATGCCTTCATCAGACCATGCGTATGAGTTGACCTAACCGTGGGTTGTTGGGCAACTTTAAGCCCTAAACTCATCATCTCCCACAAATTTTACCTGTTTTTTCATTGTGGTCTCCTCTCTCTCGCCGTCGACGCGAGCTCGTGCGACCATGGCGACTTCCTACGGCTCCCTTCTGCTGCAAGTAATGTCTCCACCTCTCTTCACTTGCAAAATTGTTTGTTCAACAGTGGGTTTTTTTTGGCGTCGACGGTGTTTGAGTGCATTTTGGTGTGTTTAAAAATCATTTCTTAGTATGGCATTTCGGGTTTGACTGTAATCATTTCTATTTACATGTGAGTAGTATAAATTTGATCCCTCGTGAATTATTATGTCTATGACATCGAGGGTTTGACTTCTATGATTTTTTTTGACATTATTCTATGAACTAATCACATGTATTGTGATTTAAATAGAACATTGATAAAATTTTGACCAAGTACAATCATGAAATTTAATGGGTATATTGTCAAATGCTGGTATAATCATGAAATTTTATGGGTTTTCAGTTTTTACCCCAAATTATTGAGGGGTTTGATGATACGGGTTAATGGGTAGACGTTTTCTATTTTCAATAATTATAATATGCACATGAAATTAAATGGGTTTATAGATTTTGTTCGATTCTCTTCGAATCCCTACATTATAATCATGAAAATTAATGGGTATACAGTTTTTGTCCCAATTTATAAACCGGTTTTAAGATTACAATTTGTAGACAGTTATATATATATATATACACATAGTCATGTCGTGTAGGGTTTCATCATATCAAGCCGTGTAGGGTTTCATCACATGAAGCTTCGCAGACAATGATATGTTCTAATCACATTGTATATATATAGCAAAGAATGATATATTCTTTTCAGACAATGATATGTTCTTATCAGATTGTATATATATTTTTGCAGACAATGATATATTATTTTCAGACAATGCAATGTTATTATCAAAATGTATATATTTTCGCAGGCAATGATATATTCTTCTCAGACAATGATATGTTCTTATCATATTGTATATATATATTTGCAAACAATTATATATATATATATACATATGTATATATAGGTTCATGTGATGAAACCCTACATGACTTGATATGATGAAACCCTACACAACATGAGGCTTGATATATATATACATGACATGACTATATATATATATATAATCTGATAATAATAAACCATTATATGCAAATACAATGATATATTATTATCAGATTATATATATTCATACACACAATCTGATGTGAATACTACATTATATGCATATACAATGATATATTCTTATCAAATTGTGTGTGTGTATATATATATATACAGTCATGCCCTCTAGTGTTTCATCATATCAAGCTGTGTACAGTTTCATCATATGGACCTTAACATGATCCTCTATTAATGTCTACCTTTTAATAATGCCCAAGTTTCTTGCCATATATCCCTATAGCTCAGTTATCTTTAATAAACACATTGGCATTATCAGTTTAATATCCCTATAACTCAGTTACTTTGAATTTGTTCATATCCTCATGGAAACCCATAGGTGCTAAAAATATCATCCAACTATAAAAAGGTAAAACTAGTGCTGGTTCAAGCAGAGTTTTCTTTTTCAGTTTAGAGGTAAAACCAACTTGTTGAAGAATAAAACAAACCTTAATCTTCACAAGCATGACTTTAAACCAAATAAAGTCATTTAATGCAGCTCTTCGCTTTTGCATAATTAGTTTCCTTCCCCATGAACTATTCTCCCATCCCTTCTAAACCTCAATTAAATAATAACAATGGATAGTCACTATGCAGTTGCTAACATCCATGGCAACCTCCATATACATTGCATAAAATTTTATACCTCCTTTCTCCATAGCCTCAATCAACACATTCTTTTTTGGTATCTTAGGGATGCCGATTTTCATTGAGAGCCTCTTGAAGTCAATTTTGATATCAGCTAAAGAGAGCCTTTCGGTATCTTATGGATGTCAATTTTGATAGATCCATTAGATTAAAAATGTATAATCTTATATAGATATATATCCATATAAGATTATACATATGTAATCTGATATAGATATATATCTATATAAGAGTATACATATGTAATCTGATATATATATTCTATATGTGTGTATATATATATATATATTCTATATGTATATATATGTATATGTATATGTGTGTATATATATTTATACATTATATATATGTATGATATTATATGTATAATCTAATATACATTATATATATGTATGATTATATATGTAGAATCTTATATACATTATATATATTAGATTATATATGTATAATCTTATATGGATAATAGAGGTGAAAATGAGGAAGAAAACCATGGGAGATGATGAGTTTAGGACTTAAAGATGCCCGACAACCTGTGGTTAGGTAAAATCATATGCGTGGTTTGATGAAGGCATATGGGGCATGTGGTAAACTCATATGCGTGGTATGATGAAGGCATATGGGGCACATGGTTAACAATGTAATGTGGTGAGGTTGAGATTAAAGTGACCACCTCCTAGCAAACCCACGTGATATTTTGACCGGGCCCACATACAAACGTAACTTGAAATAGGTTAATTGATAATTGTAAATAGGATTTTTTTCATTCAACGCACCATTGAAATTAGACATAAATGGCCACTATAGTATGAAGTGACCGATTTTTTGGCAGGAAAATTAAAATTTGAAAGCTAATCACCACAATTCAATGCATTCAATATACACATTTGAATGATTTTATAAGAGGAAATTTTTAGTGTCATTTTCATTACGAATTCTCCTATGCTTTCACTACATATCCTCTGCGAAATTCAACTCGGTACATATAACAAAACAAAAAACATATTATAATTCATATATATGACTGAATTTATGCAAGCCACCTATTTTGTCAATTAGACCAAATATAAATTTGATTTCCTAAAAGTCATGACAAAACTGAGGCATAAATGGCCACTACAAAATGAAATGACATATTGTATCCCACAAAAATTCAATTTGCACATTCCAATGTTTTTATAAGAGGGAATTTCCAGAGTCATTCCCTGAATATCTTCTGCAAAATTCAGAGCTTACTGAGGCAACCTATGCACATTCCTCTTAAAAGGGAGCTTATTCATGTTGGCCAGAATAACTAAATTCATTTTTTTATTTATCAGTATACTGGATTTACATTTATGTTGTCTGTTTAATTATTCAATATACTCTTTTATATTTATGTACTCAATGTTTACATTATTTTTAGGCATACAAATCGTTCATTTTTCAGTTAGCTATTCAAATGAGCATTATCCATTATACATTATGTATATACATATGTATGTATGAATGTATATGTATATACATAGACATGTATATATATATACATATACATGTATATATATATACATATACAATGATATACGTGTCCTTTCTATTTCACTGCCATGTAGGGTGCCATCATATGCAATATACACTATTATTTTCAGCTTCATACTAAGGATCAAAATAATGTGGATTTTAATGCTCCAATCAAAACTCTTATTGTTGTGCATGCAATATTGTAACGATGATTTGATGTGGGAATGTTATGAGTACTGAGTACTACCCCCATTTATTACAATTATTTTGCAGGAAAGCGAGAGCGTCGAGAGGTGAATCAGGTATGTGGATTATCAACATACTAGCAAAGTTGTGTTTGTTAACACAATAAACTCTATAGGGACATTTTTCTCTGAATGCTTTATGATATGTTTACATTTTTTATTATATTGTGTTCATAAACATATAGTTTTCTTACAAATGCTTATTTGATTGGACAAATATATTTAACTACATTGGTCTCTTAATGACAAGCATGCGAGGACTTATCTGCAATCAACATAAGACATTAAGCGTTAATGATAGGTAAAGTCTATGACTTTACTTTGGTAATGACCTAGTAATACTGAAAAATGTGTGTTTTATATATATGGCTGAAAGTTAGATGAATTCACTAATAGTATACAATAATTATGAGATTAGTTAGTATTAGATTAATTATATATCTGCATGTATATACATATATATATATTGATAGGTATATATGTACATACATAAATATTGTTGTGCATATATGTATGTACATATATAGCTATATATATATGTATATGTATATGTGTCTATGTATATATATATAATTAATCTGATAATTAATATGTAGTTTTGTTAAATTTTGATTTTGATAATTAATAAGAATATATCACTGTCTACAAATACAATGATTGCAATTTGCAGGCAATGATATATTCTTATCATATTGTATGTATATATATTTATATTGTATACATACAATTTGATAAGAATATATCATTGTCTGCAAATACATATATACAATCTGATAAGAACATATCATTGTCTGCAAAGAATATATCATTATCTACTAGGAGGTGGTCACTTTAATCTCAACTCGACCGCATTACCTTATTAACCATGTGCCCCATGTGCCTTCATCAAACCACATGTATGGGTTTACCTAACCGCGGTTTGTCAGGCATCTTTAAGCCCTAAACTCATCATCTCTTGCGGATTTCTTGTCACATTACTATTTGCAAACAATGATATATTCTTATCTAGATTGTATATATATACACGATCTGATAAGAATATATCACTGTTTGCAAATATATACATACAATCTGATAATAACATATCATTGTCGCAAATTGTGTAATTAGTGATACCACAAAAAATACAAGGCTAAAACCCTTATCAAACATATAAGAGATACAAATTTGAGGTTCCAATAAATAACAACATTAGGACATGTTATAATCATATCATAGTTATATTTTTAATCAAACTGCAATAATTGATTGGGTGGTGTGACAAAAAAACATGGCTGAAACATATGTGAGGTTTCAAAATATTAGTGAAAGCTTGTATTCAACTTCTTCTCACCTTAAAAATATGTGAGGTTCCAAACATAATAACAACAACATTATCACATCTTATAATCATATCACAGTTATAATTTGAAGCAGATAAACATATTTGATATGCAAAGCAGATCACCAAAATATACTACTACATCGATCAAAAAACAAAATTCAATACGAACATGATCAATTCTCCATATTGCTAGGAAAAGGAGGTGGTGTGAGATATCCGCTAATAGCCGAGTTTGCTCCACTTGTAGGAGGTGATACTTGGTTAATAGAGGTTTGAAGGCATGTTTCTATTTGAGCAAACAATGCCTGGCTTGCATCTGCAATCAATCTCATTTGTTGTGAGCCACTCCAACTTGCATATTGTTGATAGTTGTAAAGGCTGGTGCCAATATGTTCATCATATCAAGTAGGATAGGGTGTTATGGGGGTATAGGATTCCCCATTGTAGACTTATGTTTTATCCTCTCTGCTTGTTTAGCTTTCTTTTCAGCTGCCTTTTGTAGACATTCAACCTTCGCCTGCTCTTGTTTAATTGCTTTCTCCTGCATTCTAATCATCTTCTCCTCATCTTCTATCACTTTCCTTGCTTGCTTCTCAACCCTCATTGCTTCCTTTTGAATTGCTTCTGCTTCACGTTTTGCCTTTCTTTGCAACATCTGCTCCTTTTTACGTTGCTGCAACTCCTCTTGCCTTTTCTTCTCTGCCTCTTGTCCGTTGTACATTTCGATGAAGGCATTGGATGTTAGTACTTGGGACTACCTACTAAGGCGAAGCACTCCCAAACGACCTCCCCTTGATGTTCCTTGCACCCTCTACACTGGAAGTTTCAAGAATTTTCTATTTAGTCTTGCTATTTGCTATCCATCATATGGGGTGAATGACACAAACTCAACTTCTTCCTCACTAATTGCATTGTCATCTTCACTTTGACCATCACTATGCTCTTCCCAATTCCTTGAGTAGTGAAGTAATGTATTACTTCAGCTAGATCAACGTGTGGTGGGGATGGCATAGAAATGATGACTTCTTCCTCAGTCGAATTTAATTGAACTCCAAGGTTTGTGGCTTCTTCATGCATCCATTCCGGTTGGCTGACTCGAGTTGGCAAACTCAGGCCAGCTGATGTAGTCATTGTATCTTCATTACAGGGTACAATAACTAGTTAGACTTCTGCTTGGAAATCTGCAAAAATAGGTTGGATTTCTGGTTGAATGTGTGCTATAGTTTCAACATCCTCATTGCATTCTGCTACAACATTGCTTGCATCGTATTCCCACACAAAACCATGAATTTTTTCCTCATTGTAACCAAGTAGACGCAAGCATGT
Organism: Sequoiadendron giganteum; assembly: GCA_007115665.2. NCBI lineage: Eukaryota > Viridiplantae > Streptophyta > Pinopsida > Cupressales > Cupressaceae > Sequoiadendron > Sequoiadendron giganteum. The sequence continues at coordinate 984,864,852 of CM021100.1, read as the reverse complement.
CTCTGCTACCATAACATCCTCTTCATCTTCCATTGTGCAAGCATCATCTTTTATTCTAGGACTTGGTACATCCTTTTCAACAATATAGCCTTTACTTGGCCCCATGTCCTTGTCAAGGGCTGACTGATTAAGTGGCCAAATTCCTGTTCTACAGAACCCACTAACAATGTTGCTCGGTTTCAAAGTTTTTTTGAAAGCTTGGCTCGCAAGAGTTTCCAACTCTTCACGCTCGATATCAATATGTGGGTTGTTTGCTTGCCATATTGTTCTTTGCTCTCTGAAATATGCCTTAAATGGAGCAAAAATGCTGACATCCAATGGTTGCAGCTTGTGACTGGTATGAGCAAGCAACGTTAGCAGGTCTATTCCTAATATTTTTGCTTCTTCTATGGTCTTGAAAGCAACATGGGTGCCATGGCCGTCAAAAATGAGAAGGGCCCTATTTTTCTGTGAAACCCCACTGAGGATATTACCTGTAAAATGGTCTAACCATTTGAAAAATGTTTCCTTTGTTATCCAAGCATGTTCTTGGACTGCCATCAATGCCCCTATCTCACAATTAATGATATAGTTTTGCATGTGCCTTTTTTATTTAAATAGGTAGAACCCAGGAATACTTAACCCAAACGCACTTACACAAGCCAACACTATGATCCACTTTTTGCTTTTTGAAACCAAAATTCATACACATTTTGCACCCAATTTGGCAATAACTCTCATGCCACAGTTTCTACCAGACTGAATACTAGTTTCATCGTAGTTCCAATTCGGCTTGCTCCATAGTGGTTAAGGTTGATCATATTCTTCAGGTTGTCATAGAATGCTTGCACGACAGAAGGACAAACCATAATTGTTCTATCAGTATCCACTCCTTCAACTGTTCTGATTGTCAAATCTGGGTGCCTTCTTCGAAATCCTGCCCACCATGACCTCCCGGGGACCCCATTTGTGAATGAATTGGGCTGACTTGTAGTGATTTGGGCAACTGCGGCTTGTAGCTGATTGACCTGCAGTCCATGGCCCAATTTTGCCATGTCCTTGCACCATTGGACAACTTCAGCCTCCTCCTCATCAGACAAAATGGTATGTGGACCCCTCCTCTTGGTGGTGGTAACTCCTAACAACCACGCCCTCAAACTACTAGGTGGCATACCCCACTTGATTGTTGCTGCCCTGATTGACATGTTGTGCTCTTTAACACTTTTAATTGCTCCTTCCATATCAACATATGTCCATTGCCTAATGGGTACAGGTGAGGGTAGTTGCACAACAGGTTGAACATTTGGTTGAATAGGAGGTTCGACTTTTGTTGTGTTGGCTTCATCTGCAGAGTCAGGAACATCTTGTTCTACGGGAATTGCATGCACTTCCTCATCAGGCTCTGTTCAACAAAGTGCACCCCATGAGTGACTCTAATGGCACATGGTCCTCTTCATATAACCCTTTTAGAGTGTCTTCTAGCAGGTGCCATTATATTCCACTTAACCTGCACAAACAGTAAAACTCGCATAACTTGTTAGTGCAACAAAGAATATATCATTGTCTGCATAGATATATATGCAATATGATAAGAACATATCATTCTTTGCAAAAATATATATACAATCTGATTAGAACATATCATTGTCTGTGAAGCTTCATGTGATTAAATTTCATGATTATAACGTAGGGATTCGAAGAGAATCCGACAAAATCTGTATACCCATTTAATTTCATGTGCGTATTATAATTACTAAAAATAGAAAATGTCTACCCATTAACCTGTATCCTAAAACCCATAAAATTTCATGATTATACTGACATTTGACAGTATAACCATTAAATTTCATGATTATACTTGGTCAAAATTTCGTCAATGTTCTATTTAAATCACATTACATGTGATTAGTTCATAGAATAATGCCAAAAAAAAGCATAGCAGTCAAACCTTCAATGCCATAGACATAATAATTCATGAGGGATCAAATTTCTACCAGTCACGTGTAAATAGAAATGATTACAGTCAAACCCTTAATGCCATACAAATAAATGATTTTTAAACACACCAAAATGCACTCAAACACTGTCAACACCAACAAGAGCCCACTGTTGAACAAACAATATTGCAGGTGAAGAGAGGTGGATCAAATTTCTACCACTCACATGTAAACCCTACATGGCTTGATATGATGAAACACTACATGGCATGACTCTATATATATATATGTATGTATGTATGTATACAATCTAATAAGAATATATCATTGTCTGAAATACAAAGATTACAATTGCAGACAATGATATATTCTTATTAGATTGTATATATATACAGTCATGTCATGTATATATGTATAATCTAAAAAGAATATGTCATTGTCTGTGAAGTTTCATGTGATCAAACCTCGATGCCAACTGAAACTCATTGTTGAACATACAAAATGCATGACTGTATATGATGAAACAGTACACGACATGAAACCCTATAGTATGTATACAATCTGATAAGAATATATCATTGTATTTATTTATATATATATGTATACTATATATATACATATAGTATGTATACAATCTGATAAGAATATATCATTGTATTTGCAGAGAATGATATATTTTTATCAAATTGTGTGTGTATATATATATATATATATATATATATATATATATAATTTGATATGATGACCCTACATGGCATGATTGAATATTTATATATTTGTCTGCAAATTGTAATCCAAAAACTGCTCAATAAATTGGGACAAAAACTGTATACCCATTAAACTTCATAATTACTAAAGAGAAATTTAGAATATAACGGTGATATGATTAAGAAATGGGTAATGCTATTATATTTGATGTATCCTTTAAAGATAATGTTGTTGTTATTATCTTTGATTTATGATGAATGTAGGTAAAAAAAATGTAATTGTGATATGATTAAATAATGGATAATGCTAAGTTGAATAACTGACTAAAAACAAAATAATTTGTATGCCTGAAAATAATGTAAACATTGAGTACATAAATATAAAAGAGTATATTGAATAATGAAATAGACAACATAAATGTAAAACGGTATGCTTGAAAATAATGTAAACACTGAGTACGTAAATATAAAACAATATATTGAATAATGAAACAAACAACATAAATGTCAAAGAGTATGCCTGAAAATAATGTAAACACTCAGTACACAAATATAAAATAGTATATTGAATAATGAAACAAACAACATAAATGTAAAACAATATACTGATAAATAAAAACATGAATTTAGTTATTCTTGGTGTACCGACCTGAAAAAACTCCCTTTAAAGAGGAATGCGCAGAAATTGCCTTAGTAAGCTTTGAATTTTGTAGAGGATATTCAATGAAAGCAGAGGAGAATTCGTAATGAAAATGACCCTGAAAATTCCCCCTTATAAAATCATTCGAATGTGTAAATTGAATGCATTGAATTATGGTGGTTGAATTTCAAATTCGAATGCATTGAATTGTGGTAGTTGAATTTCAAATTTGATTTTTTTATGGGAAACAATCTGTCATTTCATTTTGCAGTGGTCATTTATGCCTTGAGTTCTACTCTGGCTTTTAAGAAAGCAATTTTATATTTGGTTTAATTGACAAAATAGGTGACTTGCATAAATTCAATCATTTATATGAATTATTATATGTTTTTTGGTTTATTAGGGGGCCTTACACCATTAACTGTGTGTGCAGGTACCAACAGTTGATGGAGTTAATGCATGAAGATGTGATAAGAAGTGTAGGTGAATGTGAAATTGATAGCTCATAAAACTGATCAATGTTTGATATTATGCCACAATGTGCACCATTAACTGTTCATAATGGTTTAGATTATGTGAAATTATGCACCATTAACTGTTCAAATATACATGTAAATAAAATGTAGTTGAAGCTTTGAGCCACTTGTATAGAGTGGTAATTGTAAACATAAATGTACTTTAATAAATGCAAAAATTACTTTATTTTGTGCAACTAGTCTTGTGTTCAAAACATATATGTACCAATAGATGTTTATTTTTATATATATATTTGGTTAGCTACACATTTAGTAGTGAACATATATTGGTGTTATTTGTAAATTGTTATTGACATAATTAAAATGATATAATGACTAAAATATAAATGGTTATTGGGGGGTCAGGTAAACATGGAGTAAACAACAATTGGATCATGGGCGACAATTGGCACATTTCCCCTAATTTAAGACTAACCTAAAGTCCAAAGTTATTAAACTCTTTTAAGTCTAAATACTAATTGACCATTACAATATAACTAGCAATCACACCTTGGTGTGCAATGGGTACGCCGAAGAGGTGTCGAAAGTCAATTGGGGTAATTTTTGGTCTATTTTTTTTTGTTGTATCCATTAGTTCAATACATGAGGTCAATTGGTATGTCATTTAGAAAATAATTTTGTTTGTGCAACAAAGATCTCAATAGAGAAGTAATGGCTTCAAATCAACAATGCATCCACTTAGAGGGATCGAAACACAACTGGAACAAAACCTTTGAAACGGGAAGATAATCAGGTTTTATTACAAACAGGTTCATGTTGTGTTTGAAATATGGAGAGAGATAGAGAGATATGGATAGGAAGAGGGAGAGATAGAGGGGATTAGAGAGAGAGATAGACAGGGAGATAGAGGAGGAGAGAGAGAGAGAAGAGGAGGGAGAGAGAGGAGAGGGAGAGAGAGAGAGAGGGGGAGAGATAGCTCAATATATAGAGAGGGAGAGGGAGAGAGAGAGATATATAGGGAAAGAGATAGAGAGATAATGAGATAGAGGTGGAGAAAGATATGGATAGAAAGAGATAGATAGAGATAGAGAGAGGAGTGAAAGGGAGATATAGAAAAGAATAGAGATAGAGATATAGAGTAAGAGAGACATGGAGGAAGAGATGGAGTGAATAAGAGAGAGTGAGAGAGAGAGTGAGAGAGGAGAGGGGGAGAGAGGGAGAGATAGGCCAATAAATAGAGAGAGGAAGAGATGGAGTGATATATAGAGGGAGAAATGCAAAGATAGATAAGGATAGGGAGAGATATAAGACATTGGGAGATAGAGGTAGAGAGATATCGATAGAAAGAGATAGAGAGAGGAGCGAGAGGGAGAGGGAGAGGGAGAGGGGGAGAGAGAGGAGGATGGAGAGATAGGTAGATAGACATAAAGAGGGCAAGAGAGAGAGAGAAAGAAGGTGACAAAGGCAAGCAATATAGAGTTATAGAGAGAGTGGGGAAATTTAAAGATAGAGATAGAGAGATATGGAGAGAGAGATAGAGATGGAGATAGATAAATAGAGAGGGAAAGAAAGGGGGGGATTGTGTGTGTGTGAGAGAGAGAGATGTAGAGATAGGGAGGGGAAGGGGGAAACAGAGAGTGTGTGTTTGTGAGTGAGAGAGAGATGCAAAGATAGAGATAGAGGGAGAAATACATATGTATATATATATACAATTGTTAATGTGAGGTGTAGATAATGATTAGGAAGTTTTGAAACTTTCACAAACAATGTCACATGATACACACGTTGCATCTATTCATTAAAATTTAGTCATTTATAAACATGTGTAGTGCCAAGCTTAGATAAACCTTGTTAAAATTCGTAGAACCCATTCATAAAGTTGACTAAATTAATTAGGCTTCCTTTCTTGACATTATATGTTCCATTTCGGGCTATCCAGATTAGATGTAGCGACTTCATTCCATGTTGTGTTTGTTCTTTGTGCTTCCATGTCTATTAATAATATAGCCTTCAAGCGACCTTTCTATGTGGGTGGTGAAATAGAGAACATCTATAACTCTAGACGAAAAGTTACACCATTTTACAAAATCACCGCTTATAACATTTTTAAATGGCCCGACGGTCTTTTCTATGGTTATGCTAACCTCCCTCCAATGGAAATTAAAGAAGTTCTGAGAACCTCTTAAAACACCGACAACCTTCAAATATTCACTTCACTATGCCTGTCCACAAGCTCGATCGCCATTTACAAATGTGACTTCATGGTTAACTTTCAACCTTTACGCAAGTATATCTGACAGGGTGCTTGATGTTATACTTTGGCGAATGCTCTTTCATTACCATCGTGTTCTTCATATTTTGGAAGGCTCTTTCCTACGACACGAAGACTACATCCATTTGCAAAGTCGATATTATGCTTTATTAAAGTGTGAGCCTGCATGATGTTTGGTTAAGCTTATAAGCATATGCAATGTTTACCATGCTCTGATTGTCACCAACATCATAATATACCTCTGCACACATTAAGACATCATATCTGGTTCATTTATTGCTATTACATTTCACCAGTATGTAACCAAAGAGGTTACGAAATTATGAAGTATTCTCTCGATTCAAAAACTTTTAAGGCGCCTTAAACTCTTCAGACAATGACATGACCTGCTTCTTGCTGCTAAGATATAAATAACGGCTATGACTTATGCATGTAAACAAACCTATTAATGTCAAACTCCAATGTATTATCGTGTCAATTTGAATATGCATCATGAAGATCATCGAAGCTTTGAATACTAAGGTAAGGGACAAGTGATTTTGCAGTTTGCTTGAACCACACTGTAGGTACAAAATGAAGGCTCTCATTTATATTTTCCTCTTTTCTTAGAAACGCCTTTATGATCAACATGATCCATAGGTAGTGGAGTAATACATTTGCACATAAATCACCATTTTGATTGGTATTTTGACAGGGGAACTTTGAAATTTTTAATGGCCAAAAATGAGAGTAACACACAACAATTTTCCCTTTTTCTAAATTCATAACACTCCATATCTAACTCCAAATAAATACCCACAACTTTTTTCAGTAAAGCTGGGTCAACAATTTCCTCTCCTTCTCTTTCTCTATTAATCTGAGCAATCAGTGCATCGGTGCATCCCTTAAGCTATGAAACATGAATTCCTTGTAGACCAGATTATGGAAACATCTCATACCCACTTCATTTAATGTCGGAAGTCTGTTACACTTGACCAAAAGATGCAAAGAACTAAACAGAGAAGAAAGATGAAAGAGCATTAATTTGTAATTTTCCCAATGTTTTACAACTTCTGTCAGTAGAAACCCATCCTCATTTTTTCTCAAGGATGGTAGAACTTGTTTAATGATATATCCTTCTAATAGTTCCTTGTATTTATTGTAGAGATGGCGACCGTAGTTGTGAGGAGAGTGTTGGCCGAAGAATGCCCTCCTACGATGAGTACCAGAGATCCTTAAGAAACGCAACCGTGCCCCTTCAGAAAGACCCAGTTGCAGATATTATTAAAGGAGTGCAAGGGAATATGAGAACCTGTCAAATCATTGTACAATATTTAATGCTATAGCTATTTCGTACTAAACACCAACTTGCTGCCAGAGCCTGCCTAAGATGCAAGTTGCATTTTAGTATGATAGACGTGTAATACAATCACAGAGTGTGTAAGACCAGCGAGAATCACACTGTTGTTTTATTTTTGAAAAACGAGATAAAAGAGCGGACGCCTAGGATCAGTTTGATCGTTGGCCAGGTCTATGGAATGTAATCAGCCATCGATTTAACATTTCAGGTTGGTCCATTTCATATTGGATACGCCTTCGGCGTAAAATATACATTAAATTCTTTAAACTAGAACGTTCAAAATTTTGAAAAGATGAGGAGACTGGTGTGGCCGAAAATTTAGTGCTAGATTCCCACTAGCCATCATTCTACTTTTAGGCTTAGTTCTTTTTTGTATTTGTTGTAACTGATGTAGGGGCTTTTATGAGTTTTTTTTGGAGCTAGATTGTGAGTTGAAAGAGGGATTTCTGGGTGTGTTTTAGGGGTGGAGAAATGTGTGTTTTCAAAGAGTATTACGAAGCATTTTTGGGGTTTATTCTTCTGGTTTGAAGGAAAGGCCTTTTCTTTGTGAATAGATATTGTTGTGCACGGTAAATGAAAGAAGATATCTGCTGTATATTATTTTGATTATCAGTTCTGTTGCTTGTTTTTAACATAAAGGAGGGGTAAAAAATTTATTAAATCAAGGAAACATTACAAAGCAAGGGCATTAAATGACCCTATCCAGTTCAACCAAATGATCCAATTGATGAGACAAATCAGGGGGAAGTTGACCCCGATCAATCAGATTCCAATCATGAATATGATCTGAAGCCCATTTAGCTAGGCAATCGGCAACCCCATTCCATTCACGAGGAATATGAGTGAACATAATATACTCCAGAGAAGCATAAAAAGTGAGAATTTGTTCGACAATCAAAGCCAGTTGCCAGCTCACATCATCCAAATGCTACCTTTTTAGTAAGTTCACCACCACTTGTGAGTCAGATTCACATATGATCCTTCGCCATCCCAATTAGCTGCCCCGCTCCAAAGCCAATAAAATGGCCTGAGCCTCCATAAGATTATTAGTATGAAGGCCCTTATACACAGAGAAGATAAACTAAACCTCCCCAAAGCTATCCCTGCCAACACCCCCAATGGCAGCATGACCCGGATTTCCACGGGAAGAGCCATCAAAGTTGATTTTTAGGACTCCATGAGGAGGAGGGGTCCATCTTCCCTCCCTATTCACCTTCGGGGTAGGATGTCTGCATCTGTTGCGCATGATCTTCTTTTGCGGAGGAGGAAGATGAAGACGTTTACAAAAACCAACATCACGAGGGTCCACTGGCCCAGTCATATCACACTTAGCCGCAATAGTTTCCCCTAAAGAGTGAAGAATTTTCCACCATAGGTGAGGGGCCTGCAACAGTGAATCTTGAAAAATCCGCCTATTCCTCTCCAACCACAGGTTCCAAATAATTAAGGATGGCCCAAGAGCCCACACAACCTAAAGAAAGGAGGTTGAAACAGGGGCCCTGCCCCACCTTACCCCAAACTCCAGCAAAGAGGAAGCATGCCAGCATGCCGTATTCCACACTCCCCACCAGAGATGCCAAAGCTTTCTAGCATAGGAGCATTGGAAGAAGAGATGGGAAACACTTTCTTCCCATCCATAACACAAAACGCATATAGAGAGGCCCTAGAAACCACGCTTACATAAATTATCCCAAGTAAGACATCGGTTTTGAGCCACTAACCACATAAAGAAGTTGCACTTGGGCCAGGACAACTTGTGCCAAACTTGCTTCCACCAAGAAACCTCAATATCTCCAAACAACTGCCTACCCAATTGCTTATAGCCAGCCGCCACAGAGTACTTTCCAAACAACTCCGAATCATCCCAAGCCAAGACATCAGGACCCGTCAAAGAGTTACAAGTGCGGGAAGCCAGAAGCAAGGCAAGCTCATGCCTATCTCCCTGGGAACCACCAGGAGGCCACTCTGAGGGCTGCTTCCAGCGAAATCTAATAACCAAACCACCATGCTGCTCCACCTTATAATGCTCCACAAAAACCCAGCCGACCGCAACAAAAACATCACAAAGGCGCTGGAGGTGAGGGAAGGAAGAAAAAATAGGAGGGTGACCATCCCAAGAGTCAGTCCAAAAAAGAGCTTGTGATCCTGAATGGCAGATCCAAATAAGCGCACACTTAATCAACTGAGCTCCCATTTTCAAGGTATGCCAAATCATAGAACCACTCCCTTCCAGAGGATAGCGAGGAACATCAAAAGAGGCAACACCCCACAGATATTTATAGTTGAGAATACGAGCCCATAATTGATGTTGATTAGTACACCAGCGCCAGTAAAACTTGGCAGCAAGAGCTTTCCCATTCAGAATAGCAGAGCGTAAACCAAAACCGCCCTCCTCCTTTGGCCTGCACACTGAATCCCACTTAACAAGGCTCCACTTTGAAGACAACAAATTGCCGCTCCACATAAATTGCCGAGAAAGAGCATCAAATTCCTTAAGAAAATACATAGGAGTCGTTTGAACAAAGCACCTATAGATGGGGAGGGCCTGGATGACAGACTTAAGAAGAGTCACTCTAGCAGCAGTAGACAGCCAACGATGGGTCCAATGAGTAATCTTTCGCCTAAGCTTATTTAAGCAACAACTGCCAAGAGGATCTAGGTTGCCGACCAACAACAAGAAGAATACCCAAGTAGACAAAGGGTAGAGACCCAATTTGGAACCGAAGAATAGCTGCAATCCTCCGTTGGATTGCTTGAGGAGTATTAAAAAATAATATAGAGGACTTCTGCTCATTGACTTTCTGGCCCGAAGCCGAAAGGTAGCTGTCCAAAGCTGCCCTGAAGGAATCAACCTCTCTAATATGAGCCAAACCCATAAGAGAGGTGTCATCCACAAATTGGAGATGAGAAAGCGAAGGCAACCCCCACCCCCCCTCTTCCCCCCCCACTGCCACCCCTGAATCAAACCTTGTGAAACTCGAGACTTTAGAAGCCGACCCAGCTCCTCAACCATAATAATAAACAAATAAGGAGAGAGCGGATCTCCCTGCCGAAGGCCCCTAGAAGCCCCAAATAGCTCTGACGGTTCCCCGTTCACAATAACCAAAAAGGAAGAAGAGGTCACACAACTCAAAATCCAGCTCACCCAATCAGAGGAAAAGCCAAAGGCCAATAGAATCTTCTGAAGAAAACTCCATTTAACGCGGTCATAAGCTTTGGCCATATCCAACTTAATAAACATAGACCTATCTTGCGAGGTTGCCATGGAATGAATAACTTCAGACGCAACCACCACCCCATCCAGAATTTGACGCCCAGCCACAAATCCACCTTGCTCCTCAGAAATGATCAAAGGCAAACAAGATTTAAGCCTCTCAACAATCAACTTTGTAATAATCTTGTACACCACATTACAAAGCGCAATAGGTCTAAAGAGGTCAAGCCTATCAGCACCTTCCTTCTTGGGAATGAGAGCCAGAAAGGTAGCATTTAGGCCCCGAAGCATCTACTTATTATGAAGAGATTCACGAACCACCTCTAATAAATCCAACTTCACAATGTCCCAAAACTCCTGGAAAAATTCAATCGGGAAACCATCAGGGCCAGGGGCTTTCCCCTTATTCATCCCAAACACTACCTCCTCCACTTCAGAAAAAGTCACCTGGCTAATAAGAGAAGCATTCGCCTCATTAGAAATTAAGGAGGGAATGCAATCAAGCACCATATTCTCATCCACCTCAACTGGAAGTGAATCCTCAGTGAAAAGATCAGAGTAAAACTGGCGAGCCTCTCTAGACAAAGCTTGATGCGAAGAGATCGAAAGACCCTCCGAGTTAACAAGAGAGGAGATAAAGCACTTATTCCGACGAGCCTGAACCGAATGATGGAAAAATGAGGTATTCCTGTCACCCTCTTGAAGCCAATCAATCCTAGCCTTTTGTTTCCAGAAAATCTCCTCATGAAGCTTCCACTCCTCCACCAACTTCAGAGCTCGGGCCTCAGCATGTCCAAGCGCCTCCGAGAAACCCAAATCCTGAATTTGGCGAGTAATGACAGCAAGGTGATCCTGCACTTCTCTTTTCTTGGCCTGAAAATTACCAAAACAAGACCTATTCCATCGCTTGAGATGATACTTGACATATTGCAACTTCTTGACCAAAGAATACATAGAGGTACCATATGCAGGGGCACCATCCTGCCACCATTGAGTAACAAGATCACCCAAAGACGGATCACGCAGCCACATAAGCTGAAATTTTGAAAAAGGGGTTCTTTGGATTTGGGAAAGGAGAAGTCGAAAGCTTAATTGGCCAATGATCAGAGCCACATTAGTCAAGAATCTCAGAGCAGATGACCGAGCTACCTCTAACCCAAGAGTAAGAGACAAAGAAACGATCCAGCCTTTGGGAGATTGCTTCAGACCCGCTCCGTCTATTATTCCAAGTGAATATACCGTTAGAAGGTTTAACATCCACCAAGGCCAGAGAGTCCACATTACTTCGAAGCAGATCTAAGGCAGGACCAAGCCTAGGCAGCCCTCCCTTTTTCTCCTCCAAACTCATCACAACATTGAAATCACCAGCTAGGATCCAAGGTAAAAAGGGGGCACAAGACCTCACAAACCTGATATGGGCCCAAAGCTGGATTTTACCACGAATGTCAATCAGAGCATAAATATTAATAACCAAAATAGTCTCACCAGAATCCAGAACCGAAGCCACCACCGAAATAGCAGACTAGCTTGAGATCCACCAACGAGGAACAATCTTGCGAGGATTCCAGAAAAGAGCTAGACCCCCAGAGGTTCCCCTAGCCCCAATACACTGACATTGGCCAGAAGATCAAATACGAGGAGCCTGCTGAAGCATAAGATCCACCTGGAGCTTGGTTTCCTGAACACAAAAGATATCAGGAGCCTGAACAACAATTAGATCTTGAATAGCCTTTTGACGGGAGGAGCTATTCAACCCCCTTGCATTCCATGAGAGAATAATCATGAGGAAGGTTGAGAGAAGTGGGCCTCAAGGGTTTTAACCAACCCAGATTCCACCAACAAATCCCCAGTAGATTTAAGCTTGTTTGCATCCTTCTTACGACCAACTTTCAAAGAATTTTCAAAATGCCCCTTCTTGAGAGGGCGTTGTTGAACCCCCAAAGCAGGAGACGCTCCTCGACCTTTACTTGAAGAGAACACTGCCTTAGCCAAATCTACCAGAACAATACCATCTTGCCCATCTGTTGCATCCCTAGGAGGCTCCAAAATTCCCTGCTCCAATACCAGAGAGATATTATGAACAACAATTGCCTGCTCCATCCCTGAATCCAAACCGACATCCATACCAGTTGCCTCAGAATGAATCTCAACAGGGATCTCTTCCTCCAAAGCTTGATTATCCAGGACCTCAAATCGGTTAAAACCCTAGTCACTTTGTCTATCCTTATAGGTTCGCTTCTGACCTCCCTTTATTTCGCTGCTTAACAGGAATAAAGCCATCCTTATCAGGCCCACCCTCCACCACCGGCGCCTTGCCTTTATCCCCCTTCTCCGCCGAAGGTCTAAAAGAAGGTGAAGAAGAAACCCCTGCCGCTTTGGTTGCCCGAGGACACTGGTGCTGAAGGTGTCCATACTGGTGACAAAAACGGCAACGAAAGGGAAGTGACTCATAATCCAATGATTGAATCCACGAGGCAGAGCCAATACAAATCTCCAACGAATCGGCAAAGGGTTATTTAAATCAATTTCAACACAGATGCGAGCATAGGAGAATACCTTTTTATCTAGAGTATTCTGAGCAATGGCAGTCAGCTTTCCCAACAAGGCAGCAATCCGATGCAGAATATCCTCCCGCCAGAACTCCAATGACAGCCATGGAAGACAAACCCAAACAGGAACTCCTGTAGGAAGATCTTCTGTCGCATTAAAACCTCCATGCCAAGGTTTAATAAACAAGCCCACATGATTGTAAAAATACGGCCCTCCCTCGAAAACACGATTGCGATCCGAGATGCAAGAGAAATCCACCATAAAATAGCCATTCGCAGCCACCAAAAGATCGAAATCACCTTAAACTTGCCAGGTCCGCCGAATCCAAGACTCAAGCGCCGAGAGAGGGACACGAATACCCAAAAACTTACAGATCAAAACATGTTGGCTCCAATAAGCAGTGACCTCTTGAATCGACTTAGGAGATATAACCAGAATAGGGCGATCGTGACTCCGCAACAAACACCCATTCACTTTCTTGAGCTTCGAGCTCTCACCCACAAAAGACGAATCTAACTTTTGAGCATGCATGGCAGCCGAAAAAGTCTGAAATGGCTTTGACCCACCAAGCACCAAACTTTTGGACGCTTCAGCCATCCCACTGCACCAATCCCAAAACCTAGCCTGCCCCAAGCCACCCCCTCCAAACCCACACCAAAGCCTCCACCCACTGCCCTCACACCACACAGCCCCACCACCCCACCACACCACCCACCACACCGACCACCCCCTAACTCCCACGCAGCAATAAAAAAGACAGCACCGAACGCCAAGAAGGACCACCCACAACCGCTTCACTCCACCCACAGCCCCTGCGCAAACATGCACAGGCAAACAGCAGCATGCAGGCCGCACCTATGAGGCCCCAGTTCTGTTGCTTTTTTAATACAAGTTCTGCACGGTAAATAAAAGAAACTCGCTGTATATTATTTTGAAGATTATCAGTTTTGTTGTGTTTGTTTCTTCTTGAGGTTCTGCTGTCTGTTGTTTAAGCATTATTTACTTTTCTGCTTAACTATTAACTTAAGATGTAACTTTACATCATGCTAAGTTCATTTCTAAGCTTGGAGAATATTTAAGGATATGTTCTTTCATGTATGCTTCCCTTTCAATCTGTTTGGTGGTTTTGATACAGTTCCAGTTCCTACGTAGAGTACTGAATGGCAGGAACAGAGATTAACTTATCGATCAGAGAAATCTGCATCAATTCACAAGCCCGGAGCATTACTTTCTTTTAGAATAACCCTTTTTGTGCCTTCTAAGTTACCTAAGGCATAATCAGAAAAATCTGCTAGGCAAAAATAACATTTGATTTGAAACAAATTTGAATGGGTTTTTAAGGTAAACCTCCCAACTTGTTTTGAACCTAGGTCGTTGTGGCAACAAGTGCAAAACTTGAAGCTAGGCCACAGCCTGATGATATCAAGTGTCAATTCTTGGACTTCAATATCCAAGATCTATGGCATTTTCTTTTACAACCTTGTTCCTCTTATTAATGAATTTTATCTGTCATATACATAAATTTGAAACATCAAATTCAAAAACTTGTTTTAAATATAAACCCAAGAAGCATTGTAAATATCTTTCTGAAAATCTGTCTGGAGAAAACATTAATCATTAATGCATAGGATACAACTTGCTAGTGATTACCAAGATAATAATCTTTAAAAACTGAGGAAAGGATTCAATTATATTTTCTTACTAAGACGCCATACCATTAAATTGGGAATTGCCTGTCAGTATAACTTTTGCGGCCTTCCATATGCTGCAGAATTTTTTCACTTGTACCAAGATTGCCCATGATGCTGTCAAAATTTAATTTGCAAAATGTTTCTCTAGAAGAATATTCAGAGAAAATCATATTTTGTCTTAAGGGTAATGTGAGATAAGACAGAAACAGTGCTCCTTAACATTATCTTATTGTTTGCCAACTCAGCTTAAACTGCTGACAAATTAATTGCATGTTTGGCACTTTACGTTAACATTGGTTAGCCATGTAAATTACAAGTTGCTACTCCTTTGTGTATCAAAAGACGAAAAAAAATGGAATATGGTGCAACAGGATATGGATCGTTACCAACTGGAAGAAAAATTCATGCTTCCTCCAGGTAAGTAGGGGTAATCAGGGTTCACAAGCCAATTTAAAGAGTAAAGGGCAGCAGAACCCAAATGCACTTCAATGGTCAACCCTGGCAGACTGCTGTCGGACAATAATCCTCAAATTATTGCAAAACTTATATCCTTACTAAAGTGACTTTTAAGTTCAAACGATGTCAACAATGACCAAGAACTTGATCAAAGCATAAAACGTTTACCTCTGCTTAGTACACTGGGGTTGCTTCTGAGATTAAAATCCAACAGAACTTCACCACTACATATAACAGTCATCTGTTCTCTTTATCCAAGTTATAATTCCATTATAAAATCCTGGAATCTCCTGTTGCCAGTAAGAGACTTGACAGTGACGGAAAGCAGATATTTACATGGTCATTCACTATAGAGATCTGTAAAAAAGAAATGAACTGCAAATCATATAAACTCAAAATATACGTATCACTAACACTTATTAGAATTTAAACTATAGGTGTAATGCTCCTGAATGAAATTCCTAATTCTTGTGTTGATAAAATTATTTTCATAGATATAGACTTAAATTGGGACAATCAGATAATAGATGCATGGCACAATTCACAATGCTTCAGGAACCTCATTCATTTGTACAGCCAAGACGACAAATTATCTTTATAATATTGCAGGAACCTCATTCATTTGCTCTCAATTTGCTCTTATTTTATCATTTTGTGGAAACAAGTCTAAGACTACTGGATGATCAGCACAGTTTAGAATTACAGGTTAAGCACTATGGAAAATGTGCCAGATCATGAATATGCCCAATCAGCGACAGAATCAGCCAATCCTCAAATGCATGCTGTGACAATGCAAACCCTGTACAATCTCACAATGCAATTTATTGTCCAAACAGAATTCATGACCTTTGGAACATACCTCTGAAGCAACAGAACTGGACCTGCCACTCAGAATTTATGTAATTTCCAAATATAAGACAGAGAATCCCACCTACCAAAAGAAAAAATCATGTTAAGCAAATGATTTGGAGTCTAGTTACCATCTTATTCTCTTTGCACATGTAGGGGAATGGGGGCACTCATTGGATCAACTTCAGTATTTGAGTTTCCCATTTGATCTGCTTCTGCCTGTGCATCCTCTGATATCAATGCCAAAGATCTTGATACATGAGTTCCGCTCACTGGTGAATGGGACAAATAGCCTGCTAATTCTTCTTGCCAAGGAGCCTCATTCTGTAAAATACTAGAGCTTCCAGCAGAATACATGGCACTTTGAATGGGTGATGCTGAAGCTTGGCCAATGATAGGTGGTGGCTGACCAGAACTCAAAGATTGAGAGCTTGTGAAAGGTGGTATAAATGCTGGAGATCCTGGTTCATGACTCAGAGGAACTAACACAGGTGAAGCATTTCCCATGTTTGATGGACTACAGTCCAGAGATGCTTTAGGACAATTGTTGTCATTATGCACATCATAAAAGTCTCCAGTGCGAACCTCTTGAGAAAGAGAACAAACACTGCAGAAAAGCCACTGAACAAAATCTGTCAAGGTTGGCTGCCCAAAACACCAGCCGTTCCCAGGTAAGCCAAACCTTTTTCGCATTTGAACCCTCCAAAATCCACCATATAGAAGTCCAAAAACACACAGAATAATCCCAGTAATACCAAGACCTTCTCGAACCTGCTCGTTGTCTAAATTTATTGCAGCCAAAGTGAATATCCAAAAAGGGGCCATACATAACAAAATGAAGGTGACTGTGTGCACATACATGTTCCCAAATCCTAGTCTATCCATGTTCCATCCAAAAACACAAAACAGAGCAAATGTTGAGAAAAATGCCAATGCAGGATCCGTCCAGCAGTCAAATAGGCCTCCTTTCCATTCTGGTTTTGATTCCACTCTCTTGCTTTCCCTATCAGCAAAAGAGTATCTCCTCTCCAGCAGTGTAGTTAAACGTTTGCCATTAACAGAGTTCACATCTGACTGACCATGTTCTGCATTTGTTATAACTCCAGCCTCCAAATCATCTTCGGTCTCATAATCCTTCCCAAGAGGGCTGACAATGACATATATGCCAGCTGCAGCAGGGGCACCAATTGCAAAAGCAAGGCACAGACCAACACCAATAGCAGGACGATTTGACCTCCTGTAGCCCCAATTAAGACCACAGAGTGCATATTGTGCAAAGCAGTTCAGGTGCAGAAGTAACACAACAATCATAATATGTGCCCACTCATGAGGTTTGTAGGTTCCATTTTTACAATAGATCTTTCTCAACTTGATGATATCCTGAGGTTCCCATCTACATAGAAGCGAAAGGTGATAAAACCGCAGTGGGTGCTGATAGAGGCACATCATAGTAAATAGAGCATTCAGAATTTGATTATTGACCTCAAACCACGCATTTCTTTGACTCTTCTTGGGAAGAGCCTCATTAAGAAACCCAACCATAACCAAAAAAAGAATAGCCCCAGACACTGCCACAGCGATGCCCCATATAAACAGTGCCAAATTCTTCGGGTTCCTGAGCCATTGCTTTAATGCACACTTCAGAACTACCCATCTAATTTCCCCAACAAAAGGCATGTTAAAACCATCCTTCAAACCACGGAGAGCCTGTGGAGTTGGCGTGGCTCTGGATAATCCATCTCTTTGATCAGCTATCCTCATAAATTTTGCAGAAGGGGAGACAAGAAGAGTTGGAGATCTGAATTTCAGAAATCCTGCTCTTCTAGGAGGCCTAAGCAAGTGCCTAAAGAATTTTCTCGAGGGTTTCTTAGGTGCTGTTGCTTTAATCTCTAGTTTGTCTAATGGCCCACTAAGTTCTAGAAGTCCTCTCTGAGAAGAACTACCAGAAAATGCATCGCCTGGCTGTTTTTTTGGATCCGGAACCATTTGGGGCAAGCAGTTAGGATCAGATTTGGCACCCTCTGTTTGAATCTCATCATTTTTTCCATTGGAGCAAGTGTCCATGGCGTCAGCACACTGAAACAATATGTAGAACTTTTATTTACCCTGTCTAGTGCAGGGATTGTGTTCTTCAAGATTCCGCGTCATGTACTCACAATGCTTCAGGTCCACATTCTATTGAAATATTGGAATCCAAAAGGCAATGTTTTTCCTTCAGGCCCGGATTCTATATAAACTTAGGGACCAACCTATATACCCGAAACAACTGTCTTGTAATCCCACTCTTCATGGCTGAAATCCATCCAAAGTTTGAAACCCACCACACAATATTTTAATTCGATCCACCGAAATTTACGGACCCAAAAGAAAAGGTTTTTATTCAATCCCAGATTAGGGATCCACATGCATAAACATGATAACCAAGAGGCCCAAATCCTGAGGCTACAAACTCAGGAACAGATATATTGATCAATCAAATAAACATAAATGTTTCTTGTAATCCAAATGCATCAGGACCAAATTCTATCCTCACTAAGGAACCCAAAGGGCAGTTTTTTGCTCCAGTATTTTTTAAAACTGAATCTTGAGAACCCAAAAGGAAAATTCTCACTTCAAGTCCGAATTCTAATGAATCTTAAGAACCTAAAACATTTTTTCTTTTTTCTGCTTCTAGTCCAAAATTCTATTCAATTAAACACCAAGAACCAAAATCTTGTCTTGAAGCCAAAATCCTGTCCAAATTTAGTAACCCAAAAGCATAAACAAGATATTCCTGAGGCCCAAATCCAGTAAGCCTACAAATTCACGAACAGAGACGTTAATCTTTATCTCTAAAACGACAGCAGAAATCCATAATGAATAAACTGTCTTAGCGTCTAGGCGCTGTTGCAAAGGCAGCAGTTTCTTACCTTGATTGAAGTTCTCTTCTGAGAAACAAGCTCCATAACTGGTGTCGACAATCGGGCAAAGCCGGCTGATCTTCAATTCAAGAGAATTTTTACTCGGTAGATGACATAAGCTTACGATTGACAGATATTTTTGGGTCGGTGGAGAGATAAGCTTGAGATTATTCAGTGACTTAAATTTAATGCTTAGGGAGAGGGTCTTAGAATGATGCACCTAATTTTTGGGGGTTGACATGGTCTTCTATGTGTGACATGGTCTTGGAGATGTGGATAGTTTAAATATTTTGTTTTCAGTTCTCTATGATTTATTATGTTCATTTATGATTTTAATTTATGAGAATTATTTTTTAGGAAGTTAAAAATATGGTTGAGTGGACATGGTGCATGTTGACTTACTATTCTTAACATCATTTATTTGTTATATTCACATTACATTTTTCATCATGCAAGTAGATATACTATAATCAACTATAAAGACATTTAATTAGCACGATTTTATATTGAACACCCCAATCATATTTACTAAGTGCATTAAACAATATATAAGTATTCAACCTCGACTATTTTCTTCTCCAAATCATAATCCATTTTGGACATGTAATTGTTCACTTTTGCTTTACTTGTTTAATGGGTTTAAAGGGATTGCATAGTAAGAATGTGAAGTCTATGTGGAAAGAATTGTACTCTCCCCTTTCTAATTTATTTGAGTTTGGGAGTGTTTGGATCACTTCTTGCTTAGGACGAGATTTTAGGCTTTCTTATATTGCTAATGCCTTTATCTCACTCCTCACATCCCCATTTTCTTGATCCATTGCCTTCTACAAATTCTTGAGTTTTTCTTTACCTTAGCAACCTTCCTTGCCTTGAATCCCTATTTAGCTTTAACTATCAACATTTTTAATTTTTGCTTCCCTCTTTGCAACCAAGTTGAAGCAATTGGTATTCTTGATCCTCAATCCCCATAGTATTAGATATCCTCAATTTTTGAACACTAGTAAATCACAAGCTCTTAGACATTCCCCTACCAACACATTGGAAGACCATTTGGCATCTCAAAACCACAAACCTTGATCTTTGCTCCATTGCTACTTCTAGGTATGTAGACCTTTAGGTTCTCCTCTCCCTCATTATGCGTATCAAGTATGTCATATTCCTAATCCCCAATCCTCACTAGTACTAGTATTTGAATCTCCTTGACCCATACTCCCTCCTGCACTAGGTATCTTTGAAGCTCAACCCTTGCTCCTCCCTACAATAGATATCTTCAAATCTCAACCCCAACCCCCCTTACTATTACATTCTTTTGATATGTGAGTCCCTAGACCCCTATAGTATTGCATCCTTCAAGCACATTTTTTTTTAAACTTTTGGTGTTAGACCTTGGGAGTATTCTCTACTCATTTTATCAGTAAGAATTTCCTTGAACCACCACCTTCTAGCATGAAATTTCAAAAATTCTCATTGTTTGAACAAAATAATTCATCAATCATAAAGGTTGATCATAAACACCATTAATGAGCCCAAATTTAAATGTAAAATGAATGGTTCATAAGGCACAACACTTGTTGAAGGTTTTTCAAATGGGGTTGCAAGCTAAGTGGGCTTAACCTTGGGGAAAAACTCCTTGGTTAAGCATGCTTGAGTTGGAGTAGTACTGGGATGGGTGACCTCCCGAGAAGGCCTAGTACTTCACCTCTATGAGCATCACCTAGATGTAATGAATGCTAAGTGGACCATTCATTATCATGAGAGATGGGTTCTTGTGAACCACTACTCATGAAACATGGGTCAATGAGTTTGACTCGAAAACTACAAGGTTGAATCCTGATAGCAATATCACAATTTGACATGTTGTGGAAAATACCTCTTACTTATCAATTGATGAGCTAAAGGGGCTCTATAATGAATGGTTCATAAGGCATAACACTTCCCGAAAGTTTTGTAAATGGGGTTGCAAGCTAAGTGGGCTTAACCTTGGGGAAAAAATCCTTGGTTAAGCGCGCTTGAGCTGGAGTAGTACTAGGATGGGTGACCTCCTCAGAAGGACCAATGCTTCAACTTTGTGAGCATCACCTAGATGCAATGAGTGCTAAGTGGAACATTCATTATCATGAGAGATGGGTTCTTGTGATCCACTACTCATGAAACATGGGTCAATGAGTTTGACTCAAAAACTACACGATTGAATCTTGATAGCAATATCACAATTTGACACTGTATACACCCAAAATCAGTCAAGATAATCGATTAATTAAATACTAGTTATTTAATTAATAAATCTTAATTCCTCTACTTATAAATAAATTGCAAAATTTCTTTATATAGTTCATTTTCCTAATTCTTCCTATCTAAAATCATTTTCTTCTTGATTTAATTAAATAAACAAATCTAACTAATTTGTTTTATTTGATTAATTCCCTCTCAATTAAAATTGAATTTTTAATTCAATTTTGTCACATTTCTACATAATCTTCTAACCTCCTTCCACCTCATGATCTGCCATCTCACCATGTGTCACATGAATTTAAATATTTCTAATTTGTAAAATGGGAATTTTCATCAACAAACTCCTAACAATATTGGAGACACATGGCTTCTTCCTCCATTTGATGCTCTTCAACACTTGGCAAAGTGCTCTTTTAAAGGGAACCATCTCCATGATTCTCTCTAACTTCTTCTTCTTCCACTGTCGATCTCTCTAGATCATAATCTTGACTGTTGAATCCTGCCACATCACAATATGCCTTGGAAATCCTATAAATATAGCATCATTCTCTAGTTTTTCACACAAGACATCCTTTAGCAAACTTACTTTGTAAAAATCATTTGTGAGCATTTGGAGAGCATTTGATAGCATTTAGATCATTTTAGCAATTGGCATAATAGAAGCACATTAGCGTAGAATCATGGCTTAGTTGTTTAGTTGCATTTCCATTTTCATAGTAGTTATATCACAACATTCGCATCATATCATAATCTCCATTTTTATTATAGCAACATCTTTATCATAGCATCATGGCATCAATCACATAGTTTATCAAATCATGTAGGAATCGAGATTCTTTCATTCTTAGCATCCATTCTCTAGGTTGTCATTCTAAAGTCATAGTGCAAGTAAAATTTGAGAGCCATTGTGATTCAAAGAATCCTTAGAGATAGGAACCAATGGAACGGTTTTAGGGAGATTGTTGTATTTCAATTCTATTAGATTTGTGATTTAATTTCTCTAATGTAATATGTCTAATTGATTGTGTGGTTAGTTTTATCTTTCTGATACGCATAATTTTACATCACATAGACACGTTGTGGAAAATACCTCCTACTTATCATATCATAATCTCCATTTTTATTATAGCAACATCTCTATCATAGCATCATGGCATCAATCACATAGTTTATCAAATCATGTAGGAATCGAGATTCTCTCATTATTAACATCCATTCTCTAGGTTGTCATTCTAAAGTCATAGTGCAAGTAAAATCTGAGAGCCATTGTGATTCAAAGAATCCTTAGAGATAGGACACAATGGAATGGTTTTAGGGAGATTTTTGTATTTCAATTCTATTAGATTTGTGATTTACTTTCTCTAATGTAATATGTCTAATTGATTGTGTGGTTAGTTTTATCTTTTTGATACGCATAATTTTACATCACACAGACACGTTGTGGAAAATACCTCCTACTTATCAATTGATGAGCTAAAGGGGCTCTATAATGAATGGTTCATAAGGCACAACATTTTTTGAAGGTTTTGCAAATGGGGTTGCAAGCTAAGTGGGCTTAACTTTGGGGAAAAAATCCTTGGTTAAGCATGCTTGATCTGGAGTAGTACTGGGATGGGTGACCTCCCGGGAAGGCCCAGTGCTTCACCTCTATGAGCATCACCTAGATGCAATGAGTGCTAAGTGGACCATTCATTATCATGAGAGATGGGTTCTTGTGAACCACTACTCATGAAATATGGGTCAATGAGTTTGACTCAAAAACTACACGGTTGAATCCTGATAGCAATATCACAACTTAAATAGCTCTTAGCACATGTGGCCCGTGATAGGCCTTCAACTCCTATATAAGACAATAAATTTCATCAATTTAGATAATATTTCATCATATACATCAACACACCCAAACTATAGCTCAAATACTTGTTTTTGGCTATTGGATTTATTGGATCCGAGGACAAAAATCTTTAGATTTTGAGATTAGAGGTAAAAACCCTTTGGTTTCTAGAGGAAAACATCATATGGAGGTTGCATCAACATTTCAACTTGGAAGACTATAACACTTATTTGAATTCTTTAGCATTTGAGAATATCTTTGTAATCATTACAATCTTGATTATCAACAAATATTTGTAGTAGTAAATCTATGCACTTAATTAAATGTGTAATGCCTGAATTTGAAACTCAAATAGGAACAAACTAGTATGCAAATTATTATTTCAAAACAAGCAAAACCTCTAGAAAGAGTTCACAAAAGAGATCGGAACAAGATAATAACATCAAAAACCAACTTGAAAATTTACCATAACCTCCATCGCGATTTCATTTTCTCTAATGAATTTGGGATGTGGATGCTCCTAACTTGAAGATTGAACCAAGTTGACAACATATAACTAGCATAAGTGATCATTGGAATTTGGATGAGAGAGTTCCTAAATTTATAGGCTTTTGGGAGAAGGGATGAATGGTCAAGATTTGATTATGAGATCAAGGGTGGAGAATGGTTGAAAGGAATTCCCTAAGATCAAGGAGAAGATGGAGAGTGGAGATGAAGGTGGTTAGATTGTGAATGGATAGGATTAACTAATCAAATTTAGTAAGTAGTTGTGAGCATAAGGGAAATTAGGGACATGTGCACCTAAGAAGGCTATAACTTTGGATTGTGTTGAAAGAATAATGGGACCATAAGGACAAGTTTTCTTAGGCGCCCCTTTATTATTGGAATGTGTTGAGGTAATATAGGCTTAATTAAATAATATTATTATTTAGTTATTTTAGCCACATGTGTGAGATGGATAATAGGCAGAATATATAATTATTGATTTATTTACTATGAGGAGATGGAAAAAGTTGATAATTAAATAGGTGAAGGACTTTAGGTAATACATGTCCTAGGCGATGATATTGGTCAATTAGGACTAGGTGAAGATGATGGAATTGATTGATTAGGGTTAGGTGATGGATGAACAGGGAATTTTTTGGTGTCTACAAAATGTATTGTGTGAACAAACACTCTATTTTAGTTAATTTGTATTTACAAATCTATCCATTTTATGTGGGTCTTTTATATCTATATATTTTATATAAACGTTTTTGTTTGAGTGTATTATTTTAGATTTAAACAATTTTTATGAATATTTTAGTTATGGGTCATTTCAATGATATTAAGTCTTTGATCTTACTATCTCGTGGGATTACTCATGGGAGGATTATATGAATAGAAAATAAAAGGAACTAATTCTTGATGTAATAACATGACTACAAAAGTGCTATGATAAATTGAACAAAATACTAAAGTAAAATTTGTAGGGAGAGGAGATTGATCGAACCTTTAAAGAGTGTCAAAGGTAATCGGGTGAGCCCACAATAGTGGGTTACACTTTTTGGCCAAACTTGACATTGAACTAAACTTTTTTTACTAAATCTTCACTTTCAGACACCCATAGATGCTAAACCATGAGGAATTTGAAGATGATGCAAACTAGTGATTTGTGACATTTTGTCTATAGATTCTAAATATATATTTTATTTATTTTTGGAATCAAATTGTGTTTCTTTTTCCATCTCCTTCGATAACTAGTTTTTAACAGTAAACACCATTTTTAAAGAGTGATGTTTATTGTATAAAACGTAACTCTTTTTCTATGAAGGATAAAATTCTAATTTTTTCAAATTTAGATTTGTAACTATGATATCTAGCTCCTTCATTTGGTTTCATAGAGTTTTATTGAATTTTTTTCTTAATTAAGTTTTGAAGTCAAACCAATTACAATTTAGACATAGGTTTATTGTATAACATAATAATTTTTTTTGTATGTTTCAAAATTATTATTTTTGTTGGATAAAGGACATCAATACCAAGAGCATAGATATTTTTCAATTTTTTTTTGGTAATCTACTATTTTTTCACATGTGCAGAATGGAGAGCTTGATTTTCAGTGAAAAACCTACATTCACAAGACATTAAAAAAATATAATAATCAAATTAAATATATTTAAAATTATACTTTTTAGGAAGCTTATAATAAGGACTACACACTTACAAAACATAAATTTTAAATGAATTCATTTGATCCCCCAAAAGGTAAATCAAAAGTGATTTTTTATCAACATTTTGATAGGTGTAGAGGAGACTCCATTTTATATATGGTTCAAAACTAGTGGGGTTTTATCCAAGGGGGTTTGATCAAGGGGGTTTGATCGAACCCTCTTCAATTAAAATAATTTAAATGGAACCTTTCAAGGCTTAAATCATTATATTTTGTAAAAATATATGATTTCAGCAAAAATCAAGATGTCCCAAAAAACATAACCCATTATTGTGGCAGCACCCAATGTGATGGTTTCAAATTTGATTTAACTTTTGGAAACTACTTGGAGTTACTTAGAAAGAGGCTTGAAGATAAAAGTGTTGGAAATTTGTGTTGTCATTAATGTCAACAAACCTTTGTTGTTGCATTGATGTCAACTTATGGAGATGCTTTGGTTGGTTGCATCATGTTGTCATTAGTAGTATCATTGATGTCAACCTCTAGTGTTGCTTTGATAAGCATGTGTGTGGTGATGAGAAAGTGTTACAAATGAAGAGATGATGTTTTTGGTGCTTGGTTTCCAAGTTCTTTTGATAAATTTTGAATGAAAGAGGAAACAATGTTGTAAAGAGTGTTCAATGTACTAGAATAGTGTTTCGTGTTTTGCTCCACATTTCTTCTATATTGAAGATATTCTTGTGCAGTTCAAATATGTTGATCAAAGGTGTTCAAAGGTATTATATCCATAGTCTTAGGTTCTAGATCATTGTGCAGAGAAAATTGTGTTCACTAGTGTGTGAATTGTGTAAGTAGTGTTGTTTGGGAGAAATAGTTTTGCTCTGCATTTATCCGCAATTTGGTTTTTGGTCTTGCGGATCTAGAAGTGTGCTTATATTGCTAGTATCTACCTTCAGTCTGAGTTTTTTGTGTTTTGGTGCTCCACAAGGTTGGATACAGGTGTTGCAGTGTGTGAAAGATTAGTTGGTTGTGTAGAATGAATATGTTCTTCTCGTGTATAATGTTGAGAAGGATTTGTTGGATTTCAAGGTGTTAATGGAATATTCTAAATTGTGTTTAAGTGTTGTGTGTGGTCTGTCAGTCATCTTTTGATCAAAGGAAGCATGTACTTAATTTTTTAATGGTGTTAACATAGGTTCCACTGACCTTGGATGTTTTCACTAATTGTGGATATGCTATGATATTTGTGGAAGCGTGGCATGGTGTGTTATGTGGATTTAGGTCCAAGCTAAGGTGTGATGTGGTCCGCCTTCATTCCTCTCCACCATGGGAATATTTTGGTGCCAACCTAATTTGAATTTGCACATTTGAGGTGCATAGTCGACTTTGTGAATTGTTTTCATGGTTGCGATGGGTATATATGTGTGTTGAGTTGATGGAGGATGTATGAATGTAGTGTGTGTGATGTGAATTATGATGTGAAGTGTGAAAGTGTGAAGTTTAGTGTGTGCCTTAATGACTAAGACTATTGGAAGTAGTGAGTAAAAGGTGTCTACATTCTACAAAGAGAGTGTGAATGTATTGGTGGAACTCTTTTGTTTATTTAAGATGAATTTATCATTATAATAATCTTCTTTCTTCTTCTCTCTATTTGATAGTGATCCATTGATAGTGAGCCCTTCTTTCTCTTGGGAAATGAGCCCTCGGTAGTGATCCTATTGTATTCAGTGTTGCAATTACTTAATATTCTAAGCTAATCCTCACCGTGGTTTTTCCCTTATTGGGTCTTCCATGTAAATTTGGTGTTCTCATGTGTTTGGATGTGTTTGGATTAATGTTTCTCATGTTCATGTTATGTTAATGCATGATACGGGTTTAATTGTTGTTAAGGGTTAAAGGAGTAATACAAATCTGAATGTTAATGAGGGTTTTATGTTTCTATGTGCAACCAATTCACCCCCCCTCTCAGTTGCCTTGTGAATTCAACAAAAAGAAGTCAAAATGACAATAGAAGAAATTGTTAGAGTTGACGCTTGAACCCCATAGCTCTTAAAAAACCTTGCAACCAAAAAACCCTATCACAAAAGAGAGAAAAAATAACTGATTTTATATTAAACTCTAAGATTCTATATATAATGATATATCCTTGATAAATAATACATGAACCTTAGATGAAACCCTAGGTGAGAATTAAATTAGATCATGGCATTGTCATAATCCTATCGATTGAGAGAAAATATACATGACCTAAGTAAGATCAAGCATGCTAATGTCAAAAGGGACCTAATAATTAATTAGGTGATTACCTATTTCATTTTAACACCCCCCTTAAGTAAAACTTAGGGAGAAGCTAAAAACATATTGATGATGATGCATGGATGGGTCTCAACTAAAAGGCTTGATGAGGTGCCCATGTATAAGAAAATAAATGAATCTCTTATAATTGGAGAAAATGAGAAAACCTCATAGAAAAAACTCTCCAAAAGAAAGAAAGTACAATGAATATGCACTAGTGAAAGAAGGAAATGATTCACCATGACCCTCCAAGGATTGCTTCTATTACATAAGTATAAGAGATGCCCCCTAATAGGAGATAAAAGATGAGAATATGAATCCCCCATAAAGAAGTAACTTATGTGCTAATAATGATAGCTTGAAAACAATAAATAATCCACTACTCGTAAAAAGATTACTCCCTTTAGGAATAAATAGATCCAATAATGATTTTAGAAGTAATTCTCATAATTTTGATGTATAAAAAATCCAAATCCAAATGTATCTATAGACATGGAAAATATACCAACACACTTGATCCTGATTACTAACGTCATTTTGTCCTGACTCATCTTCTTGGTTGGTCATCACCTTTCATCCCTTAATTGAATAAATCATTATTTATCTGATTAAGTCATTCTGCCTTGTTAATTAAATTAACCAATCTAATTTAATTAACTCTATGTCTCTATTTAATAAAATAATTCATTTTATTTACTTAAATCTCTAAAGTCATCCTATTAAATTGAAAAAATTAATTCTTATTTAATTTAATCTAACATCATCTCCTTTTAATTAAATAAATCAAGATCTTTATTTAATTAAAGTCATCTTCCTCTCATTTTGATTTAAATTAATCCTCAAATCTAAGTCAAAATGGTCAAATCAACTAATCTCCTATTGAATTAATTAAATCTTGATTAATTTAATCCTAATCACCTAATTTCTCTAGATTTTGCCACTTGCACATGAAAATACATTTAATTGATTTAGTAAATCTATTTTCTCTCAACATGGCATATTTAGGGGAATATTCCTCCAAGTTTGAAAACCCCTCCAAGTGGATTTGTCCTTCCAACAAAGCATTTATCTCCTCTTACATGTCCTTGTGCATTGAGCCAAGTGGCATTTAAGTCATTTTTCTTTCTCTCTCCAACAAGTCATTTCATGATTTTCAAAATCCACCTAATATCATTTATTGGCTCATTCATCAAAATGTGTTCAACTTCCTCCATTCACATCTTGACAAGTGGCACTTGGCCATTGGATGTTGAATGATCCCACATTGCTCTATTTTGCCTCATTCTTCAACATTCTCATTTATAAATAAGAGGCTTTCCTTTGTATTTTGGATCCAAAACTTAGAGAAAAGTTACTATCTTCATATTTTGAGCAAGTGCATCCATTTCCATAGCATTTTCTAGCATCATTGTTAGGTTATTGCAGATTTTAGCAAGGAACCACATTGTTCTTCATCATCAAGTGGATCAAAAATCATCAAACCACACAAAGGAGTTGGGAAAGGGCCAATTTACACGTCAAATTGGCACCAATTCCCTTAGGGGATTGAGAGTTTGCATGTTTAAATAGGATTTAATTACTTTTCTTATTTTGTTCTTCATTTCTTTTCTATCTTAAGAATTGTAGATGAATTTCATGGGGAATCTTAGTTCTAACTTGCATTTGGATCTAATAGTGTGTATGTTTGCTATGTTTGTGCAGGTCTAGGATTGGGGTTCACAGTATCTTTGTGATCCATAAAAATTTGAGGATGTTCTAGAGCAGTCTAGAGGTGACGAAATTGAGAAAAACCAAAAATCCAAATTTTCAATATTTTCTAGGTTCCAGTAAATCGTGTTTTCAGAGGTCTTCAGAGCAAAATTTGGGTTTGAAACTTGTGTCAACCCCAAAATATTGATTGCTAAAGGTTATTATTTTTTAGGGATTGACTTAGTACTCTTGGAGACCTTTCCAACGGTGTAAACAAATTTGAATTTCAATCATTGAGTGGAAAGTTATGACCCCACCAAGTTGGGGTAAATAAATTCCTAGTTTTTTGAAAAAAATTGTAATTTTGTTTGTATTTTCTCACAACCATCTATTCATTTAAAATTCTTGGGGGTTGTGGTGACTTTTGGCATTCTCCAACTTGTATATACTCTTGCAATTTTGAATAAAATGATGATTTGGAATGCATACAACTCTTTTTATGAGTTTGCAATTTTATCCAAATTGAACACAATATCACAAGTTTCTTTTATGATAGATATTGTTAATGGAATCCTCACTTTGATTTAGATCACTTTGAAAACTACTTAAATTTCTAAGTAAAAGTACAAACCCATGTCACACTTTTGTTTTGCTCAGTAATAATATATTATTTTATTGATCAAAATTTTAGATACATCATCATTAACCAGTTTTCATTCATCCTTTGACAACCCAACAAAAACTCCCTTACAACAACCCCCATTATCTCAAATTTTTTTCCAAAAAAAATACCATCCCTGCGCCCAACAACCTACAAACTACTTTGAATTCTACAAAATTAACACATCTAAGTTTTGGTACCTACCCCAACCCTCTTGTCTTAAAGCACTACCCCTTACCTCCATTACAGGGCTAAAACCCCAAATTTAACAGACATTTTTAGCATAACAAAATTTCATTCACAAAAAGAAATTTAAGGTTGTAATGCTCATGCCGAGCTACCTATGGCCACTCCGCTATCTGAATATTTCTTCACCTTCCTCTTCCAAGGATGCAATTCCTTTCTCTCCCTCTCATTGAGTTTTGCTTGTGCTTCGAAAATCGCCGCTTCCACCTCCATCAACTCCACAAACAACTTCAAGGCCTCCCACCCACGTTTGGCTTCCTCTCTCCGTTTGGCTTTTAGGCTACCTTTTGACCAACGAACAAAGGGAATTAATCCCTCAAATTCATTACCTTCTGCATTCTCAATGCCTTCACACACATCTAGCCCTTCACCTGGAACAACCCATTGCAAAATTGTTTCCATTCCATCCAAGAGATCTTTGTGCACTATTGCTTCCATCACCTTCCTCACTGTTTTCATCGACTCTCCCACATCCAATCCCCACACCATGATCAAGGAGTACACATCCATGTTTGTGTGAAATATGTGTCTGAGGAGTCCAAATCCTATGCCCAAAATTATTTGCATGCATTGTACCAGTCTCTCATCAGTAGACAAGAACATCCCTTTCAACCTCTTCTTCGACGTTTCTCCATAAAATGGACAAAGCCAACGCTTTTCCAGGAATGTAAAGTTTGCCTACATTGAATTCTACAACTCCAGAGCTCATTTCCAACGACCACAACATTTCAATGAAATCACTCCACCGAAAAACTCGAGAGAAGAATCAACACCTAAGGACTTAGAGCCTTTCATTTGCATTAATTCACTACATTTACCCATTAATGCTATGAGTACCTTCCCCGCCACCACCCAACGCATCTACATTACTTCAATTGCTTTGAAAATCACCACCTTACTTCTAACTTATTAAAATTCAAAATGCTTCACTCCTCTCATTAATTCAACTCTTCCAACTCTAATGGCCTTAAGTCTTCAAACCTTAATTCACCAGCTTTCTAAAAAGTTAAAGCCCACTTTGATAAAATGTTTGCCTCCACATTTCTAGATCTTCATACATGGCTTACAACAATGTCCTCAAAATAGGCTAACTCCTTAATTTTAACAATTAAATCTGCAAATTCCATGCCTCAATGCTTCCCTTCATTATTGCCTGAATGATGATTAAAGAATCACCTTCTAGATGTATTTTTGTAGCCCCTAATTTTTTTTCAAGTTTTAATTATCGTTAATGCTACTGATGCTTTAGATGCATTATTTGTCCTCTCCTCCAACTTCTTCGCCCCAAAGGCCAAAACATTTCCCTTCCAATCTTGCACAATTACACCTAGCCCTAATGGTCCAGGGTTCCCTTTCGATGCACCATCAAAGTTAAGTTTCCACCAACCCTCCCTCGATTTTTCCCAGGCTACCTCCACTGGTCCCTTTGATACTAGATTAATCCAGCTAAGCCCCTTAACAGGCCCACCCATGTCACACTTTTATACAAGAATCGACCAACACAAAAAAAAATCCTCAACTTCAACGCATTAAAGTGGTCTTTATGTTTTGAATTTTAAATTAATGTAAACTAATGAAATGTAGAACTCTTGTTGAAGTTTATTCTTGTAATTTCTCAAAAAATTTAAAAATTGAACTTTGATATTTTCTTATAAATTTAAGGGAGATTTTGAATTCTTGAAAATTTCAGGAAAAAGTGACAACGAGTTGACGTCAAGAAAAAAATAGAAAATAATTTTATTTTCCCTTAAATTTTTTTCCCAAATAGATAACTTCAATATCTAGTGCATGAAAAAAAAATCATTGTATATTTTCCTTGTAATAACATTTTAAAGTCAAAGTTAGCGGAATTTGATAGTATTCGTTTGATGTCAATTTTTGTCTCTTGTTTTATCATTTAAAAAAAAAAATTATACCCTTTTGGAGAGGATTCTCTCCTCTAGTGAACCATATATTTTTTAAAATATTTTAATATATTTTAGTATTTTTTTAATTTCTAATCAACCTCATTCTTTTTATAACAACCTACTTGCAATATTAAAATATATATATTGAGACTAAACAAAATATCAAAAAATATATATATTTGAATTCTCAGCTCCGAGCTCTACAAAAGGGTATTTTTAGTTATTTTAAAAAATTCATTTTGATTAAAGAAATATTTAGTTGGGGCAAAAAGTTTCAAAAAATTCTAAAAAAGGTTGAGTTGGCTACCAACAAGGATGCCACATAAACAGTTTAAATCGAAACCTGTTTGGTTGAAAATATTTCAAGCGAAATGTTTACGATAGGAAACATGTCAGTTGGAAGGATGATGGCCAGAGGGCTTCCAACCAAAAAACTTTATATAAATATTATTTTATTTTTTTCAATTCAAGCATTTGGAGAAAATACACAAAGGACTTATTTCGACAAGGGAAGAGCTAAATTTTTAGGTACAATGATTTTCAACTTGTCATTGATTAATTCAAAAGGTTTACATGAGATTGTGGTATATTATTTACTCATTTTAGGGTGTTTGAATACATATACTTAACTCCTACCTACCTCTCTCTCCCTCCCACCCTATCTCCTCTCTTTCCCTCCCACCCTATCTCTTCTTTCTCTCTCTCCCTCTCTCTCTTTTCTCTCTTACCCTCCTTATCTCAAGCTCTCCCTCCATCTCTCCTCTCTCTATACCCCCACTCACATTTAAACCTAAATATACTTGAAGGCTAGGTGCACATGTACTAAAATTGATTATTCCTTATTTTATTGACAACTCAAGGAAGAAAATTTAGGCTAAAGTAGGTTTCATTTAAATAGAACTAGCTTAGGTTTAGTTTTTGAAATTTACATATGTACCTTCATAAATTCTAGTTTCTAGATCATATTTTTTTGTATGCTTCTATATATCTTAGTGTGTAGACAAATTAATTTGTAGAGCATAACTTGAGTTAATTTAGATAATCCTAAGATCAAAACATGCAACATATGATGCCAATATAGAAAATTTTGATTTCGTCCAATGCAAGTGCAAATTAGTATCCAAAATAGTGATTTGTGTTAGTGTAAATAGTGTCTTTATCCATCTAGATAGGATATCACCTTTCTAGGATTGACCTATTCACACTTACATTAAGTTTACTTAGGCTTCTTTTGATTTTTATCTCACTCCATATCATTGAGACATGTGCCCTCATGAGTCCTCATGACTTGAGACACCTATTGCATGTACACTTACCACTTGTTCACCCACTTGTCAAGTGAGCTCACAATGTCTCATATTTTCAAGGGTGGTCATAGTTTCACTCCTACCTTCTAATGTCCTCATACTTTCCTATATACGCAAGTATCGATCATTGTATTTACACACTCTTCATTTGTATATTGATAGACATACTATTGTGCTCATTGTGTTCACTTGTGGAAGTTTGTTTCATGTTTTTGATCTTGGAATTCTCCAACATGGTATCATAGCCATGAGAGCATGCTTCTTCCTACATTGACGTAATTCTAGCACTTAGCCCTATCAATGGAGCGTCATAGAGCCAAAAAGATAGCACCATCAAGTTCAAAAGGCTTAGGAAATGAAAAAATACCTTGTTTCGACAATTTCATAAATTTTCATTTTTTGCACTTTTTTTGGCCTCTGCCTATTGTTACCCAAATTTCACTAATAGCTCATCAGGTAGAGATTTTGGTTCAAACCTTAAAACAAAGGTACATTTTCTGTCCCTTTCCTTCATTACATTCTATTACATAAACAAAAATTCAAAAATTTCATGAATAATAGGTTACTGCATTATAACAAATGTATGTAATATAGAAGAGATTTATATAGATCTTTTCTGAAAAAGTAATCTTTATTGATGATTTAAATATTCATGGTCTCACACAAGTCGTGAGACTAATTTATTCAATATACATAAGGAAAATAATATACATGGATAAGTAAATTAAATGGAATGCACATATAATGAAAGAGACCAATCATTGCCTGAATGACTGGTTTGTTGTTGTTGTTTTCCTCTAGCTTCTTGTCCCGAGTAGCCTTTAGTCCACTTGAGCTCCTATGTCCAAGCCCCTGCATCTGACAATAACAATGATGTTAGAGCAATGCTCTAAGCAATGAAAAATCTCTAACATTACATGTACACACACTTACACATGTATAAGTTGATCTCAATGTATATCAAATAGGCAATGCATACTTTAGGTGTCCAGGAAAGTATCAAGCCATCATACACACCCAAAATATGCATTAGTTTTTCTAACATATTTGCTTCATGTGTAGATACAGGTGTAATTATCTTTCTATTTTGTTTTATCAAATTAAATATGAGTGGTGAAAATGTGGCTCCCACAAGGGTTGAGCCCAACTCATAATTTATGCACAACCTTTTAGGTATACTTAAAGTGCATTCAACATAGATTACCATACCAAGAATCTACAACAACAAATTTTTAGATGTAAACTACAAGTATAGTGTGACAGTGAAAAACATTTACTCATTGAAACAGTGGAGATGTCATAAAGAAAACATGATCATTCAAAAGGTATAGTCCTTTTACAGCTAAGGGCAGTGAAATAGCAACACACTAAACATCAATCTCTCAGTGTGAAGGTAAGATATTGAAATATAAAGAATTTCAGAGCTAAACAAAGATCATGTTTGTAGGAGCTATCAGGGGCTCACTGAGGTCACAAGGCTTACAAATAAATGCACAAAGATGAGAGGCAGAGGAATTTACTATATATTCATTAAGGAACTTAATGGCAGATAGAGACCAAGTACTATTTTTCTGGATCATTACTGCAATGAGCTTGAAATGGTTTCTATCATATCCTACAAATCATTCAACAAGGACATCAGTCAAAGTTTGGATGAGAAGGCATCAACATCATGACTGAGGGACAACAAATGGTGAAAAATAGTGATATCATGCTGGGTAAAGGAGGTAGTGTTATCATGAAAGCACTGTTGATGTTGTTATCACAACAATATCATAGTAGACATGCTTGTACTGACACAAAAGAGTAAACAATATTGTTACATACAATGACATTGAAGAAATGAGGTGATATGGGATCTAACAACTTTGAAATTTTTATTGATATAGTTTAAGAGATCATGCAAGTGCATCTACAATCACTCTAGTGTATAACAATCAATACACATAAAATGTAGAATGATTACCCTCTCTGTCACTTCTAATACCAAAAGAAAAGAAGCCATCCACTATGCATGAATAAGGAGGACAATCATTCATATCAGAATGAAGGGGAATCATGACTTTATGATTATGAGATAGCCCAGGTTACCAGTAGTACAAGGTAATGATTTGAAAAGCTACTAACAGGTATGTGTGTCAATTTTAATGACAAATGCAAGGGTAAAATATATTCAAGCTTAGAAATGGATCAAAAGTGTTTAAGGAAAGATATTAGTGAAAGCACAGAATCCTCGGCCTATTGAAACCCTCAGTCTATTTCATAATCACCCATGTTTCAATTTTGGAGGTGAAGATCTCAATCTTCATGGCAACCAAGTAATGAGGAGTTACAAAAAATAAAAAGTAAAATGGAGTAAGTTCAAACCTACAATGAACGAAATGAATGGAGAAACCCCGCGGCTAGGTATGCCCAAAATTCTGGAGACTGAGCTTAGAAATAAGTTTTTATCTCACAGAAAAATGAAAACCCTCGAAATCTCTGTGTGAGATGAATTCTAGAAGGTTAATACAAATTCCATAGCGGCCAAAGGAAGTGAAGAATCAATAGAAAAAAAGAAACATATGATTTGGTGGGAAGCTACAAGAGGCCGCACAACTTAAGAAAGAGTTTCCTGTTTATTTGTCTAAAATATGCATAGATTTGCATCACAAAAAGCTTAGAATTACAGAGAAGGCAATGAGGATAAAAAGGAATTTATTTTTATACCAATTTGGACAAATTTGAGCCTTATTTTCTTCATTAAATGTAACAATTAACTTTAAAGGTTACCTAAAGCTTGTTCATGGAGAATGGTCCAAGAAAAATGCCTTCATTGTCAAAAAAATCTGCCTTGCTAGTGAAATGATATTCATTTCTTTTTTCCTTGCTTTTGTCTTAGGGTTTCTAAACCCTAAGTGCTTAATGTTGATGGCTTTTTAGCCATTATTTTTATTAAAATCAAATGCCAATTAATTGGCCCCACGACCTTTGTGAGAATTTTTAGCTTAGGCAAGTATACTATGCCTTGTATTTTAAATGCTTATACCTTGTAATTTTCCACATCATGGTGAAAGTTTGTGACATATAGATGCCACCTATGCTTTTGAAGTTTTCCTTTTGACCTCATTTTTATGTGCTGACTATCATAATGGTCAAAATATGATTTTTTTGCATAAATATTATTGTAAAAAAAATGGCTTGGAGGTGTGATTGTAAGCCCTTAAGTCTTTTTGTTATTATTAAATGTAAATGAAGAGTGACTTAATTAGTCAAGAAAGGTAGTAGAGAGTGTTTATTTCTTTTGAGAGCATATAGGGGTATTAATCAGTTGGTTGCAAAAATTTGGAGAGCATCTAGGAGCGTTTTTATTGCTTTTGAGAGCTTTTTAGCGGTTGTTTCATGTGTCATCATATTTGACTCGGTCAAATTTGAATTTTTCCACATTTGTGAGCTCTTTTGGAGAGGTTCTAGTTGCTATTTTTTAGGCTTTTTGGAGACATCTGGGATCATGAAGTTTCTAGAACCTTTTTTTGGTGGGTTTTGGGGGGAGTTGTGAGATATAGTTACTTGAGTGACTCAATTGTATTCAGTTCTGGATATGTATTTTTCTGCCTTGTGCCATTTACAGTCCTTTGGAGATTACAACATTTTTTGTAACTCATTTTAGAGTATGATATACAGAGAATACCTTGGATACCATTGATTGTGTTGTTTTTTGCCTTCTTGTTCTTGCAACATTGTGTATTATCAGGTGATTGATCAAGTTACTTGTGAGATTTTCTATTTCCTTGTAGCTTTGTCTCATGACATCATGCCTTTTTTTGCAAAAGTATGCTTATGCAGGTTGTAAATTGTGTTATTAAGTTGCATATGACCTTCAACTTGTGAAAGATATAATATTTCCTTCGTGAAAGTATATGTAGGTCAAACTAATTTTCAAAATACTTATGCATAAGTCTACAACAACATTTTGTGTAGTTTTATATCTGTAATTGTATACACCTAAAATTGGTTTGGAGCTTCCGATTAATTAAATACAAATCATTTGATTAATTATCTTGATTTCCTCTACTATCGAATAAATAGAAATATTTATTTATATAGTTCACTTTTAATATTCATCTTAATTAAATAAACAAAATTAAATACTTTGTTCGATTTAATTATCAAATCCCTATTTCAATCTATCACATCCATCTTAAATTAATTAAATAAAGACAGAACACTTTATTAATTAAATTTCCATATTCTTCTGTCTAATTTAATAAACAACTATCCTATAGTTCGTTTTATTAAATTATTTATCTCTCTTTTGCTAAATTAAATAAATTAAAATATTTGAATTAAAACACAAAGAATATTCCATCTATATTCTCTCAAAAATGAATTAGATATCCCATGTCTAATTTATGTCAAAATCATGTCAAAATTAATTGATTGAAACTTCACGGGAAGTTTTGGAGACAAATTGGAGACAAATTTGGAATTTGATCTCTCAATCCTCTTCCATCAATCCTTCCTCTTCTCTTGCCTAGTGTTTTCATGGGTAGATACAATCTCCATCTTTCTCTCAATATCCTCAATCTCTCACCATTCAATTCTCCAGATTGAATCCAGGCCTCTCAAAGCTTTCCCTGTGCATTTCTACAGCCAGTAAATCTATAAATACAACCTCATTCAACCAAGAAAAGGATCCAGATAATCAAGCTTTTGCAATCTTACTCTGTAGGAATTCAAGCATCAAGCATCAAGCATTCACACAATCAAGCATCAAGCAATCAAGCTTCAACCATGGTTGCCTCCTGTAGCTGCAATTATCTATTTCACATCAATATCATGCTAGTTTAATCATTTAGTATTGCATTAGCATTATCTCGTTCTTTGAATTGTCATTTTAACAGTCTTATTTGCTTAAACAATCTGAGAGCAATTTAGATTTAATAAATCTTTGGAGATAGAGAGCAATATGATGCTTTCAATTGATTACCATTTTGAATTAGTTCAATTAGTTTAATCTTTGATATAATGTCGTATTAAGAAGTGTTTTATTCTTATTCACATATTCACACTTACAATTTGGCACCCACTGTGGGGCATTAACCCCAATTTTATCAAAATTATCAATTTTCTGGAAAGTGTCACGTAGGTTCTCGACGTATTTTTCTTTTAGCGCTTTCGTTAAAAGTTTTAGTGCTTTTGGTCGTTGTTTTAGCGCTTCTAGTCGTTGTTTTAGCGCTTTCGACTTTAGTGCTTCCGGTCACTGTTTCAGTGCTTTGGGTCATTGTTTTAGCGCATCAGGTGATTTAGCGCTTCTGGGGAAAACTTCGGCGCTTTGGGGTCCTATTTCGGCGCTTTGGGGTTTTAGCGCATCAAGTAACTGTTTTAGCGCTTCGGTGCAATATTCTAGCACTTTTGTAAAAATCGGTCTGGATCCGACGCATCCGCGGCCAGATTTTAATTTTTTTCATAGTTGGACTAAAATTGATCAATCTAGGATAGTCACTTCAAAGTTCCTAAAATATATCAATCCTAGGATAGTCACTTTCTTGTTTTTCTTAAAGCAATTTATCAATCCTAGGATAGTCATCAGATTCTTACAGTAGAAGTTAAAAAGAACATCATGATTTCTGTGAAGCAACACCTTCACATAGATTAGAAAATTTCTTTTTGGGCTTAAAACAAGACAAACTTATATACTATGCTTGTGGTGATTAGGCTTATGCTCTCCCCTTGACTGGGTGACCAAAGTGCCAGATTCACTTTTACTTCATGTCATTTACGCTTTGTTAAATCCTTTAGCAGGCCTACCGTAGTGGGAAAAAGTACTCACCCTATGGGAACGACCTAAGTGGGAACAACCAAAGCCAGGCTATCCAACCCACTATAATAAAAATGCAAGTTGTTGATGAAAGTCCAACTTGACGGTAGTGAGCAAGATAACCATCCCCAAAATCTTTGTTCTAAAGATTGGGAGGTCTCCTGAGGGAGTTTATCTATTTGCCGCACCGAACGAAACCCTATCTACGAACCATAGAGTAGTATCTCACCGAGTCAGTATCTATACATTGTCATACTCACGGTGCAAGGGGAGGGAAGAATCTGCCCCCAAGACACTCACCATATAATTACCAAGGATAGCTTGCTCAAGGGATTCGGTATCCACTTCCGTCACTTTGGGTACGCACCTGGCAATGACAAAAACACAGGCGCCCTCTAGGGGGTGACACGGCTGTGTGAGTCAACGTAATTGCAAGATGTGGGCTGTGAGTATAATGATGACCTACTTGTCCTTAAGTATGAGTCTGTTTGATGTGTGTACAATTGTTAAAATGACCTGTCAAAATCAATAAGAATCATTTGTGGTTCTTGAACATACACAATATTTTCAGTTTTAAAACACTTATTCAAAATTGCTTGCCGTGTTTTTACAAATTCATTTAAATCAAATTAAGGATCATCCTAAAAATGTCAAGTCAAAACAAATCAAAAAATCCATGCTGCGAAAGTGGAAGTCCACCATGTTTGTCAAGAGAAAAATCAAAGTCACAAGGCCTAAGAAACCTCTCAGTTATAGAAATAAATTGAGAAAACAACGTTTTCTATATCAAAATCGGAAACTCTTCTTACAAAATAGAACATTCATTCACCGATATCACGATTTTGCTAGGGGCTACTCATTAGATTACGCGGTAGAACCGCTCTATTCACGAGCCTTCTTTCAAAGAAGAGCTCTCACTCAATATCACAACCGTAGTCAGCGTATACATCTATCTTATCTTCCACAATCCTTGATATAGTACGCCACAAGGCCAGACCATATTTTACAATAGAGAGTATTAAAATTCTATTTTTAAGTATTCTGGAAACTTGTTTCAGTGCTTCTGGTCATTGTTTTAGCGCTTCTGGGAAATAGCGCTTTCGGGCACTGTTTCAGCACTTCGGGTCTATATTTCAGCGCTTTCGGTAAAGTAGCACTTATGTCAAATTTTACAGCACTTTTGGGCACTGTTTCAATTCTTTTGGTATAATAGCGCTTTCATCAAATTCTACAACACTTCCAGGCACTGTTTTAGCCTTTTTTGTCAATTAGCGTTTTTGTCACTTATTTTAGCGCTTCGGTACTCTGTTTTAGCGCTTTTGGGAAATAGCGCTTCAGGCCTCTATTTTAGTGCTTTTAAAATAAAGAGTTCAAAATTTATACCAGTCAATCAGTCTATCATTTTATTTATTTTTTCATCAGAATTAAATTTCTTTTTGTCAAAAATCACCGTCTAGAGACCAAAAATAGATAGGTTTATACAAACTTTCAATCTTATCAACTGAAAACAAGATCTTGCAAATCACAAGTGTCAAAATCGATACAAAAAAAATTACTACACTAAAGTTTCATCATCCGGATATTATCATCCTTCATCACGAAACTAAGTATAGCAATCAAATTTTTAACATAGTCTCATCAATAAGATCTGTCATCTTATTCGACTTTGTTAAAAGTTTCAATTGACATTTTCAGCATAGAAGATCAACATTTCAGAAGAAAGGGTTAAATTTTGTATGCTAATCATCACTAGGTCCCAAAAACAGAGATTCTTAGAACAAGAAATTTTAAAATCCCAAGCAATGGCAGAAGAAAATCCTTGGAACAATCTAAACCAAAACAATAAAAACGACATCACACTAGAGGATATCCAAGCAGCTCAACGAGATCCCAAGTTCCATATATTTATGGAAAAGATTCTAGAACAAGATATGGAGAAATATATTTTGATGTTAGCTGAATCAGGCACCAAACTTCCAAAAGACTTTGACGTAAACCGTCTAAAAAAAGCACCTGCCACAAGTGAAGCTGAAATTTTGCAACCAACACAAACGATAGATCCAGTTGCCACTTTAGCATCTCAAATGCAACTGTTACAACATAAAATACAAGATATGACACAAGGAACTACCAAGATATATGCGATACAAGACATTTGTCCTTATCCTTTCAACGCGACGGTTGACTTGATACCTTTTCCAAGACATTGTGAGATACCAAAATACGATAAGTATAATGGTAGAACGGATCCAATTGATCATACCAGAGAATTTAAAACAATGAGTCTCGAGTTTGTGCAAGAGGAGACATATTTAATGAGACTATTCCCAAGGAGTTTGGGAGGATCATGCATGGAGTGGTTTTCAAAGTTAAAACCCGGTATTAGAACTTTTGAGGAGCTCGTCAATAGATTTATCTCCCACTACTCCTTCAACATCCAACACGATGTAACAATCAAG
This sequence comes from Sequoiadendron giganteum, assembly GCA_007115665.2. Lineage (NCBI taxonomy): Eukaryota > Viridiplantae > Streptophyta > Pinopsida > Cupressales > Cupressaceae > Sequoiadendron > Sequoiadendron giganteum. The sequence continues at coordinate 984,823,260 of CM021100.1, read as the reverse complement.
GATCTTTATAATCTAAAGCAAAACAAGGGGGAAACATTCTTATCTTTTCTCCAAAGATGGCGACGCTTGTTTGCTAGATATCCACGATCAATTCTGGAGGAAGAAAAGATAGAATTGTTTATTGACAACTTAACCGAAGAAATGAGTTATAGACTGGAACTACAATGCCCTCCCACATTTGAGAAAGTCATCGAAAATGATCTCAAAATTGAGGAAGCATTGTTCAAGAGAGGAGTTATCAAACATTTTAATGATAAATCAAACAACACAGGTAATCCCTCAAATCAATACTCAAGTAGTGATAAGCCGAAATTCTGGAAAAAGAATCGCTACACGACTATCAATGAAACAACAAACTATTCTTCAAATGTCAAACCAATTTTTAACTTGACAGCATCAGCATCAAAGAATCAAAACAATGATCAACCTATCAAGCCAACTTCATACATAATAACGAGATCATCAAGGCGCAACCATAGCATAAACCGTCAAATCGGCGAAGGTTCACACCTTTAGGCTAATCAATAGAATCCACAATGAAAGAACTAGTAGCCAGTGGTCTTATCACTGCAAGAGAAGCCCGATTCTGGGATTCTAAGGTCAAACCACCATGGTGGAATGATGCTGATTATTGCAACTTCCATAACAATAAGGGTCACAAAATTAATGATTGTATGGAGTTAAAACACGCAATACAAGATTTGATTGACAACAATAAAGCATACGTGGAAACACTGCAAAACAACAACGATCACTCAGCTTTCAAAGACCCTTTGCCCAACTATGACAAAGGAGAATCTTCATCTTCCAACAACAAAGGGAAGAATATCAACCATGTCTTTGATATGACAATCCATTGTCTATCTGGAATAGAGAGTAATCATATAGTTGACCACAACATTGACGGACCAAAAATCAACAACACTATTCCATTGGACTTACTCCCAAACATATCGAACTCTGATAATCAAATCAATGTCATAAAAATCAGAGAACATCAAGAGCATCAACCAGTAAATGTAACGACTAGGGGGCAAGCCAAGGTCATGTTAAAAGGAATTGGGTCTACACATGCGGTCCCCCCTCCATCACACTATAACATCGTCAATCAATTGCAAAGGATTCCTCCTCAAATATCCATGCTAGAGCTCCTTAAAATATCACCATCACATAAGGAGGTTCTCGAACAAGCTTTAGTTGCCACTACGGTACCAAAGAATCTAGATGTGTGTCAATTTCAAGCTATGGTGGGACATTTGACTACTCCACATTGTCTATCATTCTCCGAACAGGATGATATTTCATTGAACCATCCCCATAATACGACACTAAATATTGAGGTCTTAATCCACAATCACCATGTCAAGAGAGTCTTAATAGATGGGGGAGCTAGTCTGAATATTTGCACTCTCACCCTAGCGCTGAAACAGTGCCCGAAAGCGCTATTTCCCAGAAGCGCTAAAACAGTGACCAGAAGTGCTGAAACAGGTTTTCAGAACGCTTAAAAACAAATTTTTAATGCTGTCTATTGTAAAATCTGGTCTGGCCTTGTGGCATACTGTATCAGGGATTGTGGAAGATAAGATGAATGTATACGCTGACTACGGTTGTGATATTGAGTGAGAGCTCTTCTTTGAAAGAAGGCTCGTGAATAGAGTGATTCTACCGCGTAATCTAATGAGTGACCCCTAGCAAAATTGTGATATCGGTGAATGAATGTTTTATGTTGTAAGAAGAGTTTTCGATTTTGATATAGAAAACGTTGTTTTCTCAATTTATTTCTATAACCGAGAGGTTTCAGCGCTTCTGGGAAATAGCGCTTTCGAGCACTATTTCAGCGCTTTGGGTCAAAATCCTGAAATCACTGGGGGCAATAAAAAATGAGCAATGCAAAAACACAACAACAACAACAACAAAAAATCCAAAAAAATGTCAAAAATTCAATCAAAAATCCAAAAACATGTCAAAAATCAATCAAAAAATGTAAAAACATGTCAAAAATCAGTCAAAAAAATCCAAAAAAACATGTCAAAATCAATCAAAAAATCCAAAAACATGTCAAAAAACAGTCAAAAAAATCCAAAAAAAATGTCAAAATTCAATCAAAACTCAAAACATGTCAAAAATAAATCAAAAATCCAAAACATCAAAAAAAAAATCCAAAAAAAATATCAAAATTCAATCAAAACTCCAAAAACATGTCAAAAATCAATCAAAAAAATCCAAAAAAAAGGTCAAAATTCAATCAAAAATCCAAAAACATGTCAAATCACAAAATCAGGATGGATGATCTAATCTGAATAATGATTGAAATACTTTAAGAAAAGGTTGAACATGTTGCATTTTGATCATTGTTATCATTTCTTTGGAGCAACTCGATGATGTATTGGACTAGAGAAGCAAGGAAGGAGAATGATATTTTTATTGTCTGCTGTCTGTAAGTTAATCATATGAATATATGAATTGTCGGGGGATGTACTATGCAAATGTATCACCGATGACATTCAAAATTCACACATTGAAATGATTAATCACTGCTTGTTTACGCAATGAATGCTCAGGTCATCTCGGTTAAATCATACCTAGATGCTTGTGTTCACTTGCAATATCAAAAATCATGAAAGTAGTACTCAGGTCATCATTGGTCTAACATATACCATTGACGCTTGTACTCACTTTCAACATCCAATAAAGCTCTATGATGACAAAAAAGCACAAAAGTACTATTAAAATGACAATAGTTTGCATATAGTTGCATGATAAAATTAGACTGCATTCATATTAGTTTTGCATTTGCATTATAGATTTTTCACACCGATTAATGATATCTATATCAGCCTGCACTAGATGGGGAATCATGTCCCACATCTTTGGAAAAAAAACTCTAAAATTCTCCTATAATCAATCAAAAATCAATCAGCCTATCAATCTAATCGACTCTGGTGAGACTTTGATAAAATCTCATGAGTGACTATCATTGAACCTCGCCTATCATGAGGTCAATCAATCAATCTATCATTGATCCTTGCCTATCATGAGGTCAATCATCAATCTATCATTGATCTTCACCTATCATGAGGTCAATCAATCAATCTATCATTGATCCTCGCCTATCATGAGGTCAATTATCAATCTATCATTGATCCTCACCTATCATGAAGTCAATAATCAATCAATCATTGAATCTCACGTATCATGAGATCAATAATCTTCTAATCTATTAGGATCAACAATCAAACGTTGACACGATCAAATATCATCAAACACAAGGAGGAAAAGAAGGGCAACATTTTATCATCTAGCAGAATCAATATTTTATATCGGGAGATAAATTATTTCATCATCGAATCATCATCAAATCATCAAAAAATCATAAATTTTTTGAAAAATTCTAAAATTCTAAAAAAAAAAATTCTTCAAATCATTAATTTATCTCCCGAGGGGGCATATTATCATCCATCATCTGAAAATCAATGTCTAGGGCATGTCTGCGACATACAAAATTATTTATTTTTCTATATCATCGATCCTGGCAATAGCAGCAAAATATTTCTTCGAAGCAACGTGTAAACACATCACTTCGAAGAGGGGCAAAATGTATACACCTAAAATTGGTCTGGAGCATCCGATTAATTAAATACAAATCATTTGATTAATTATCCTGATTTTCTCTACTATCGAATAAATAGAAATATTTATTTATATAGTTCACATTTAATATTCATCTTAATTAAATAAACAAAATTAAATACTTTGTTCGATTTAATTATCAAATCCCTATTTCAATCTATAACATCCATCTTAAATTAATTAAATAAAGACAAAACACTTTATTAATTAAATTGCCATATTCTTTTGTCTAATTTAATAAACAACTATCCTATAGTTCGTTTTATTAAATTATTTATCTCTCTTTTGCTAAATTAAATAAATCAAAATATTTGAATTAAAGCACAAAGAATATTCCATCTATATTCTCTCAAAAATGAATTAGATATCCTATGTCTAATTTATGTCAAAATCATGTCAAAATTAATTGATTGAAACTTCACGGGAAGTTTTGGAGACAAATTGGAGACAAATTTGGAATTTGATCTCTCAATCCTCTTCCATCAATCCTTCCTCTTCTCTTGCCTAGTGTTTTCATGGGTAGATACAATCTCCATCTTTCTCTCAATCTCCTCAATCTCTCACCATTCAATTCTCCAGATTGAATCCAAGCCTCTCAAAGTTTTCCCTGTGCATTTCTACAGCCAGGAAATCTATAAATACAACCTCATTCAACTAAGAAAAGGATCCAGATAATGAAGCTTTTGCACTCTTACTCTGCAGGAATTCAAGCATCAAACATTAAGCATTCACACAATCAAGCATCAAGCAATCAAGCTTCAACCGTGGCTGCCTCATGTAGCTGCAATTATCTGTTTCACAGCAATATCATGCTAGTTTAATCATTTAGTATTGCATTAGCATTATCTCGTTCTTTGAATTGTCATTTCAACAGTCTTATTTGCTTAAACAATCTGAGAGCAATTTAGATTTAATAAATCTTTGGAGATAGAGAGCAATATGACGCTTTCAATTGATTACTGTTTTGAATTAGTTCAATTTGTTTAATCTTTGATATAATGTCGTATTAAGAAGTGTTTTAATCTTATTCACATATTCACACTTACAGTAATCAATGACCAAGTATGCATGTCTGAATGTTCATGGTCCTTAATATAATTTGGTGTACCATTTTCAACCTTTTGATTTATGTTATTTCTTTCTATCTTTTTCCTCTACAAATTCAGTAGTTTTAGGTGATAAACTAGCTAGGAATCCAACCTATTCGGAGGTTCATTCTCACTATGGGTGACCCACAACCTGAGAATACTCCCATGTTTCACTAGCTAACTGAGTTTCATAACTTAATTCGGGTGCAAGTTTTAGTGATAACAGTTTTTGGCACGCCTGATGGGACTATCGAATTAGACAGTTTAGAAAGAATGCATCTTATTGCTGGTTTTGATATGTAACCAACAACTTTTAGACCTTAAAGAGGTTTAAATCTGCATATCTGGTGACTCCAAGTCCAAGTTTACTGGTTTTAGTAGTACCAGTTCTGATATGTTTCAAAGATTTGAAAGTAAATTTTTATTTTCTGGCCTTTTGGTTTCTTGAATGAAAGAGCATGTCTTCATTTCATGGAAACATGGATTTTCATCCTCCATATCATGAAAATCTTGCATATATGACTTCTTACTAGCCATACCAAGTAGAATATACTGTTGTTTTTCTTTCCAATGATCCACCAACAGTAGAAAACCAACAAGTTCAATATTCTTGCCGCCCACCCACCCCTTCTCAGTTTGCACATCAACCCATATATGACCAACAACAGTCTCAACAAGATCATTATAATGTCAACCAACATCAGAGGGTTAACATCATGAGTATCGAGGATATAGCTTCCAATTTTCATAAGCAGATGTTAGAGATTGAAAGACAATAGGAGGTTGGCATGCATCAGGAGGAGTTGGCCTACCAGGCATAAATTTAAGAATAGGAGATGGAGGTTCCAAGGAGATGGCATGAAGAAAAAATTGCAAGAGGGATTACTGCAAGGGAATAAAGGATGAAGATAATGCCTGCTTAGGTACAAAGGGTGGAGAAACAACAATCCATCACCTTTGTAAATCCATTTTATGAAGAGCAAGTTAAGTATGTTAAACTTCCTGCCAAGAATGATCAAGATAGCTTATTCCTCTGGGAGAAAATTAGAGATGTAAATCCTTTACATCTATCTATAAGGTGTTATCAACTACAATAACAAGAAAATAGAGCATTAGACCTGGAAGAAGAGCATAAAAGCAACCCTGATACCTTCTTTTAGGATATAAGTTTTGTTGTCTTTGAGCAATTTATGGATAAAAAGGTTAATATGGAGCTTTTTGAAGAAATGTGTAAAATATAGTGAAACAACTGTGTTCAATGTTGGATGACAAGGAGGTAGACCAAGTTGAAGCAGTTGATAGTCGTGATGATCTAGAACATGATGTTCACAAGCTTGAAAAAGTGTTGGAACATGGTCTTGACGTAGAGGAGTTCATTTTCTCAGATCAAGAGATTTCTCATGAACTTGATTTGCCAAATTTTAGTTGGTTAGAGGAGTTTCCTTCTTGCTTGAGTTTCTGCCTTCCTTCATTGAAGAGTACAAGCTTGAGTTGAAGTGTATTTTGAATGATAATGAAAACCTTGAGCTTGAGTCAACTGTTCCTAACAACCTTCCACGAGTTGATAAATTTGATGAGTTGTTAGCCACCCTAGTGGCAAAGGATTGTTCATTGACTATGGAGGAGGAATCAACATGGCAACTTATTATGCAAGGTGAAGATAATACTATTTTTTTGAGCATCCAAATTGTCTTCTTTTTAATTCAAACTTAGCTATGAAGCAGGATAGTCATGAAAGATAGGAAGAAAGAGAAGGAGCCAGCAATGCTAGTTCAAAGTTTGTTCATTGTAGGGGCTGTCCTATAGGATATTTAGCTAGTTTGGAGGCCATTGATGTACCAGATATCATGCTTACACCCAAGCATGAGCATGCAATCAAAGAAGAAGCTAATTATGGAGTTGCAGCTGAAAGTGATGAAGTTCACCTCACTTGTCCAGTTCAGGACAACAATAGGCATGATCAAAATCAAGGTGTAAGTGATTTTATCTTCATCTTTCATGAAAAACTGCAACAATATATCTACTTGTGTTTCATATCTTTTCAACAATAGATAATTGTGTAATGCATCAATTGTTGATTAGAAAGGGGTGTTATTTTGCAAAGCCAGTTAGTGGTTTTGTTTGACCAACTTCTTTGTTGGTTAAACTAGGATAGAATAGGTTCAATTTAGTTACAATTTGATTTCCCTAAGTACTATTCAACACGGTTAGGTAGTTTCCCTTTTGCAGTTTTGGTGTTTCAATAAGTTTCAAGGTGTCCCATTCTAAGCTATTGAGTTACAGTTTATTTTAAAGACTGTTTTCAAGTTGTGTCAAGTTTACTAAGTGACTCCATGACCAATGGACAAGTCTAGGCAAATGATCTTCATGTTTAGCAAGCAAACACCCAATAGATGTTGCCAGAAATGTTACCCAAATTTCACTACTAGATCATTCAGGTAGAGATTTTTATTCAAAACTTAAAACAAAGGTACATTTCTTGTCCCTTTCCTTCATTAAATTCTATTACATAAACATAAATTCAAATATTTCATGTATAACAGGCTACTGCATTATAACATATGTATGTAATATAGAAGATACTTATACAAATCTTTTCTAAAACAGTAATCTTTATTGATGATTTAAATATCCACGGTCTCACACAAGCTGTGAGACTAACTTATTCAATATACATAAGGAAAAGAATATACATGGATAAGTAAATTAAATGGAATGCACACATAAGGAAAGAGACTAGTCATTGCTTGAATGAATGGCTTGTTGTTGTTGTTTGCCTCTAGCTTCTTGTCCCGAGCAGCCTTTAGTCCACTTGAGCTCTTGTGTCTAAGCCCCTACATTTGAAAATATCAATGATGTTAGAGAAATGGTCTAAGCAATGGAAAATATCTAACATTACATGTACAAACAATTACACATATATAAGTTGATCTCAATGTATATCAAATAGGCAATGCATACTTTAGGTGTCCAGGAAAGTATCAAGCCATCACACACACCCAAAATATGCATTGGTTTTATAACAAGTTTGCTTCATGTGCAAATATAGGTGTAATTATGTTTCTATTTTGATTTATCAAATTAAATATGAGTGGTGAAAATGTGGCTCCCACAAGGGTTGAGCATCATAATTTATGCAGAATCTTTTAGGTATACTTAAAGTGCATTCAACACAAATTACCATGCCAAGAATCTACACCAACAAATTTTTAGATATAAATTGCAAGTATAGTGTGACAGTGATAGGCATTTGATCATTGAAATAGTGGAGAGATCATAAAGACAACATGATCATTCAAAATGTATAGTCCTTTTACAATTAAGGGCAATGAAATAGAAACACACTGAACATCAGTCTCTCAGTGTGAAGGTAAGATATTGAAATATAGAGAATTTCAGAGCTAAAAAAAGATCATGTTTTTAGGAGCTATCAGGAGTTCACTAAGGTCAGAAGGCTTAGAAATAAATGCACAAAGATGAGAGGCAAAGGAATTTACTCTATATTCATTAAGGAACTTAATGGAAGATAGAGACCAAGTACTATTTTTTTTGGATCATTAATGCAATGAGCTTGAAAGGGTTTCTATCATATCCTACAAATCATTCAACAAGGACATCAGTCAAAGTTTGGATGAGAAGGCATCAACATCATGACTGAGGGACAACAAATGGTGAAAAATAATGATATCATGCTAGGTAAAGGAGGCAATGTTATCATGAAAGTGCTATTGATGTTGTTATCACAACAATATCATAGTAGACATGCTTGTACTAACACAAAAGAGTAAACAATACTGTTACATACAGTGACATTGAAGGAATGAGGTGATATGGGAGAACAACTTTGGAAATTTTATTGATACAATTTAAGAGATCATGCAAGTCCATCTACAATCACTATAGTTTATAACAGTCAATACACATAAAATGTAGAATGATTACCCTCTGTGTCAGTTCTAATACCAAAAGAAAAGAAGCAGTCCATTATGCATCAATAAGGAGGACAGTCATTCATATCAAAATGAAGGGGAATCACAACTTTATGACTATGAGATAACCCAGGTTACCAGTAGTGCAAGGTAATGATTTGAAAAGCTACTAAAAATTATGTGTGTCAATTTTAACGATAGATGCAAGGGTAAAATAGATTCAAGCTTAGAAATGGATGAAATGTGTTTAAGGAAAGATATTAGTGAAAGCACAGAATCCTCGCCCTGTTGAAACCCTCAACCTGTTTCATGATCACCCATGTTTCAATTCTGGAGGTGAAGATCTCAATATTCATGGCAGCCAAGTAATGAGGAGTTACATAAAATGAAAATTAACCTTGAAATGGAGTAAGTTCAAATAAAAAATGAACAACATGAATGGAGAAACGCCGCGGCTGGGTATGCCCAAAAGTCTAGAGGCCAAGCTCATAAATGAGTTTTTATCTCACAGAAAAATGGAAACCCTCAAAATATCTGTGTGAGATGCATTCTAGAAGGTTAATACAAATTCCATAGTGGCCAAAGGAAGTGAAGAATCAATAGAAAGAAAGAAACATATGATTTGGTGAGAAGCTATAGGAGGCCGCACAACTTAAGAAAGAGTTTCCTCTTTATTTGTCCAAAATATGCATAGATTTGCATCACAAAAAACTTAGAACTATAGAGAAGGCAATGAGGATAAAAAGGAGTATATTTTTATACCAATTTGGCCAAGTTTGAGCCTTATTTTCTTCATTAAATGTAACAAATAAATTTAAAGGTTACTTGAAGCTTGTTCATGGAGAATGGTCCAAGAAGAAATGCCTTCATTGTCACAAAAATCCACCATTAAAACTTCTACAGAGCTTCAAACCCTCGACGGTGGTGTTGGTTGAGCTTCTTTGTGAAGCCTTGCAAGTGAAATGATATTCATTTCTTTTTTCCTTGCTTTTGTCTTAGGGTTTCTAAACCCTAAGTGCTTAATGTTGATGGATTTTTAGCCACTATTTTTATTAAAATCAAATGCCAATTAATTTACCCCATGGCCTTTGAGGTTTTTTAGCTTAGGCAAGTATACTATGCCTTGTATTTTAAATGCTTATACATTGTAATTTGCCACATCATGGTGAAATTTTGTGACATATAGATGCCACCTATGCTTTTGAAGTTTTCCTTTTGACCTCATTTTTATGTGTTGACTACCATAATGGTCAAAATATGATTTTTTTGCATAAATATTATTGTAAAACAAATGGCTTGAAGGTGTGATTATAAACCTTTAAGTATTTTTTTATTATTAAATGCAAATGAAGAGTGACTTAATTGATCAAGAAAGGTAGTTGAGAGAGTGTTTATTGCTTTTGAGAGCATATAGGGGTATTAATCAGTTGGTTGCAAACATTTGGAGAGCATCTAGGAGGGCTTGTATTGCTTTTGAGAGATTTTTAGGGGTTGTTTCATGTGTCATCATATTTTAGTTGGTCAAATTTGACTTTTTCCACATTTGTGAGCTCTTTTGGAGAGGTTCTAGTTGCTATTTTTTAGGCTTTTTGGAGGCATCCGAGATCATGAAGTTTCTAGAACCTTTTTTTGGTGGGTTTTGGGGGGAGTTGTGAGATATAGTCACTTGAGTGACTCAATTATATTCAGTTCTGGATATGTATTTTTTCTGCCTTGTGACATTTACAGTCCTTTGGATATTACAACATGTTTTGTAACTCATTTTAGAGTATGATATACAGAGAATACCTTGGATACCATTAATTGTGTTATTTTTTGCCTTCTTGCTCTTGCAACATTGTGTATTATTGGGTGATTGATCAAGTTACTTGTGATATTTTCTATTTCCTTGTAGCTTTGTCTCATGACATCATGCCTTTTTCTGCAAAAGTATGGTTATGTAGGTTGTAAATTATGTTGTTAAGTTGCATATGACCTTCAACTTGTGAAAGATATAATATTTCCTTCTTGAAATAATATGCAAGTCAAACCAATTTTCAAAATACTTATGCGTAAGTCTACAAATTTTTTTTATGCAGTTTTATATCTGTAATCAGCGACCAAGTGTATGCATGTCTGAATGTTCATGGTCCTTAGTATAATCTGGTGTATCACTTTCAGTTTTCATTTTCAACCTTTTGATTTATGTTATTTCTTTCTATACTTTTCCTCTACAAATTCAATAGTTTTAGGTGATAAACCAACTAGGAAGCCGACCTATCCAAAGGTTCATTCTCACTATGGGTGACCCACAACCCGAGAATTTTCCCATGTTTCACTAGTTACCTGAGTTTCATAACTTAGTTCAGGTGCAAGTTTTAGTGATAACACCTATTTAAAAAATAAAAATGTAAAAAAATAGCAGAGGGCCAATCTACCCTCTATCACTCTGCCATTGGGTGGAATATTTGTACTTTGCAAGCATTTTCCTGTTTATTTTCCAAATTTGTAATATTTGGCCAATTTAGCCTATGTAGTGGGTTCCTATTGTTGTTTGTTGCAGGCATTTTCTTTATCCCTTTTTGGATTGGTTTGAGACACAATCTAGTGTTTGAAAGTTTAATAATTAAATTTTATAGCCTCTCAACACCTTCCCATATCTCTGCACCAGTCTGTTCTATTAGACCATCATGATTTAATCATAGGCATCTTCAAGGTGACCTGTTCTCACCACACCTTAAATTTACATTGCAAAGGATTTCTCTATAGATAGTCTTTTATCATAGGCATTTCAAAGTCTATCATTCAAAGAAGGTCGTGTCTTTGCATATCATAATAAAAGGTGAATTTTTTGGCGTGTGAAGGCTCTGCGAAGGTATTTGGCGAGTTGATTTACAATGCCTTTATTCACATATTAAAAGTTGAAGAGTGATCTGTAAAGTTTATTAATCTCCTCTGCTTTGCTATGAATTATTGGCAACACCTCTACACTCCTAGGCATGATTAAAGTGTAGACCTCTCTTTGGAGATATTGGTTGATTAACCATTGCAACTCATTGCCCTTCCCTGCATGATCATGTCCAATTTGGAGATGGAAGTTAAGTCTAGAACACACCAAATATCAAGCTGATCTATCATAACTCTTTAGATATTTGAGTTCTACAAACACACTCCTCCACTTAGCATAAGATTTGTTCCATCCCAACCTATGCGGCCTATCTCCCAAAATTTACAAACAACTACCCTCTTCAATAAAATTCTAATCTCCCTATAATGGCTTCCTTAGGAATCTAACCAAGGGACTCAAGAGTTCATCAAACTCTTTCTTCCTCTTCCCTCACATGCGACTGACAAATTAGTTTTTAATTAATTAGTTTTTAATGAATGTTTAGTAATTATTGTTAGCAACTAATTTTACCATTTAATGCTAACTACTCAACGACTTAGCTATATTGAAAAATTGATTGCTAGTTAAAACATCTTATGCTAGTGGTTAAAGTTGACTGTCTGTTGACCCTCAAGAGTATAAAAGGGTTTTTTTAAATGGGGGTGCTTTTTCAAGTGTAAATAGTCATTGGAAAGTTGGTTTTGATGTCAACATTTTTACATTGAGATGTTTTCACTTTGTTGATGTTTAATCTGATTTTTAACCTTTAAATTCAAGTTTAATTTGTGCAATTTTCGACGGGGCATAACTTTCACCTCTTTTGTCAAAAATTGACAATTTTTTTTGAAATTCATCAAAATTTTGCAAGGATTTTAGATTTGTAATCAATTTTAAGTTTTGGAAGCCAATTTTTCACTATTTGTAAAAATCTTTGTGCGTTATAAATGGATGATTTGGCTTCCAAACTTGACATAGGCTTGTAATTCTTGTTTTTCATCTTTTTGGGGGTCTATAATCAAATATAATACAATTTTAGGTGGTTTGGTAAGGCACAGTTCAAGTGCCTTGTGTTTTCATCATGGATCCAAAAATTGATTTGTTAACACCACATAGATTTCACATATGAAAATTAAAAGTACAACAACTACTTCAGTCTAAAGGATTATAGAAAATGATCAATGGAAAACAAATACAATTCACAAGAGAGTTTGAGCAGTTTACTTATCAAAATAAATTAGATGAAGAAATGGGTCTAATAGGTCTTCTTGTTTCCGATAATTTGCAATTTTACATTTCTAGTTGTACAACTCTTAAGCAAATGTGTGACAAATTTGAAGCTCTCTTTGGTAAAGTTGATGAGTTCAGGATTTTACAATCAGATGTAGAATCAACAACATTGTCTTTTGATTCGTTTCCATCTATTAAAGACTTCTTGGTATAGTTTAAGTGTTTTCTTTCTATACTTCAAGTTTGTGGTAAAACAAAAATAGACAAGGAATGTGTCTTCTTTATTCTATAAAATCTCAAATGTCCTTATCAAATGTTTGCTTCTTCTTTCTATTCTACAATGGATGCTCTTGGAATTGCACATATAGTGCCTTCTTTTGAATAGTTTTGTGATATAATCACGAGAGAACAATATAAATTAATCTTTATGGATACTATCAAATATTCAAAAATTCAAGCATGAGTTGCTTAATCATCTAAGGGAAAGAAGAAAACTAAGGATAAAGATAAGGGATCAAATTTAGGCACTTCATTAGGTTCATCTCCCTCATCAAAAGGGAAATATTTTAAGGATAATCCCAAATGTACTTATTGTACAAGAATAGGGCACGAAGAACACTAATGTTACAAAAATTAAATTGATGACTTGAATACTATTCTTCAACAAACTCAATTTCGATTGTCTAAAAAAAGTGGTTCTTCACTTTCTGCATCAACATCATCCACATTTTTAGTAAAGGATAAGAATAAGGGTATGACACTCATTGCTTTTGCAAACAACACATCATAATAGTGGCTAGGTGATTATGGGGCATCACACCACACGATTGCATTCAGGGAACTATTTTCTATATTTGAGCCTTGTCCATTCCCACCAATATTGATGGTGGATAACACCTATATGTCAGCTCTTGGAAAAAGACCTATTTAGATCAGAGAGGGAACATTCAAAGATGTACCTTCATTATCCAATAATCTCCTCTCCATTTATCAGATTACACATATTGGTGAAATAAAAATATTTGAGTTCACACCACATTTAGTGATCATCAAAGATTTGCAGAATAGAGATATCATTTCCACGGGTCATGTTGATCAAGGTTCTAGATTGTATTCCTTTTCTTCCTTTGGTTCTTCTGACTTTGATGATGGTTTGAGTATAGATGACACTGATACCTTCAACATGCATAAGGAGATACATTTTAGTTATTTGAACCTTGTATTTCTATCCTCCTCATCGGTTCCTTTACCTCACATTGATATCACATCTCCTTCATATTCTGCTTCTTTAGTATTGAGTGTACCTACATTGGTTTCTCATGATTCAGGTTAGTAGGATATTCATAGTTGTGTTTCCAATACAATTGAATGGGATGATTAATTACATGGTATATCAGACTTGTTTAGTGAATCCCATTTTATAGAGTTGGCAAGCACCTTAAATGATGATAGCCACATCAACGATGTTATCGACATATCTACATCTTTGGTTTTTGTTCTACATTATCCTTTACATGGAGCATTTGAGTAGCTTTTAGAGATTTCACTATTGTCTTTGGATTTTGTGCATCATTTAGAGACTTATATTCTTCTCACATGGGAAGATATCACACACCTATCTGCAGTTCATCTTCTTCCATGAGGAAGAAATGTTGTTCGACATTTAGGGATCACATTCTGCATTCTTCTTCAAGCATCACTCAACATTGCAGGTTCTATGATCTTATGGGGGGATCCATAGTTTCTCTTTCTCTCCTATGGGGGGGAAATTTATTGTAATTATGTGATAAAATTAGTTCTTGGGGGGTCATCATGAGTCCTTCTATCTTCTTCACTTGTACATTTCATTACATTTTCACCATTCTCTTTTGGAGAGGGATTTTTATTTCCCATTGGGTTTTTCTCCTTTACTCCACTTTATGAGATGTTTGTACATGAGTACCTAGTATGGCCTAGTAGTCAAGACTCATCATTTGTACATACATTACTCCCTAAGTTTCACTCAAGGGAGTGTTAGTGTAAATAACATCTTTATCCATCTAGATAGGATATCACCTTTATAGGATTGACCTATTCATACTTAGCTTAAGTTTACTTAAGCTTATTTTACTTTTTGTCTCACTCCATAGCAGTGAGACATGTGTCCTCATGATTCCTCATGACTTGAGACACCTATTGCATGTAAACTTACCACTTGTTCACCCACTTTTCAAGTGAGCTCACAAGTGTTTCATATTTGGAGGGGTAGTTAGATTTTTACTCCTACCTTCTCACCTCCTCGTCCTTGCCTATATATGAAAGGCTTGATCATTGTATTTACACACTCTTCATTTGTATATTGATAGACATACTATTGTTCTCATTTTTTTCACTTGTGGAAGTTTGTTTCATGCTGTTGATCTTAGCATTCTCAACCAATTTGAACATGCAATGTGTTTTAATTAAGTAAATTAAACATTTAAAAAGGTTTCAAAGTGAAAACTACTATTTTGTGTTATAAAATTTAGCAAGAAAATAAAGCATACATTTATTTAACCTTGAAAAGCATAATATGAGTTCATTTTAAGTATCAAATTGAAGTGTTTGGCTTGTTTTGTTCAATTTTAAATCGATATTGCAAAATTAGGATATGTGGGTTCAATTTTAACTAACTTTGAATGTTTATTTTAACCACAATAACCACCCTTACATCAGACATAGGGTAATCCACTGCATCCTCCTCATCAGCCTCAAGGTCCTCCCATTCAACAAATATCTCAGTAAAATCCACCCTTCCAACAACCACAAATCACTCAACAGCCTCAAATCCACACTTAGCCTCTTTATCATCAGCCCCTTCAGCAACCACGAGTCCCTACACAACCTTCACAATCTTCATGTTTTGATTTTTTAACTAATTTAGAGCTTGATTTAGTGCTTAATTTAGCTCCTAATGTAGTGCCTAATTGTTCTGATCTAGCAGGGATTAAGGGTTAAGGGATTAGGGGTTAGGCTTTAAGGGATTAAGGGTCAAAAGATAAGGTATTTGGGGTATAGGGGTTACGTATTTCAATGGTTAATGGCTTAGGGATTACGGTTGATATTATGTAATCCCTCAACCTTATACCTTGAACCCCTATACCTCTCTCTCTCTATCTATCCATCTCACCTCTCTCTCCCTCCCTCTCTCCTACCCTCTCTAATTGTCTCTATCTACCCTCTCCCTGTTTCTACATGCCTCTCGCTCAATCAATCCCTACAACTCTCTCTCTCACTCCCACTATCTCTCTCTATCTCTATCTCCCTCCCACTCCCTCTCCATCACTCCCTCTCTCTCCCACTCCCCTTTCGAAAATGTAATTAAATAGGCTTGGAAAATAAATTAAAGGTCCAATTAATGCATAATTAAGCTAAATTAATTAAGGGATCCTTGAATAAGTGTGAAAGTGTAAATGGGTACACTTTACAACACTAAATTAAGATAATTAAGTCCAATTTAACTAGGAGAGCCCAAACAAGTGATAAAATGTAAAGGGATAAGTTCATAAATTTTGGGTTTACCACTTGGGACCGCATGAAAGATAATTTTTTGTCGAAATTTAAAATTCCTATCAACCCTACTGATCTATACCAGAATTTTATGTCTATAGAAGAGAAATCAATGAGCCAATCAGTTCCTTCAATGATAGGTTTCATAGGGCTTACAACAGACTGCAACCTCCTTATGTAGTTGATGATGCATCGACAAGGGTTTTTTACTATATTTCCTTAGACAACTTTACTTTAGCACTGATCAAGAGGATGCATCAACCCCCATCAACTTTATTAGATGCATATGCTAAAGATTCCTCCCTTCTCATGATCAACACCCTATCTTTTGAGTCAGACCATCAAAACCATGAAATAGACTTAATCTATCCCCAACTCATTGATTACAACCAACAAGGACCACCAATTCTAGACACGTTTGAAAATGATGAGGCGCTCTCAGAATTCATGGGACTACGGGATATGGTACCATGTGGAGATCATAAAGTTGGGTTTGACATCATACTAGATACACAAGGCTATTACGGGGAAACAATTGAATCCTTCAATCGCAAAAGCGAAAAATTGAGAATAACCTCAAAGTCTTTGAGTGAAAACCACACTGTGACACTCTCTGACTCAAAAAGTAAAAATAAAGGACGCATCCAATGGTGAAAACCTCTCTGAGGCACCAGAGGGTGAAGGATTCAATCTTTCCCTTAGTGCCATTCATCAAGAAAAGTCAACAATCCTGGCCTAAGATGAAATTTTTTGTGCAAGAACAAATCTATCCTGGAGAGAATATGGACTTTAAGGAGTTAGCTGGTGCAGGATACACAATACATCTCACTCTAAGTTTGAATGCTACCTCTATCAAATTGTGATAGACAAAATTAAAAGGAAGATCACTCCAGTATTAGATCAAATTGAAGGACAAGAGAATCAATATTATTCTGAGTCCAAACAAGACCCAACATTGACATGATTATGGACCTAAACTATGGGGTTTTTAATATATATATATATATATATATATATATATATATATACATATATATATATATACATATATATATATATATACATATATATGGGTAAGTGCACCAATCCGTGACACAATTTAGGTGCCAAATTGAAAAAATATTCAAAAAAAGTATGAAATAGGCCATTTGACGCACACCAAATTTGGTGCTCGCCAAATGGAAAAGTAGACATAAAAGTAAAAAATCGGGTTTCAAACCCTCATTTCTCTTCAACCCATGGCTTGAGGAAGAGGCTTTTAAGTCTGCAACTCACGCTCGCCAAATCTCATCCATTGTTTGCATCCTTAGCTTAAATAAAATAATCAAGTAGAAACATTAATAAAATAATAATGTTATGTAGTCCTTTAAATTTAAATAATCAAGTAGAAACATTTATATATACTTGTGAGGAAATCATCTATATGTTCCTTGAACCTCTTGTATTTACTTTCTTTATGAGACGTCAAGCCCTTCATGGATAAAGTAGTAGTAGCAATACCTTCCTCAATGGCTTTAAAGGTTAAAACCTTTTTACTTTTTAACCAAAATTTTAAGCACATAAATTTCTTACATTATTTTGAATTAAAATGATAATAGTGCTCCATAAATTACACAAAATTGAATGTTATTAAAATGATAATAGTGCTCCATAAATTACACAAAATTGAATGTTATTAAAATTTTGGTTAAAAAGTAAAAAGGTTTTAACCTTTAAAGCCATTGAGGAAGGTATTTGTACTACTACTTTATCCATGAAGGGCTTGAAGTCTCATAAAGAAAGTAAATACAAGAGGTTCAAGGAACATATAGATGATTTCCTCACAAGTATATATAAATGTTTCTACTTGATTATTTATTTCATCCTAGAAGGAAACTATAAATATTATGTACGATTAACATAGATTTATCCTAGATGTTGTTTCATCACTTTTATAAAACCCTAGAAGAAAATAAATTTACAAAGATTGTTAAACTAAGAAACATTAATTTCTGGGGTTTATTAGTACTTAGATTGTCTTATATTAATAAATTAGAGTTCTAGATGAGCTGGTTTATTTTTAAAGGAAGCTAACAATATAAACCGTGTTCAATTTACCATAAATTTGTAATGATACCTCTCTCTTCTCTCTCTCTCTCAAGTTCTACCTTGGGGCCATGACCATAGTACTGCCCTCTCTCTCTCTCTCTCCTAAGATACCTACCCTAGATAGATCTCCTTCTCTCCTTAAAGTTATCTCTCTCTCTCTCTCTCTCTCTTATCTCCCTCTCTTAGGTTCTACCTTGGGGGAATGGCCATAGTGAGCTACCCTCTCTCTCCTTATATAACCCTATCTCTCATCTCTTCCTCTCTCCTTATATCATGCATGTAGTGCTACCCTCTAGATCTCTCACTCTCATTTTATTATTCTTATCTTACATTAATAAATTAAAGTTCTATGTGTTGGTTTCTATTTAAAGGAAGCTAGATCAATATTTAAACCATGTTTAATTTACCATAAATTCATAATAAGGAGCCTTCCACTTAAGCCATATATATCTATATCTCTCCTTATATATGAGCCTCTCTCCTACCATATTAGTGAGCTAACCTCTCTCCCTCTCTCCTTAGATAACTCTCTCTCTCTCTCTCTCTCTCTTATGTTCTACCTTGGGGGCATGACCATAGTGTTACCCTCTGTCTCTCTTTCATTTTATTAGTGTTATCTTTTACATTAAGAAATTAGAACTATGAGTTGGTTTCATCTCTCCCTCCCCCCCTCTCTCTTCGTCCTTAGGTACCTACTCTCTCTATCTCTCCTTAGATACCTCTCTCTCCCTCTTTTTCATTTTATTATTCTTATCTTGTACATTAAGAAATTATCTAACTATGAGTTGGTTTCATCTCTCCCTCTCTTCTTCTACCATAGTGAGCTAAAATCTCTCTCTCTCTCTCTCTCTCCATATCTCCTTATAGACATCTCTCTCTTAGGTTATTCCTTGGTGGCATGACCATAGTGAGCTACCCTCTCTCTCTCTCTTTCCTTATATACCCCTTTCTCATCTCTCCCTCTCTCCTTCTATCATATATGTAGTGCTACCCTCTCTTTCTCTCTCTCCTTCAATACCTACTCTCTCTATCTCTCCTTAGATACTTCTCTTTCTCTCTCTCTTAGTCTTATCTTGTACATTAAGAAATTAGAACTATGAGCTATTTTCATCTCTCCCTCTCTCCTTCTACCATAGTTGATAAGCCAAAATTGGGGTTAGATAATGAGAACAAATTAATATTAATATTAATAACTAGATTTTTTTTGGTCTAAATGTCAATCCAGGGGTGTAAACTTGTGAAAGGTGTAGTGGATATATGCACAAGGGTTGCAAGTAGTGAGGTGAGTTTGAATGAAATGCACTTCTAACTCCAATCAACTTCCTAAGTGAAAATTTGATTTAACTTTCGTATTCGACCTTTACAACAGGAACTGCAATAGGAACCACTACAAGAATAGGTAAGAATTATGATAGAGAATATCACAATAGAAATTCATTTAATCAATTGAATCTCAAAAAACAAATTTGATCAAATCATAAACAAACCTGCACATATATTTCTACTCACAACACAATAACAATCATAAGATAATCTATACAATATTTCAAACATACCATACTGTAAAATGTAATAAAATAGGAAAATAATCACCAAACGTCCCTTGAGTGGGCCCTCCTTGCGGTCAGATAAACGATGAAATAAATCACCTTTTACTTCTCTTCAATTAGAATTGGTAGTTTTATTTCTTGTAATGAAAAATCTATATTTCCATTACATATGCCATGGTATATATACCCTATGATGTGTAACCGCTAATCTATAAAAATATTTAAAACAATAAATTTCATTTCAGCCTTTAAAATGACTTATCAAAGTCATGCTAATCTTAGCCTTTTACTATTCATTCCACGAGTTTACAACATAAACCTTCAAAAATATATGTTTTCAGCCACATAAATTCGAAATGCAATCTTCACTCTCTATCTCATCACGTCTTCAACCAATGAGCCATGTCTAGATGGAATTATAAGCCACTGTGGAAGACACAAATTGAATTAAACACCACGAGCGCCAAATTGAGGCTAGGCACATGAGAACAATCCAATCAAAATATAGTAATACTAGCAATTGCACCTTGGTGTGCAATGGGTATGCCGAAGATGTGTGGAAGGTCGATTAGGAAAAAATTTGGACTATTTGTTTTCATACTTTCATGTAGTACATGAGGTCAATTGGTAGATCTTGTAGCAAATAATGTTGTGTGTTCAATAAACTATGATCCACTTATAAGGATTCAAACACAAGTGAAACAAAATGTTTAGTATTTTTAATAGAACACAATGATTGTCTTACTATTTTTAAAAACATGTTTATTTAAAACATAATATAATTAGATAAACTATCCATAATGTTCACTCGTTAAAAATTAAAAACTTTAAATTCATTCATTATACATTTTAAGTAACACTTTGATTAAAATAATGCTCACTCATTAAAAATTAAAAACTTTAAATTCATTCATTATGCATTTTTAGTAACACTTCAATTAAAAAACTCCAATAACAATTAAGTGTCTATATATTTTTAATCTTTATTTTATAATACATATAATTATAAATCACAATGTTTAGATGTGTAATGGTTGAATTTGCATATGAAGACTTATACCATGATATTTAACAAGTGGAATTGATGAGGGACTTGTGACTATAACAAGTAAGGAACATTGTGGTTCAACATTTTCTTTTCTAGTTGCCAAAAAAGAGGGCCTTTTATGACAAGATGGAGAATGATTTGCTATATGACATACCTCTTTCTAAATGTGAAATAAGAAGCAACACTACAGTTGAAGATGATAAAAGAGTTAATTTTTAGTTTAAACCACATACATTGGGTTCTTTATTCTCATTAGATGATGCAACTTCCAAGTCCAAAGTTTTATTTGCAGGTAAAATAGACTCAAATCACACCACTAAGATGAATGGCATACACACAGGTTACTTTGGGTTCTTTATGATCTCCTTCAGCTCTCTATCTTGATGATAAATCATATAGTGTGATCCAAAATGTTGATGTAAAAAATCATACACAATTGAGTCCAAAATAACAAATGATAATTAGTTTCTTCCAATTTTTGGTTCTCAATATATTAGTTGCTTATTTTCTTGAAGTTAGCCTAGACAAGGGAATATTGGGTTGGGATGTATTATGATAAATAAGAGTTCTAGGTGATTTAGCTATGTTAGAACTGTTGGCTTCCAAGTATTTCAAGGAAATTTCTTTGGTCTTCTTCAACCATCTTCAAGGAAATTGACTTGGCAATTGTCAATAACAAAATTTGTAGCACTAGTTGATTCCAAAGCCATATTTATTTAAATGACTCCGATTTTTTTTTAATTTCTTTATATTTAAATGGTAAGATCTGACTTAAATTTGGGAGCTTCTATCATCAAGAGTTGGAGCATGATCAAACATGCAAGAATAGTAAACAATCTCAATATTTTAAAAAATTGGAAACTGGTAGCTATTTGAAACCAACAAATGGTTTCAGGGACAAACAAGGTCAAATAAGTTATGTTATTAATTGTTAATTTGTTCTTCTAGATATAGATAGATTATTCCTTGTGTCAATGAATAGCCAAAGCAACATCTTTATCTAGATCTATAGTGATGGCTAGTCATCGAGATCAACTTTGAGAGGTGCGACGATTAATCCATCTCTCATGTAACTTGGAAAAATTGAATTGAAGTTTTAATACTACATATAGATTCACTCCATTACACAAAACTACAGATTTCAATGAACTTATTATCCTTATTATTACCCTTAGCATGTAGTTGAAAGGATTAGCATCTTCACCTAGCTCCATAATGACAGGCAATCCTAAGAGATCAACTCCCACAATTGCAGCAGCTAATCCAACAAATATAAAAACTCTCTTCCTGATAGAAATAGTTATTTTAAATTTCTAGTGCTTATATATCATTTTTAAAATGGTGGTTTTTCTACTAAAACTTAGGCTACTTCTCAAATATACAACATAAGAACAGATTACTTATCTATTCCGTTACAAAGAAAGTTACTAGTATATACATTATCTTTATGTGTAGAGAAACTCCTAATTCCCCTGAATACAAAATTACATACACTCCAATACACTCCACTCTTCTAGTTTAGATCCATAAGATGATTAAAGCTTTGAGTTGTTTAAACATTCTTTCCCCTTTAAAACCGTGTGAATCTTAAATCCGGTCCAGTCAAAGGAATAAAGAAAAGCATTTATTTGCTTCTCTTCACCGTGAATTAATATTAATTTGGGTTGAACATGGAAAGTATTCCAAAGGATCATTTCATGGTCAACTATCTAGCCTCCATGCCACCTCTCTACTCTGCAAATCTTCCATGGCTGATTGGAAACAAGGTGAAGGAGGAGTTTCGCTTTCAGTTTTGGGTTCAAAACATGAACAAACTAAGGAAGCTCAAGTGGGTTCTCTACAACTGAGTCCATGATCTAGAGCTTCCAATACTTAACATGTTCCTAGGAGAAGTGTGCATGTGTCCAATAGGGCCTTTCATCTCCAATCTTTCAAGAGAGAAAACTACAAACACCCCTTCGACTATTTTTTTTAAACCTAGCTTTCAAAATATGTTCTACATTTGTAGGATTTGCAGTTATGATATATTTGACTCATGTTTCTCTAATCTGGCAAACACTAGTACATCATAACAGTTGCCAATGTGAGACTAAAGGATTACTTATTGACAATATGAGATGGCAAAAGTTAAAAACTTATCAAGCTTCTAACTAACAGAGGATCTAAAGTCCAATGATCGTGCAAAGATCATGAGATCCCCAACATAACTTAAGACTGCAAGGAATATAAAAATTGGTCAAAGATAGAGCTAATATATAGGTTTCTTAACAACATAGCATTATTTTCATGGACAACATCATATTGCAGTAATAAGAATGAAAAGGTTTCTGCAGGTTATGCACAAATGTCAGATTAAACCATTGCATTTTGCAAGCCTAGATCCTAGAAAGCTATGCCTTTTGAAGCATCATGTTAATTGCATAAACACCAAAATAATCACCTTTGAAACAATAATTCTTGCACAATTATGCAGATTTATATAATCAAAGTGAAAGACAAAGAGATCATGCTTGAAAACAGATTTTTAGGTCACTTGTCTACAGTAGTACTACAAATCAAGGCTAGCCCATTAAACAAAAATCTTCATAGGGGAGACTGTAACATATTCCACGATTTCACGAGCATCACTAAATGTGCACTGATCCTCTACAAGCATTGTCCAACAACTTCATTTTCCATCTCCGTCCTTCGCAAATCTCAAAACCCTTCAATCTGTTGTAATTGTTTCTACCCTGTGGATGCCCTATTTTGATGCTCTCAATTTTTTACAGGTACCGACGTGGATTTGAATAGCAACCAGCCAATACATTAACCTGTAATTACCAGTCAACAAATCAATCAGGGCAATACAAATTGTTCAACCCAAAAAATGTAGCCAATTTCTAATACTTGCAATTGAACAAAAAAATTTCCAATGGAAGAATAATTGCAACAAGCTACTCACAAGATAAGGTGCATGTGCTCCATGAAGGAAGGACAAAGGTTCAAATTTGGTTGTGAACCTAATTGAACAATCTATAAAGTAAACTATCCAATTGTGTACCCCTAGGCTCCTACGAGATTTCACAAGGGGAAAAGCAATCCCCTCATGCGCTTCAAATAAAATAATCCACCTTTCTTATTACTTGTAGATGACTCAAAGTATGACAGACAAGTAGTAAATAGAATGGATTTGAACAATAACTATCATCTTGTCCTGAGTAGATTTCTAGACACAATTTTAAATCACAATGCCACTTTTGGATTGTGGAAGCAACCCTTCTCTAGCCGATCTTCTAATACCATTAATATGGGCATCAAACCGACTATGGGGTTTGCAAGGACCAAATATGCATTGGATCATCCTGTTTGCTGCTTTAGTCCCCAGTAGAAAGAAGGGAACAACTTGCAAAGAAAATGATTCAATGTTAGCAATAATAACATGTTTAGATGTGGGAAGGAGCTCAATATTCTTATTCTTATATGTGGGAAGCAATGCATTTAATGAAACCACAAAGGATTTTTCCCGTTGCTGTAGGGTATATGCTTGTGTCAAGAGACATGGGGTGTTACCATAGGTCAATGGTGGATGGTATATCTTAAAATACCGTCACGGATTTGGATTTGTGTTATTAGTAAGGTGCAATTTTAGTGTAAAGATGAAGCTTTTTCGGCTAGATTAGCTAGGTAAGGCTTATAAAGTAAGGTTTTCCTTCAGAGGAAACAGTTCAGAAAGAGATCTTACACCAGATCAATGATGTTAACACACATGCCGGTGGAAAATTTTACAGCGGACCAACAATAATGGTTTAGAGCAGACACTGAGCAATGGATCTGGCCTACTGAAGAGGTGTTACTATTAGCCTCAAGAACTGAAATCTATGACAAACATGGAGCAATGGATCTGCCCTATTGAAGAGGTGTTACTATTAGCCTCAAGAACAGTAACCTGGTTGTTTAGGAATGCAATCGGACTTAGAACTAAGAACCCAAGCTTGAACCCACACCTCCAGAATTCAAAATAGTCGGCCATTGAATTATTGGAGTTCATCAATCTTTTAAAGCTACACTAAGCCACTAAGATAAATAAAACAATTTATACAAATGGGTTCCGAAAAATAAGAATGGTGAAAATTTGTAGGAGACGAAAGAGAAAAAAAAATACGTACTTTGATGCGTGTGGCTCAGCTGCGGAAGAAGCTTGGCCCTGCTGTGAAGGCCTTTCCTTTCAGTGCCCCGCCCCTTGCATAAAGGATAGAGGAAGTTTTCTAGATATTATAGTAGCAACTGCCCTAGTAGACATGCATGCAAAAACTGGAAGCATTAACAAGGCGCGTGAAAATATGATTTAATTGAGGAAATTACCAATTAGTGGTGAGCTAATTCTAGTCTTGTAAGGGTTTGCAGTTTTTATTCTCATTCAAAGATCCTCGAGTGTTTACACGAATTTCCCAGTGATCTTTGTGACGGTAAAACCAAGTGACTGCTCCCTCTAATTCTTCCATTCTATAATACTGGTGCAGAAGTGAGGGAAATAGGGGTTTGGTCCAGCTAATAAATGTGCAAGTGCACCGCCATGAAAAAACCAGAGGAAACAACGCATTAATACAAGCAAGTGGTCAAGTCTTTATTAATGTGAAATGGAGGGATACGATTAGTTTCAGAGTCGTCGAGGTGCTCTGAGAAAGAGTATACCATTGATTTCAATTTTTAGCTTGGCCTTCTTCAAATTGGATACGGGATACGATTAGTTTTAGAGTCGTCGAGGTGCTCTGAGAAAGAGTATACCGTTGATTTCAATTTTTAGCTTGGCCTTCTTCAAATTGGATACGCCTTCGGCATAAAATATGATTTGAAAGTGGTTGAGATCCAACTGTTCATTAATAAATAGGATAACGCTCATTAATAAATATTATCGAGTAATTAATTTTTATAGTTTATCTAAAAATGATATTAAATATCACTTATTTATATTTCATCATATGCAACAAAAATATTAAAAAGGTTAGGAAATGATATAATGTAGTATGAAAATGGAGCACAAAAGTGAGATTATGATATAAGATTATTGGATATAATATGGAATAAAATGAAACATAAATGTGTCTCATCATTCCTCCAACTTAGCATATTGCATGTCCTTGTGCAATCTTTATTTCTAAAAGGTTCTCATTTGAACTCGTGGCCTTTTGATTTTTTCTTCACCCTTGGCTTATTATAGCTCATTCATGATCAAGGTTCCCTTCAAATTTTTTATAACTCCTCTTCATATCAATCTTTGTGGCTTTACTTTTGTTTGCCAATTTTATTTTTATTTTTTTCAATATGCATACTTTGTTCAATTTTTGTTTTTTCATTTTTTTTTTCACATAGTTTTCAAATTTTCATAGCATTATTATTTGAAATGCTATCTATAGGAGGTATCAAAAGATTTTATC
This sequence comes from Sequoiadendron giganteum, assembly GCA_007115665.2. NCBI lineage: Eukaryota > Viridiplantae > Streptophyta > Pinopsida > Cupressales > Cupressaceae > Sequoiadendron > Sequoiadendron giganteum. The sequence goes on along the minus strand of CM021100.1, from coordinate 984,796,889 downwards.
TCAACACTGATTCAAGATATTTGAAATGCGTGAAATGATAGACGATATGAATGATTATGAAGGGTGAAAATTATGGATAGTATGATAGGATATTTAAGGATAATGATGGGTGAAAAGATAGGTAATAAGGATGATGAACGTCCCCCAACTTAAAGGGTTGAACATCCTTGGGAAACAAGAAGGTTGGTGTAAATGTTACTTATATGATCAATATAATAAGAAATATTAAAAATTTAAAAGATAAAATAATGAAAAATAAATTGATTTTTCTACCAACTTGTATGCCCATTTATGCCAAGGTTTGGTAGCCAAAATAACTCAGCAACTATGAATCTCCAATAAAGAAGGAACCAAAAACTATGACAAGGATTGTAGCCACACCATGTCACATGAAATATCTCCATTAGACTGAAGCATTGTGGAACCTACTGATGGTAGAATATTCTTTCTTCATTATTATTAACACCTCAAGTGAATGTGTAACTCTTGCTACGAGTGATCAAAGTCATGTTGACCATAAAAAACTAGAGTACAAGTGAGGTACATGAGGTGCTAGGAAGAACTCAGACAACCATTGAAGCAATAGAGTGCACTTACAAAATAATTAGCCCATAGAAAGAACAAAAATTATTACTTTTTTTCCTTTTTTTAATTATTATTTTTCAATTGTGATAGCGACAAGTGAAAACTGGCAAGCCAGTTTTCAATCACTTACCGCTTAGTGGAGCTATAATTTTTTTTTTCACCACTAAGAATTTTATTCAACTACAATCTGCCAAAAAATAGTTTTTAAATTGTTGTTGTCTAACAATACCCAAAGGTTTTCATTGTTAGAATTTTTTATTCTATATTTTCTATTTTTTTTTTCTCATTTTTCTCATTTTTCAATTTTTTGTTTTTGTTTTTGTTTTTTTTTTTTCAGATAACCTACATATAATGACCAAAGAGAAGGAAAATCTCATATGGATGTTGAAGTGAAACCATCCAAAACTTGAGTTCCTTTTATGACCCCACAAAAAGTCATTGCAGAAACTAGATTGCATGTAGAACTTGAAATGGTGATCAACAAGAAAGATACATTCATCAAGATTGATTGTACTTATTTTATAGCACCATTGCTACAAGAAATATTGATCTCATTTAGCACATACCACTATATCTGAAAGGTGACTTTAGAACTTTGCAATACATGCCCACTCACTTGGCTGATAGAATTACTCACAATGGTTGCAATATTTGAAAGACACACTGTTATGTAATGACTTCAATTTGAAAAAAATCATATTATCATTGCATGAAGCTATGATTTCCTTTCCTTTTAAGCAAGAGAGATATCCATAACTATTTCTAGTTGTATGAAAAGTTTTAGTTACAAATAATACAACTTCCTTACCAAAGACAAGGTTGTGTAGTTAAAAGACCAACTATAGTCTCTCAACTTGTCTAATGTGTCCATACAACTCTAGTAGGTGGATACTCATATTTATGATGGAGTGAAATGATATCCATTATAATGTGTTCAAGATTCTTGTTCATGTCTTTAATGTGTCTTTGGATGTATGGCTTGTGAAGAATTAATATAGTATTTTGGTTCTTATACACCAAGTTACACATTGTCCTCCATATGATCTGACATCAAGGATGGCACAAAAGAAAACTTTTTATTGATGAATGTTGAAAACTTTGCCCAAGAATTATCTTGTGACCTCCAAGAGAAAAAAACAAAGGAAACTCGTTGTTCCCCATACAACTAGGAATGCCAACAAAATGTGTCTTGGGATGCTTGTGTAGAGAAGCATCATCAAATGGCACTAGTACAAAAATGTTGGGTCACCAAGATAAGAAACCTGTAACCATATTCTCATGACCAAGCATATCAAATACAGTAATACAACATCAACCATTTAATAACTCCACCATTATGATGATTTATTTTTTAGAAAATGGATAATAGAGTTATTAAAATGGATGAATAAATACTATTTCAATGAATTCTTGTGTAGACACAATATAAAATCAATTCCAATTAACACAAGAATGCATACCTTGATTTTTTCCAAATCTCACACACGTGGTTTTATTAGAAGCACCAAACAAATAATTAATGAAGGTTATATTAGCAATCACCCAAAGATTTCAAAAACTCAATGGATTTTCCCCCAACTTAATTTCATACTATAAAATCATGAAGGTATTAGGATAATCCAAAGAATCAAGAAAGGAAGTGACATATGTAATAATATCTTAATCCTTGTTCAATAAAAAAATCATCCTTACAAGTAGCATGTTTGGTATGGTCATTAATGCATTCAAACCCATCTAGTTGTGCTTAATCAATTATTGGTGGACCTAAATCAATAAGTGTGTGAGGAATACGTATTGTGACCATAGGCCTCCCAAGATCTAGATTTTTGAGTATAAAAAATATTTATAAATGACAAATCTTGCAGGCTTTCATTATTTATCTTAAGTAATTCTTGAATCATTAATGCGTACAATTCAACACTTTTTATTGCATGCTAAATTTTAACACACACATTTATTAGTTCAATGGTAAAATTAGATTCAAATTGAAGTGTTTATTTATGTGTGTGAATTATTTCTAAAAGTTTTGATTCATTAAGTAGATAAGAAGAACTAAATTGATTATCTTTTAGTTGATCATATTGTTCCTCAAATTCAATTATACCAAAATCATATCCATTAGTTGTTTTGATAAAATTGAATCGTGATTCACCAATTTCAAGCATATTAGTGGAATATAGAGGGATAATTGAAATATTATTATTATATGCAGTTTGAACCACCTTATTAAATGAATAATTTATTAGGAATTGCAATTTCCCTTGGTGGATATTTTGGAGTGGATGGTAGATGATATGAATGGGATAATAACAATGGTAAAAGCTATGTTGGATATAGAGTGGGTGGTGGAGATGGTAATATATAAGATGGATATGATGGAGAGGGTAATGTATGTGATGGGTATAGTGATTGTTGTGAGAATTCATTATGAGATTTTTGGTAAGATGGATATTTTTCCCATTCATCATAAATTTTAGGTAGAGAATCATTTTGTGAAGAAACATATTGCCTTTCAAATCCAATAGAATTATAAGACATTTTAAAATCATTACACATACCATGATCTGTCTGATTTGATGTGTGTAGTTGTCTTTCAGTTACAAAGAAGACATTCTCATTTTCAACTTTGTTTTTTTGAGGCTCACGTATAGCTTGGATCTCCTTCACCATGTCCTCTTGAACAACTTGGCATGTGCACTTAACTTCTTCCTTGCAACAATTACAACAAATGATCAAATTTTCATCATTTTTAAAAATCCACTGTCCCTCTAAAAATTCATCAATTATCTGTTCTTGCTTAGCTATGGGAATAAAATTTGTATATGCTTGTGACAATGGTAATGTAAGATTATGATAAGCTAAGTTACATTCTTTAGGTAGAGGGGGTATAAAAACATCACTTTATGTTAGCACAATTTCCACACCATTTTCTTCTTTTGTTTTTGAATTTGAAAGCGGGGGTCTGGGGGTGACAACCCCCAATGAAGTCAAGGGGTAGTGCCCCTTGTGGGGTCCTGGGGTAGCACCTAGGGCCAAGCACATTTTCCTTCTTCCATGACCCTCAGATTCTTTATTTTTGAAACATTTTACCCTAAAAATTGATATGCTTGAACTACTTTGAAAATGCAACATTTTTTTATGTTTTAAGTGTTGTTTCTTCAAACATACTTCTTTCCTATAAATCAACTCACTGTAAGTTGTGTTGATATATAAATAGTTTTACCTTAAAAGATCTACCTACAAATTCTAATCATGCATCTATATGATTTAAAGCAATACAAATTAGGATTAATCACCTAGGAAAGGCCAAAAATTGTGTGAGATTTCATCCTAACACATTGGTCCTAACTCATCTCACCAAGCTAACAAGCCTTTAACACCTTTCCATGGCAACAATGCCAAAATGATAGGCCAAAACTGGGGGTAGATAATGAGAAAAAATTAATATTAATCTTAATAACTAGATTTTTTTAGGTCTAAATCTCAATCTAGGGGCATAAAATTGTGAAAGGTATAGTGGCTATATGCGCAAGGGTCACAAGTAGTGAGGTGAGTTTGAATGAAATGCACTTCTAACTCCAATCAACTTCCTAAGTGAAAATCTAATTTAACTTTCCTATTCTAGTTTTACGACAAGAATTGCAACAAGAACCACTACAGGAATAGGTAAGAATTATGACAAAGAATATCATAGTAGCAATTCATTTAATCAATCGAATCTCACAAAACAGCATTGATCAAATCATAAACAAACTTGTAAATATATTTCTACTCACGACAAAATAACAATCAGAAGATAATCTATATAATATTTCAAACATAATACAATGTATTGAATAATACTATAAAATGTAATAGAATAGGAAAAGAATCACCAAGCGTCCCTTGAGTGGGCCCTCCTCATGGTTAGCTAGGTGATGAAATAAATTTTCTTTTACTTTTGTTCGATCAGAATTGGTAGTTTTATTTCTTGTAATGAAGGATTTGTATTTCCATTACATATTCCATGGTATATATATCATATGGCGTGTAACCATTAATCTATACAAAAACTTGAAACAAATCTTTTATTTTAGCCTTTAAAATGACTTAACAAAGTCATTCTTATCTTATCCTTTTACTATTCATTCCATGAGTTTACAATAAAAATATTCAACAATATATGTTTTCAGCCACATAAATTGGAAATGTAATCTTCACTCCCTATCTCATCATGTCTTCAACCAATGAACCATGTCTGGATGGAATTATAAGCCACAATGAAATACACAAATTGAATTAAACATGTCATGAGCGCCAAATGGAGGCTAGACACATGAGAACAATCCAATCAAAATACAATAATAATATGATTTTAAAGTGGTTGAGATTCAACTATTCATTAACGAATAGGATAATGCTCAAATTAATATATACAATCAAGTAATTAATGTTTACATTCTACCTAAAAACAATATTAAATATCACTTATTTATATTTCATCATATGCAACGATAATATTAAAATTTTTAGGAAATGATATAATTTGGTATGAAGTGGAGCACAAAAGTGGGATTATGGTATAATATGGAATAAAATGGAACACAAATGTGTCTCATGAATAGTGAGCTAACCTCTCTCTCTCCTTAGATACCTACCTTAGATCTCTCTCTCTCTCCTTAAATATGTCTCTCTTTCTTCTCTCCCTCTCTTAGGTTCTACCTTAGGGGAATGACCATAGTTCTATTCTCTCTCTAGATCTATCTCCCTTATATACCATAGTGAGCTAAACTCTCTCTCTCTCTCTCTCTCTCTCTCTCTCTCTCTCTCTCTCTCTCTCTCTCTCTCTCTCTCTCTCTCTCTCTCTCTCCTTAGATACCCACCCTTTCTTTCTCCTTAGATACCTAGATCTCTCTTAGGTTCTACCTTGGGGGCATGACCATGGTGTTGAACACACTTGAAGACTAAGAGTAGGGGGAGAGGAGGGTGAATTAGTCTACACAAAAATAAAACCCTTTCGAAACAAGAGTTCTTTAGCACAATACAAACTTTAAATCCTTAGGAAAATTAGCAACAAAGAAAGACGTAATAGTTTAAACCTTTAACCAATTCAACAACTATCAACGATGAGAGATACAATGATCCTAACCTTAACTAGAACAACAACAATGATAAAAAACACAAGAACATACATCCACAAGATGACACCAGATATATGTGGAAAACCGAATGAGGGAAAAACCATGGTGAGATTTAATTCACAATATGAAGGATCACTACTAAAAAGGACTTTCAAACTAAGGCTCACTAGCTCAGCACAAGATACAAAAGACTTGCAAGACTAAAGAAAACACAAATCCATATGCAAGATATAAGGAAATGATGATATTTACTATCTCAGAGTAGGATTCAAAAATTTTATGAGAAAATTACAATATTTGTCAACATAGCACTTTGCTAATTGAGGCATTAAGGTGCATTTGATATTTCCTCTTCATAATGTAGCACTAAGTCTATTGGATACTCTATACATTCCACACACTTGTCTTTTTGCACTTGTACTCTACTCCCTCTTTTTGCATTTGAAATGATCTTGCATCTATATCTAGCACAACACTTCAAAACTTCAATTAGGCCAGCTAGAAGAAGATAAACAATGAATTCAACAAGTCGGCCACCAAAGAATAATCCAGTCCCATCCCAATGACAAAGATTTCCAAAAACAACCTTATTACATCTTCTAATGTGATCCAAAATAATTCACACTCTGGCGCACATCAATCTAAGTTGACATCAAAGGAAATGTGTAGATAAAACATGAAGTGCATAACCAGTCGGCCTTAAAACATTCTTCCAACTGAATTTACTTGATGTCGTCCCAAATAGGATAGGTCAGAACCCAAGTATATCATAGTACATCTTCAATTGCTGGCACAGACCTCAAAGCACATGGTGCAAGTAAAAGAACAAGCCTCGTTGACCAGATATCTATGAATAAACAACAAAGCCAACTCAAGACATAATGTAGCACCAAAGTGGATAATCAACAACATGAAAATCACATGGGGATTTTCCATTAAAATCCAAGAATAATTCCATACAATTATTTCATATTGTCATGCCATCAATATCCACCACAGATCAAACAAGAATAGATCACTTCATCCAGGAATCACATACCACATGACTAGAAGATGTAGCATTAACAAATCAACTTGTATACCACTTCATTACATGAAATTGGAACTTAGATACTACACAAATGTTGAGAACACATTCACCAAGCCATAGAAGCAAAGACATCAATGTGAAGAAATGTGGAGCATTTATTAGACTAGTCCAAACAACCAACAACACTACCAACCTTCTACAATTCATATAAATTTCCTCAACAACATTGGCGATTTGAAAAGATAGGAGTGCAACATCCATAGAAAACTGAATTTGAATACCAAACCATAAGACCATATCTTCAACAATAGAGGAATGCAGAGCACTTCAAGAACAAAGGTAAAAAATATCTTTAATTGAATTAGCACCACATTCTCCCTCTTTGATTAACAACACTATTTCATAATTTTTGCACAATTGCATCAAAATCCCCCCTTACTACCAACTCCCCTGAGTGGGAGCACACATCAATCCAAGAGAAAGGATATGATAAATTTATCCCCCTGGAAAGATACACCATCTATACATCTAGTTAGAATAAGGAGGGGCAATAACCCCCATCTTCTACCATAGATACTCAAAAGTATCCTTTGAAAGTGCCTTGGTAAAAATGTCTACAATCTAGTCCTTGCTAGGAACATACTCCATTCTAACTTCATGTTCTGCAACCTTCTCTCTTAGAAAATGGTACCGAATAGAAATGTGTTTAGTCCTTGAATACATTACCCGATTCTTGGAAATATTAATTTCACTTGTTTTTCACATAATATAGGAATAGGTTCATCATAAACCACCTTCACATCCTTCAAGGTTTGCTTCATCCAAATCACTTGAGTGCAACAAGATACTGCAACAATGTATTTAGCATACGTTATGGAAAAATACACTGAGTTTTGATTTTCAATGAACCAAGAGACCAATCTATCTCTTGAGAAGAATGCACTTCCACTTGTACTTCTTTGGTCATCTACATAACCTACTCAGTCAGCATTAGTATAGGCACTCATAGAAAATTTATTATCCTTTTTATACCTGTTATCAACAAGATTGCACCCGTGTGTGAAAGAAAAGATGCTTTGCCATGGGAATACTTTTAGGTTGTGGGTACCCTATGTTGAAAGTAGACCTCCGGATTATAGGTTGACTTCCTTTATGATCTTTTAATGTTTTACTGTAATTTTTAATGGAAAAGGAAAGAAGGCTTGAATTGAATGCATAACTGAACTTAAAATGAAAGGCGATTCACCTAATGATTGAAACTTAATCTCTAACCTCACTCACAAATGACTTCTCAATATTTCTATTTGCACAACCAAATCTAACAACTTAATCACCTGAATGTTTCATACAAAGGCTTTGACAGAATATCTCTTTTGAAGGAAAAATCCATTTTCACAACTAAAATGATAAAGAGATCACATGCACAATGTATAACCTATGAATTTAAGCATCACTACATACATACACCTATGAAAGAGACAAAAAATTAGAGGTTTCAAAATTGAAACACAATAATCTTCTTAATCAAATTCAACACAACGATGATGCTTGGAATCTTGAAGGAAAAACTTAAAAACACTGAAAAATCAAAAGGAATTCATTTGCTAATAAAAAAGCTAAAATAACATGTAAAGATCTACTATATTAACTGTAAAAATATCTGAGTTACAAGATCTCTCTTCTTTGCAGAAATGTAAAGGAAAAACTATCAAGAACTAAGGAAAAAGAATGACTTTTCCCCAATATATACAAAAGATAGAAAAGAATGAGCCCTAGAAGAGATGTCGAGCTAATTGAAGTCAAAAAAATGAGAACTCCAAAGCTATCCACGAGCAAGATCAAAACTGCCTGAAAATGGGGCCCACCAATGCTGCAAATTGAGCTTAAACAACTCAAAAATCTGTCACATTGTATATAACTTAAGTGTATCTCAAAATGGCTCCTGAGTGCGTGGAGGTGGCACTGAAAGTGAAAATATCCTCCTCATGAGCAAATATGAAAACCCTCAAAGAGAGGGGTCAAAACTACATGAAAATGAGTAAAAATAGGCTCAACTCCTCCCTTCAAACAGTTGGATTGATGGAGACCCCAAATTGCATGAAAAATAACCTCAGTTGCACTCCAAAATGCATGAAAGTATCCAATTCGACTTGTAATTTTTGATTTGCATGAGTAACAAACTCAAAAGACTCACCTTTCCTTCTAAAATAGTTTATTTGAACAATTATTAAAAAAATCATTAATTTTTTTTTGAAAAAATACATATAACTCCTTACTTGGCTCATGGGCTCCATTGATATCATTAGGTTTATTGACTTCAAGAGTCAATACCACGAGGAAAATAACATTAAATGATTTTATTTTAAAACATCGGTCAAAAATTCCACCATCATTTGGACTAAGGCATGGTAAAAATTGAGAAACCCTAATCATTTCATTCATTGACTTGTCTTTTGAGCTTTGAGAGAACCTCTGTTGCACCAATCACCATGCTAGGGTTTGAAGGTTGAACATACTTCAGTCTTTTGCTATTTTTGAGAGATTTTCAGAGGGGTTTATCATAACAATGCCCGATAAGTCACATTTCTTTACCAGATAGACATTTTGATGAGTTTTGAGGGATTTTATAGGCTTTATAGTCGTGACCTCTTCATTATCTCATCTATTCTTCTTATATTTTTGATCCTCTGTTGACATCTTTTATTTTGTGGCCGACATTTGAAGATTCTTGAAGCTTCTCCAACGAGCTTTGAAGGTTTGTCAATCTGTGGGGAATTGACAATATTTTGAAGGTATGGTTGTCATTCATTATTTCTTTCTTTACCCACAATAAAACATGCTCCAACTGAGCTCAAAAAGATTATTGTATCTCATTCTTCTGTGCATTATGAGCTTTGAAACCTTGTGTTTTACTGTCGAGGCTTTCATCTATGTTTTTCCAGGAAAATAAAAGGCATAAAGATGATGTGTGATATCCATTAGGCATGATGGGGTTTCTTTGTATTTTCATGGCTGATTGTAAGAAGCTCGGGAAACCCTGAGTTATTCTCCATTCTTTTTCTATGGACTCATTAGGAATTAATGGCCATGACCATGACCCATTTCATTGCATTTTTTGAAACCCTTGTTTTGAAATAGGTTTTAGGTCTTTCATTGTACGTCGACTATAAAACCCTTTTGACAATAACTATGAAACCCTTCTTACAATAACTCAGTGTTCAATGAAAAATGGGACTTTATTTTCAAAATTACCATGGATCTTGGAGGTCTCCTTTGCAATGATAAGTTCGTGCAAGATTATATATGAATGAGATTTTCAGAGAGAGCAATTTAGAACAACACTACTTTTGTAGCTTCTATTTGATATTGCTATTGTTTGTTGTGTCTCTGGATGCTGATCCTGCAAGGATTGTTATTGTTTCATTGTTTCTCATATTTGAATGCTATGAACAACTTTTGACAAGGATTGATTCGAACAATAATTTCTTCAGAGGCCTTTGTGTAAATTTTCTGAAGAATCCTTTGCATGCACTAGTTAATCAATACTTGTTTCATAACTCATATAGAAGCATATTTTTTGAAAATTTACATGGTTTGTGCAGTAAAAAAAAACATGAGATAATGAAAAGATAACCAAACCATCTCTTCATGACTGTCATTGATGTGCCTTTAGTATTCTTTGCATTATCACAATTTCTCTATTTTGAGATTCACCACTGCCTTACTCAAGTTTGAATCACTGTTCATTAGACCTTATAGTGTTATTCTAGAATATGACTGTTTGGTTTATAATCCTGCATCTCAATTTTATCAGTCATAAGGATTGTCAAACATCACTCCTATATCTTGCATTGATTGTAATACCATTGCCATCATGGCAATCCTATAGCATATCTTTTTCACCTGATGGATAACTCATGCCTCTATGTTTACTGTTCATGTAAATGATGATCCCCTTGCTTTGAATCTCCAAGTTGGCAATGATTTTACTAGATATTCCACTGTCACCATGATAGTCCTATAGCATATCTTTGAATTTTGAGTCTTATGCTTACATGTGACTATTCTTTGAGAATTTGACTACTTTTCAGGGATTCAAATGCTCCTCGAGGATTTATGGGCACAATATTCTCATAGCTGTTGGGATCAATGTATTAGGATAGTACTTGAACTCCTCAATTGTATGCTTGCACTAGGCATGAAAACATCATTATTTAATTAACTTTGTGGCAACAGTCTCATTGCATGACTTCTCTTTTGATCTATTATGAATGCTCAATGTGTTAATGCTTATTGCGGAAGTCTCCTTGGTAACATATAGTTACCAGGGCAGGAGCACTTGTTTTTATTGTTAAATGATACACTACTTGCTGTTATGAACCTTTATTGATGATTCACCTTTTCTAATTAGATGAACAGTTGCTCTGCCTTGGTAACTGTATGCTATCATTGCATACATTTTTTATGCATTATCATGTGAAGATTGTAGTACCTTTAGTATGATAGGCTCAACCCTTGTGGGAGCCCATTTTCCTCCACATACTAATATGTTTGAATATGATGAACCGATAATGAAACATGTACCTGGACCTACATAGTGAACAAAAAAGTTAGATAAAAATAGTGAATTCAATGTTCTTCTAATGATTTGATCTGGCACTTTTGGCTTCATCTTTTAATGGCTCAATTGATTTAATTCCTCGTAGCTATAAATTATATGTTTTTTTGATAGGATATATGATCGGGTTAATATCCGAAGCTCTAACAGGAATTTTTCAATCAAATGCAGGTGCCTCTAAAGACTGGGTATGAGAGGAGCTTGAAGACAAGAAGACTCATCTGAAGATATGGGAAACAACACCAACATTACCAGACAATGATGGATATGTTTTATTTTCATATGTTCTTTGCTATTTTAATCTTCAGATGTATAGCTTGCTTTCTTTGTTGCTTTGGGTTAATTCAGTCATTCCCATAGATTGTGTGGGACTTTTAAACATTTATTCTATCTTCAAAGCATGAAACAACAATGTTTATGCAATATTGTATGATCTTTGATTTTAAAATGAATAAAATATAACATTACTATGTAATTTTGATATATCTTCTTTTATGAACATTGCATAATCAACTGAATTCCATTTGAGATACTTCATTGCAAATGAAAAAGCATAAAATGAATGTACCTTTCACCTTAAATGTAATAAGCTATTCCAAATCTACCAAATTGAGCTGAGGTAAAATTTTGGTAACAATAATATCACACAATACCTCATCATGGTAATTTCCAATCTTGAAATTTACTAGACATTGTTCATTTACCAAGGCTTTATGGTCCTTCTACAACCAAGCAATTCAGTATGAGTTTGGATGCCTTCTTCTCTCTAACCACAACTTACTAACCATCTCTTCTGAAACAAGGTTATCAATACTACCTCCATCAATAATAAAATTGCAAAGTTTACCTTCACACTTACATCTAGTGTGAAACAAATTCTTCCTTTGAGTTGGTTCCTTCTCCTCATTCAACAAGGCCCTTCTAGTAACAAGAGCCTCTCCTCTTTCTGCATCCTCAAAATGCAAAGACTCAACATCTTCATCTACATGTGAAACTCATGCATTATTGTTAGGTCTTCTATTTTCCCTTCCTTGATGTTGAGGACACTCATAGGCTCTATGTCCTTCTTTTCACTGGAAATAGGTTCCACAGAAGCCTCCTGTTCCCGATCCTTGTCTAGATCTTCCTCTTCCTATTTGGTCTCCATTATTCTGATCATGAGGATGGTAGGTGTTATCTTCTTTTTGGTTCTGGCCACTACTAGATCCTTCACCGTTCTTTTGATCTTCATTTTGACGTCCATATGACCATCCACTAGTGTTTCCACCATGACCCACCTCTTTGCTTATTTTCAAATCTTCTATTCAAATTTTCTTCTACCTTTAAAGCAAACTGATATGCATCTTTAATGGTAGACATTCTTACCAGACCAAACTCTTCTTGAATACTCGACTTCAACCCATTTATGTAACAGGAAAATTTCTCTTTATTGGCCTCAGAATGGCCTATTCTAATCAAGACAAGGTAGAATTTTTCATCTTGTTTCAACCCTTGCAACTTGTTCAACAAATCTAGCTCATAGTCCATAGGAATGAATTGTTTTTTTAATTTGTCCACCATCTGATCCCATATGGTTATTTTCTCTTTTCCTCTTTGATTGCTTTCTAGTTATACCTCTTTCCACAAAATATTTGCATGAACCTTGAGCTTGGTATTTGCAAATTTGATTGGTGTAAGGGGGAATGGATGGAACACTCACTGTTCCATGCTCCGGGACTCACCTTAGCAATTCCCTTTGGTGGCTCTCTCCACCAACTCAACCTATAGGTACTGAATCAAATGCAGATACCCCTGGTTCTACTGGTCATCCCCTCTTCCATCCATGTCATACAACACAACCAAAACTTGGTGCTTAACCTCTGTTTCACCCTTGACCCTTAATCATCCCTAAAGGCCAAACACACACAACACTCAACTAGATTCTTGCAGGGGTGTAGAGATGTGGAAACATGCTTCTTAGCATCCTCTTAGGGTTATCAACCAACCACTAGACTCCATTTCTCCATCGCTCCCTCCAAACCCTCACTTAGGGTTAAAAAGGCTACAAGTCTAAAGCCACTGTTAGCCCTCCTAACCCGAGAAAAGTGGATGTTACTCAAAACTTTCCCAAAGTACCCCAAATCTTCCCTATGGTTTCTTGGACCTGATGCCAACCTCTTCAAGATTTCCAAAGGCTTAGGCCTTGTCTTGCCGTACACAGGTTTCTTCACCAACTTAGCAAATGTAGGGTTTTTTTGTCATTTCCTGGGCACCTGGTTGGACTGTCAAAGAGTTCTTCCATGAAATGGATTGATGTAGCCTCTTACCAGATACCAGACCTCTGTATGTCCTTCTTCCACCTTTCTACCACAGGAATTGTCATGGAGAGGTCTCCCCTGCAAGTTAGGTGTCTTACACCTCTGGACTTTCCTAGCCGGGCACTGTTCATCTCGCCTAGGAGAAGTCTTTTTTCATGCTTCCAAGACTCCTGACCACTCCTAAATCTAACTTATGTACATAAATGGAGCCTAACCACATTTCCCAAGGGCCGTACTCAGGTATAGAGGGGAAAGCAATTAGGACTCCATCAATTACAGTCTGCAAATCAAAAATAGTAAACTAAAAGAACCTAACTAATTGAATTCAAAAGCTTTTAATGAAGGAAACAATAACTACAAACCCAACCAATACTTTGAAGGAAATTACATCACATCCCACACGAGTTCCAATGCTTGGTTATACCATTAACACTCTACCAAGAATAAAAACACAAAAAATCAAATCTTCCTACTATCCTCGGCTATCATTCATGAAAAGCTTCAATTTACAAAACTTCAAATGCCTTCCAAATGACTTCCAACCCAACTACAGGTCGAGGCATACCTTTTATAGGTTGTCCAAAGTAGTTGTGCCTCCCTTGGGTCGGACAAATCAGTTACCAAGTGGGAAAAAGTGCAAATTGTCCCAATTTGCCACTTTCCCCAACTTCCTAGAACTAACACAAATGAGTGTCTTAAACTCAAAACTTAAACACTCCTGATAGCAACTGACCAAGGTATTTTGGTAAGCCACTCACTCAAATGCAATGGTCAACATGACCTTATAACATCAAAACAAAATATAGCCTAGCCTAGTGCTTCCTAGGTGTTTTCTAGGTGCTCCTGCACCATTGACCCTCTCAGGATCTTCCACCTCCTCATACTCAAAGTATTCCTCCATATTGTTGATCCAATCAATCAACTCTTTTGGGTTTATATTTGCAGAAAATGTACAAACATTGATCTTTGGCCTTTTCCCAATCTTAGAGATGGCCTTAAATAATCCGACTTGCTCTAGATCTTCTGCTTCTTGTTCTTCTTTGAACTGCTCATCATTTTCAACTTCATCTTCACTTTCATCTCCTCTTCTTTGATCAAACCCTCGACACTGCTCCTCTTGCAGTGCTTGAACTTGTCTTTGCAGGGCTCTAAAACCCTCTTTTGGTACAATATTTCTTCCACCACCATAGTTTCTTCGTGAAGGAATTCTGATCACTTTTCTTAGAAACCCACAACCACAAGTCAGGATGCAAAGTACCTCATGTTTGGCAATCTATTTACAGACTTAGGAAAAACCGCTCTGATACCACTTGATGAGGGATACACTGCTCAAAAAACACACAAATCACAACAATAGATACCAACATAGAAGATGCGAGTCATAAAAAAATAACTCACTTTCAATTATTTTCAGAAAATGAAATGACAAATTCAAAACTTACATGCTACAACCTCATGTGCTTGATTCATTACAACAAAATCAACTTTGAAAAAAAAAAAAATTATTCGGAGCCACAATTTGCACTAATGGAGCCACCTTCTACAACCCCCACTTATCCCTTTTTATTTTACCCAATAATCACCCTAGAATGTTCTAGAAAGTGTAACTTTCCCTTTTGTTTTGGTGCCAAAAGTCCCGCCATTTGATTTCTTGCCTACGAAGATATTTTAATGAAATTCACTTTTTATTGGGGCAACTTCTCAGGGCCATAACTTTTGATTTGACTGTTAGATTTTCAATTGTAATATATAAATGGAAATCTTGTGAAGAGATCTACAACCATCTTTCACCAAATCTAAAAGATCAGAGATTTTGCACCCTATTTTGCAGTTTCGTCATCAGAGAAATTCCTCGGGATGAAAATTTAATATCTTCCAAATGGTACAGGATTTTGAGATGATTCTTTTGCCAAAAAACTTATTTTCTAATTTCACTCCTTGGGGTCAATTTTCATGTCCATACGACCCAAATAGTTCAACTTACTAAAAATAGCAGGTGACTATTTTTGGCTATTTCAAACTTCTAACTATCCCAAAGACTGCATGAGTTGCCATGGGCCCCAAGACAACTACTGAAACTACAAAAAAATGAAAATACAACATTTTGGGTGATGTAAGATTGCCCTTACACCACTGGATTCTCTTACATTATGAGAGCTCATGGCAAATAGGAATACTTTGTCTGAACCTACAGGTGTATATCAAATCCCTTCAAACCAACCTCTCTCAGTTTGGGTCAACTCAACATCGTTTGTGTGTTTGAGTGTCAAATGCATTCTTGCAAAAAATGTTAGTGGAAAGTAGTGCAAAAAATGGAAAGAAGTTTTTTTTTGTTTTGTGCATATTGGAGCGAAACCAACTATACTAACATTTCAAGGTGAGAAGTCTAATGCTACAAAATGCCTCCTTTTGTCACTATGTCACCAAAAAGTGTAGCCTTTGACACTTTTCGCTCATTTGGACCCTTGCCTATGGATTTTGGACCTTTTTCAACCTCTTTTTATCCATTTCCAAGCCTTGTGCCAAAGTGTTGTAAGGTGTTGCAATACATTTTCATACTTTCCTAGGCTTGTCATCACTAAATCAACCCTTTCTTATGCTACAATGTCCCCTTAATACACATACATACCTTATCTTAGTGTGTTTTCATGAGACAATCCCGACAAGCAACAATAATTACACTTTAATCCCCAAAAATGAATGAAAATTGCCCAGGTGGACTAGGTCGCCACCTTGGTCGACCTAGTCGCATGTGGCATAAAATTTAAATTTAACTTAATATTATTTTGAGATTTTGTCTCTAAAACCCTAAGGTCGGCCTGTATGGTGTTATTTCAAGAAAAATAGGGCACAACCTGTATAAATAAGCCTAAAAACCCTAATTTTTCATAAGACACACATATTATGCATCACTCAACTCACACTCCTCTCACCTCTCATCCAATCCTTCTTCTCAAGGAAGCTAGGGTTTGATCATTCCAAGTCAACAAGACATCTTTTCTGAAGCATTCAAGGGTTGATTGCTGCAACAACACAAGATCTCTCATCATGGCAAAGTAACTCACTCCATTACTTTGTGTTTCATGTTTTATTACATTGTTTCTATTTATTTTGGTTTAGTTACCTAAAAGGGGTTTGACCAAGGAAAACCCCTAATCCCTAACAATCAACATTTTCTCTTTCTCTACTTGTGTGTTTACAGATTTAGGTGCTTTGAAGACCATTGAAGGTTTTGAAGACTTGTTGAAGATTCCTACTTGCTTGCAAAGACACAAAATCCACCAAAAGTCACTTTCAAGCTCGAATATCAGAGTTTCAAAAGTGGATAACTGTGAAGAACCAAGGTGCAAATTGGGGGCTTTCCGTTTCCCCTTCAAAAATTCTAAAAATCTTAAAGAAGACTAAGTCACCAACAATGGCAACCTAGTCCCACTGGATAGGCCTTTCTACAATTTTCACATTTCCAGACACCCATTTGGCAAAAACGGGCTCCAGACCACTTTTCTCAAATTTGGGACTAGGTTGCCCAGATTGGCACAAGTGTTCCTTTCGACTTCTACAACATTTTCATCAGCATTCCAGACCTCCATCAAATTCCTCTTCAAATCCCAAGTGCACACATTCTATCTCTTTCATTTATGTATAGTTTAATGTACATTCTTAGGTCATTTTTGTATAGGTTTGCAAATCATTATGTGTTTTCTAGCACTTTACATTTCAATAGTTTAACATTTAATAAATCATTCCATTTTTAGTTCACTACATTTAGGGCATCCCACACACATCACTTTAAGCCCCTAACTCCCCCTTTGAATGAACCCTAAAGTGAAGGTGTGAAATAAAGACCTCTTTCCTCTTAGGTGCAAAACCCTAGAAGTGTAAGAGTGCATCTTTCCCCTCATCATTTTTGGTGGTTCAGTCACCCAAGTCTCCTCGTGATTCTAGAGTGCACTAATCTGAGGTAGTCTTAAAGTGTCGTAAGAGCAAACAATGAAAAAATGTTAAATTTTTAATATTTTTGACAAATGGGTAGAGTAGAAATGTTAAGGTAGGTAGGTAAATACTAGGGAAGGTCTTTGTTTGTTTCCCAAGTCACCTGATCATTTTGGGGTGCTCTTTTCGAGGTAGTCTCTAAAGTACCTTAAGAGCATAAAATGCAAAAATTGTTAGTTTTTTAGTAATTTTGATGAATGGGAAGCATGGAAATGTCAATTTAGGTAGGTAAATACTATGGAAGCTCTGAATTTGTTTCCCAAGTCATCCAATCATTCTAGAGTTCTCTTTCTAGGGTAGTCTCTTAAGAGCCCTAAAAGCCAAAAATTGTCAAAATTTGATGAAGTTGTTCTAGGAGCTCATAGCACATAGGAATGTTTTGTCTATAACTATAGGTGGATATTGAATCCCTTCAAACTAAAGTCTCTTGGTTTGGGTCAACTCAACACTGTTTGTGTGTTCCAGTGTCAAATGGATTCTTGCAAAAAATGTTAATGGAAAGCAGTGCAAAAAATTGCAAGAAGCATTTTTTTATGCATAATGGAGAGAAACCAACTATACTTACACATCAAGGTGGGAATTCCAATGCTACAAAATTTCTCCTCTTTTTGCCCAATTCCCCCTGTGATTTTGGAGTGCACTAATCCAAGGTAGTTGTAAAAGTGTTGTAAGAGCAAAAAAAACCAAATTGTTAAATTTTTATATTTGAAAAATGGGAAGCATGGACACATTTAGGTAGGTAGGTAAATACTAGGGAAGGTCTCTGTTCATTTCCCAAGTCACTTGATCGTTTTAGGGTTCTCTTTTCGGGGCAGTCTCTAAAGTGCCTTAAGAGCATAAAATGTAAAAATTGTTAGTTTTTTAGTAATTTTGATGATTGAGGTAGGTAGGTAAATACTATGGAATATTTTAATTTGTTTCCCAAGTCACCCAATCATTTTGGGGTGCTCTTTCCGAGGTATCTCTTAAGAGCCCTAAATGCAAAAATGGTTAGTTTTTTAGTAATTTTGACAAATGGGCAACATGGACACATCGAGGTATGTAGGTAAATACTATGGAAGTTATGAATTCATTTCCCAAGTCATCCAATCATTCTAGGGTGCCCTTTTTGGGGTAGTCCCTTAAGAGCCCTAAAAGCCAAAAAATATCAAAATTTGACGAAGTCATTCTAGGAGCTTGTGGCACGTAGGAATGCTTTGTATAGACCTACAGGTGGATATTGGATCCCTTCAAAACAAACTTTCTTGGTTTGGGTCAACTCAACACCATTTGTGTGTTCCAGTGTCAAATGCATTCTTGCAAAAAATATCAGTGGAAAGCACTACAAAAAATGTAAAGAAGCATTTATTTTATTTTATGCATAATGAAGCAAAACTAATGACTCAAAAAACACACACATACTCTGATACCATAAATTATGGAAATTTGTTCAATCTTAGACAAATTGTTGTAGAAGGCGACTGGGAACAACAACAAGCCCAAATACTAACTAGTGGGGTTCTTCTAGATTAATGATTTGAACAATTTGACCAATCTCTAATCTTGGACAACTAAAAAATTCTTCATTCGTGCCTCATTCTAAGAAATAGGAAAGAAACTTCATGGAAAAATGAAATCAAACAAAATCTTCTTTCTTAATCCATGACTACAGGAACATTTATTAGTTCTTTTTCCAATTCACTAGAGTCAAAGCATACAAACAAGAGTGAAAGCAACCAAGGTTTATTGCATATATGTTGGTGCAAACATATAGCCAATCAATTGAATCCAAGACAACTAAAACGGAGTCTACAATCCTATATTGATGAACAGGGTTATATGGGTTTGCACATACAACACAATTTGGATACATCGATTCTTAAAGATTCGACTTCCCTTTGCTCACAGATACCCATTCCATTTCTTGTTGGTGTTGCTTCAAAAAAATTGCTAAATGAAATTCTCTTTTTTCCAAATGACCCACAACCTAGTGTTTCCCTCTTCTCTTTTACCACTTTCCCTCCTTTCCAATTGTAGACTTCTTCCTTCTCCATTCACCTGCTTATCTCTATATCTTAGCTATTGTTTCATTGACAAACTAGTTCGACTTCTTATCAACCCGTCCCTCCTCCTCACATAGGTAAAAAATCTCTACAATGCAATCAATCCCTCTAATTTTCCAAGAACAGTTCATCTTCACACTCTTAGCTTTCAAAACCGGCTTCTTTCACACTGTGAAATCGTGGATCTCTTTCTAGAACCATTTTCCTTTCACTAGCAGCCACCACTTGGATTAGGCCTCTTATTTTTTCAATAACCATCTTTCACTTTCATCATTATTTCCCTTTTATTTTCAAAAACATTTCGCCCCCTCTTGCTCTACATAATCGGCTTTTCCTATTAACTATTCATCTCTTCCCTTCCATGCAAGCATGAAATCCAAAATTTAACACCACAAACGGTAAATAAAAAAATCAAACCAAAATTTTGAAAAATATCCTACATTAGAAATCAACTATACCAACACATCAAGGTGGGTAGTCCAATGCCACAAAAGGCTTCCTTTTGAAATTGAATACTTTTTATGATTTAAATATAATAATTTAGAAACATATTTTTATATAATTGTAAATTTAAGATTTTTTTAATTATATTTTCTAATTTCTAATTTTAAATAGTTAATTTAGATTTTTTTAAATAATTATTTTTCATTCTTTTATAATTTAATTATTATTCTAGTGTGAAAAAATATTGTATAATGATATCAAAGAATATTTTTGCTTTTAATTTTAGTATATTAATGTATAAACTTATATGTAATAGTACATTTAACAAAGTTAATTCATACTTAATTATCTAAAATTTAGAAACCTCACATATTTTTCAATATTGTATCATGATAAATAATATTTTTTATTAGAAAAGATTGCTTAAACAAGTCTATATAAAAAGGGATATCCTATTTAAAAAAAATCTTGAATATTTTTTAATTTGAAGTCTATTAATTTCAAAAATTACTTTTATAAAATTTAGTAAGTTCTTTTATTACATTTATAAATTTATAAACTTACCACATTGCATTCAAAATAAAATATGGATGAATGTTCTACTAATTCTTTATCTAATTATATGTAATCTACTTGTTCAAATACCCAACAAACAATTAATATATTTTAACATATAAGTGAAGATTTTATATAAGCTGATTTGCAATAATAAATCTTGACAATGACAATCAAAACTAATTTGCAATAATAAATCTTTAAAATGGCAACCAAACAAGATTTCCAAATTCATTTCAAAATTGACATCTATTAGATCAGAGGACAAATTGTAATTTTTACAGATATATGTTGTGAAAATACAGTAAACTAATTTTTAATGATACATAATAGTTTTGATAAAAAATAAAGATATAACTATATGTTGCATGATTATCCAAATGAAACTAAATAGAAGATGAAACATATTTTATATTAACCTATAAGCACCAATGCAAGATCATGGCAGCTGATTAGACATATAACCAAATTAAAAAATTATAAATAATATAAAACCCTCTCATAATAAAATTTTACACAAAAAAACAACATAATGCCAAATTCCTAAAAGATAGAAATATAATCTTAATAGTTCAACAATAAATTATGGGATGCCATTGAAAACCTTCCAGACAACTTTACAACTTAATGCTCTTACACCCGCTAATTATTTAAACAATTTAAAAAGTATAGTCTATTCAGCATAAATTAGCTGTAGTTTAATCTACCACATATCTCTCCCTGATTTTCAAGCCCATTTTCAGAATTTGGTTAGAGGAGGGAGTAATTTTATTGAAACTCTCCTTCTCCATACATCTCTTAAAATTCCCAATAGTTTCGTAAGTATGGAACCAAGATATTAGGGAAACAAAGGCAATTTCAAGGAACCCGAAGTCCTTTCCAGTGAACAAAGGCAGGGAACCTCCTCCTGACATTTCTTTCAATGCACCTTCTAAAAGTGTAAGGTTCACCAATAAGTCACGCTTGGCCTGCTCCTGAGCCTCATCTTTCGATTTCACTAATACGAAATATTGATTCGAAAAACTGCAAAAATAGAGAACGCATGTATTATACCTATTCAAAACTGGAGTAACTGTCAAGAAACACTGGAATGAACCCAACCAATGAACAAAATACCCTATTCCAATAGTGCTCACAATGGCTACAAATGTCCCCATTACAAAACATCTCAATGAAAAAATACATTCAAAAATAGCAATTGATTTCATTGGTTGTGCAGTGACCATGAAATTGGGTATTTGTTATTGCAGATCCAACGAATGCAATCGATAAAGAATCAAAAAACTTACATCAATAGCTCCTGGCAACTACATTGATATCCAATATGTAAGTTACGAAAAATGGTTACGGAAGAAGCAACTATTATCAATAACCGTTTTATTTATTTCTTCAAAATTGTAACAATAACAATTAATATAATTATTGATATTATACAGTATCTATATTATATATTATGCGATGATTTATTCTATTGATATTATACTTATATATAATTAATAATCAACATAGTTTTTTCCAAAATATTTTATATCACTTTTTAGTTTACATTTTAATTTTTTCATAATTTATCGTTTGTTTTAAAAATTATATATCAAATTATAAACAATCAACGGATATTAAATTAAATAATTAAAATTAAATTAAAAATTCATATAGTTGATATTTTAAATTTTAAATTGTATTTTATTTATATTTTTTATATTCTTTTGTAAAAATTTAATATATGTAATTATATAATGAACAATCAACATATATTTTAAATTATATAATAAACAATCAACATATATTTTTTAATGCAGGTTCAAAAAGTAAAATGGAGAGGAAATTTTATATGTAAAATATATATTTATATATATATTACATTCATTGCTTTGAATGAATGTAAAATGAAGATATCAAATCGATTAAAAACTGTTTGTAAAACCGAAGATATCAAATTCATTAAAAACCATTTTTTTAAAACCGTTTGTAATTCTTAAAAACCTAACGGCACAAGTATTCCGATGAATTCATCTTATGGTTTTCGGGAGCAAAAAAGCACATACTGCCACTTGGCTATCATTTTACATTCAGCTTCAAAATGTTTACACAATGCTTTCACTGTATAACGCCTTTCGGCGTAATAATATTATAATAATTATAATAATAGAATATTATAATAGTAGAATAATATAATAGTATTTGAGAATTGCAAAGCTAATTATGAAATCAAGTGTCAGAAATTCATTTGAAGCAATGCTATACGGTTGATTTAATCTCGGCCATTCAATATTTTTCAGTGTTTTTTTTAATTTTAATAAATTTTGTTTTATTTGAGAATTGCAAAGCTAATTATGAAATCAACAGTCAGAAATTCATTTGAAGCAATGCTATACGGTTGATTTAATCTCGGCCATTCAATATTTTTTAGTGTTTTTTTAATTTTAATAAATTTTGTTTTAAGTTAAATGTTATTTAATTAGTCCTCGTCATTACAACCTCCCACTTGCAAATGTTTATCACACGTGTTTTCTCTAGCATTTGGGAAGCTCTCAAAATTTCATTTTGGCATGTTTTCACGAGCAGTGGGAAACATCTCCTTCAGAAGAATGTGGCAGTTATTTTCTCCAACAACGCATGACAGATAGTAGTTACCCTCAAATTCAACCCTTTAACAACTTCGTTGGATATTAATTTCTCCTTAGGGTGCTTCTTATTTTCATATTTTCCTAATTTGTTGGTAGTTGTAGTGTAATATTTTTTTGAATTTGTGCATAATCTTCAAGTAAGCCACTTGCCCTGGTTTTGATTTTTTATATTCTTGTTGATTACCTTTGATTTTTTCTAAAACCCTACGAGACATTTCCTATCATTTTCTTCTGCTAGAGGTAAAAAGGATTTAAAATATCAATAACATTTATGTTCACGAGGTGCACAAGGAATCAAAAGGATATGGTCCAGAGGTAAGAAGTATGTTCTTATGTTTTGTGGCACTAGAAACAAAAGCTTAACAATCCTCTAACATAGATTTTGTTTTTGTTTGGAGTTTTTTTGATCTGGGTTATTGTAGAAAAGATTAAAGAACCCAATATTACAGTCAAAATCTTCTTTTATAGTTTTTTTGATTTGCACAAAAGCTTCAAAATCCTTATTAGGATCCATATTTTTTATTTTACAGTTTTCTGATCTTGTTTTGCAAAGATGCTAAAAAAATATTAATTTGGGATCGAATTTTCCTCTCGCAGTTATTTCTGATTGGGTTGATTGCCAAGAGCTTGAAAAACCCTCATTTGAAGTGTTTTTTTTTGTTGATCTTCAAACACCTATAAAAATGGCCGTTGAGGGTACAGTTGCCGACATGTTTACAGTCCAGAAGACCATGGGTCAAGTCCTGTGCTGTATGTGTGGCATTTCTATGCCACCCAATGCAGCCAATATGTGTGTGAATTGCATCCGTTCCCAAGTTGACATCACAGAGGGCTTGCAAAAACATGTCACAATCCTCCATCGCCCTGAATGCAGCTCCTATTAATAGCCTCCCAAAACCTTGATCAAAGCTCAACTAGAATCTAAAGAGCTTTTGACTTTCTGCATCAAAAGGCTTAAAAATCTCAATAAAGTCAGGCTTGTGCTTGCCGTGCTTTTTTACCATTTAAAAAGCTGAATGGCGCACTGGAGCATCCATTAGCCTGCTGTCTACTTTAATTCTTTTTCTCTTTTTCCATTCTTTATTTTTCACTCAGCTGAGACCAACAATGTTTTTCTACTTTAATGTTTTATTTCAAGTTCTGCGTAAGGAGTAGATGGTCAAGTTAACTATTCATGAAAAGGAAATCAATGTTGTGATGTAAGGCACTGTGAGACTAAAATGTGAAAGGCAAGGAGGAGACAGTTACTGTGTGAAAGGAAATTGAATGAGGGATGCACCATCAGTCAAATTTCAGCTACCCTTGTAGGCAATAAGAAATACAAACTCTGTTTTCTTACCCCTGTGAAGGGAATACTTTCTTCTATTGACCAAATAAACTATGCATGCAAAAACAGGAACACATTTTCAACAAATCAATAAATAAACCAATCTCTTTTGTTTACAGATACATTTGACGTGTCAAAATTGGGGCAGACTGTGGTTCATTCTGTAATCCACGGTCTCTCATGAGGGTTCCCCTATTAATGGTGTCTGAATAAGATAGGAGAAGGAATTGAATTGGAAATAATTAGAATTGATGAGAGTATATAGAAGTAGATTTTAAATGAGGCTGTGTACTGGCTATTAGTTTTGGAGAAAATAGACCAAATTTCTAATGACCTGAATCTACCTCTTTCATACTAAATTCAATATATTTTGGTACCTTAGAATCACTGTACGTTTTGACAGTAATGTCCCAAATTTTTCTACCTAAGAGCATTCATAGTTTGTACCTCTGGGAAATTATATAAATTTGGTGTTCAATGCTCAGTGGATTTGGGGATATGAAAAGGATGAATATCTTATTTGCTGCAAGAGAAAACAAAAAAGTATTTTCTATTTAATGTGTTATTTATTTCTATTTGGTTTTCCTATTTAATTGTCATCGTTACCAATGGTATTGAGAAGACCGTCAGATGTATTTTCTATTTAATGTGTTATTAATTTGTTTTCCTGTTTAATGTATTTTCTGTTTAATGTGTCATTTCTTTGGTTTTTGGTTTTCATATTTAATTGTCATCATTACCAGTGGTTTTACTCACAGGTTGGAGGCGGTGCAAACCCATTCAAATTACCAGGGGTATTGATTGACTTTCTTATCATCTACAACAGGGGAACTCAGATATCCATTAGAGAACTTTTGCTCCTTCATATTGTCCATCTTTGCGTTCACAACAACAAGATTAGACAAAGGAAAGAGCATGATTAGAATGGAAAGAGCTTGGTATCCTGACTTTAGGAAATTATTCATCTTGTTCTCTACCACAATCATAAGCATCAGAAACATTGCTAGGGCCAGAACAATGTACAACAAATAGTAACACCACTTGACTTCATTCTTCTCTGTGGCACCTTTGGTGGGTCTTACTATTAACATTAGAAGCAGAGATACAACAATGGGAAAGACACCCAGAAGCAAGATTAGGCCTCTTTCATGGTGACCATTCATGGCATGGAATATTTGAGTGAAGATGGCTCCACTCAACCCTAAGAAGCCCTTAAGCATTCCAAGCACACCTCCTATGTAGATGCAGATATATAAATATATCTGCTAAGGCTTAGGCTTGGCAATCTGTTGGGTCACAAAAATCCATTTCATCAAATACCCACTAATGTTCATGAGGGCTTCTATGCGCAAAACCATCCACGATGGAGCTATCTCATTGAGCAGACCATAAATTATTCCAACACTGACTCCTATTAAACATATGAATAATACAATCCATCTTCCTTTGGCCACATTTTTAACCAAAATAAATGCCTCCTTCATATCCATTTTCTTCTTTAATAGAATGAAAATGCAACAAAGCAATTCTTTTGTGAATTTCTTTTATTTGGTTTCTGCAAATCACAAAAACAGAGGTTTTGGTTTGATGTTTTGCAAAACATATTCTTTTGTTCACTTTTATCTGCTTGTTCTCTATGAGCTTGTTCTGTGCAAATGCTGCCGATGAATATGCCACTATCCAATTATAGGGATCTGGGACAAGTTGTCAAACTCTTGCTCAAGCATAGGAGCTGCTCTCAGATTGCTAATTATATTCAGTAAAGTGGCAACCAAAGTTGCAATGGGTGAATTCAATTTTCACCTATGCCATGAAAGTTTACCTGTCAAGAAAAACATTTTAAAACATTGGATGGATGAGATTAAAAGATCTGTATTGCATTCCTTGTAATGAATTTGTTTTGATGTATTTATGTTTAGTTTTTGCATGCAGTAGTATTTTGGGTTTTTAAAATTTTTGTCTATGTTTTTAAAGTATTAATGTTTATCATTCATGTAATATGTAAAACTTCTTTTAATAGCAAAGAAATTCAATATTTTATTGAGTAAGGTTGAGTTTTATTCAATAGTAATTTTTTATAAGAAATGGATTTCCAAATGCAAATATGTTGTCTATGTTTTCTATCTATTTTATTATTGTTTCAGATCATATATGTACTACTTTTGCTGTACAGGATTATCAAAATTCCTATTTTCTACGGAAGATTTGTGGGAGCAGACAAGGTTCAACACTTCTAGAAGGAAAACTAAGGAGAGTGCAGGAGATTAAATCATAATTTGGTGAGCTAGAATTGACTTTGCTTCGTTACATTTTGTACAATTTTCCCTTGTTAGAAACAGTGACACTCTCTCCACCATCCAATCGAACAAAAAGTAGCCTTGATCCAATATTTGTGAATAAACTGTTGGGTTTACAAAGATCTGCGAAAGCAAGAATATTTATTACACAAGTGAAAGATATGGAAGGCAATTGTTGGATACTCTTACATACAGTGAAAGATTTGTGGAATTTTTGCATTTATAATTCAATGATCTTAATTTTTTTCCATGTTTATATTAAGTTCTTTAAAAACCTCTGGGGAACAAAATGGAAAATTTCCTTTTTCTTCCAGGCACTTCTATTTTTCCCTAATGTGTTTTGCCTCAACTATTACTATATCTGTAAATTTAGCATTCATATGATAAAGCATGCTGCAAGCAGTATGCGGGGTATTAGTTCTCAGATATATAAAATAAAATGTCTTGGTATGCTTTATATAATTAGCCTTCGCATGTAAAGCCTATCTGTGAAGTGCATCATTGATCCACGTCTATGGTAACAAATAAGATTGGTTTCTACTTCCCTGCCCACATTTCATGGTAAGACAACTAATTGATTTTAGTAGGCCTGTTACACTTACTTATTTATTCAAAATTCTAGTTGTCAATGATTTGCACATTAAACAACCTGGTGAGCCAGAAATCCAAATGAATGTATTATTTTATGCACCAATTAATTGAAAGTTGTCTTTTGAAATTCTTGTTTGATAGTAAGGGTTTTTACTACTAATCATGTTGTATACTTTGATAACCTCTCCTCTTTGTTCTAAAGTTCTGCTAACTACTTTTATGTAATTATTGAATGAATACATTGATTGCTATGATATCATTCATGTACTATTGTCTTCTCTTGTGAACAATTACTTGTTCTAGAGATTTACACATTTTCCATCATGAAATAACTTAATGAGCTTATGATCCATATACATGGACCATTTACATGATATGTATTAAATTATTATTGACAACTACTTATTTGAGCCTTTCATCAAGAATCCTGTAGTATTATAGGGTATGCACAAATTTATTCATTCCATAAAATTTTCAATCAATATGTTGAGTTGAGTACTATGGTCCTTTTTTTTCCTCAGAAAAAGTGAATATGTATGTTTATACTGTGTTGAAGATCTTTCAAGTTAGTTAATGCATTGCACTTTAGCGCAACCCACATAGTGTTGGAATTTTCTATTAATGTAGGAGACATTTGAGCTACAGTGCCACTTCGGATACAACATAAACCCATCTTGTATGAATTCTGGCAGATGCATCCTAAAATTCCACAACTGATTTGTTATTACAGGAAACCTGGGAAACCTGGTGTATGTCATAATATAACCTAGATACTCCAAGCCATTTACATATATATTTAGAATGTTGTGATATGTACTTCAAGCCTAAAATGTTTGGATTAATGCTCTACTGTACTAGCTATTCTTAAATGTCTGATTACTCTTACAGCCAAGGCCCAATGTTTCCAAGCCAAACATTCCTCACTCTTGAAAATAATCCCCTTTAACGAATGACCCAATAATGCCCTCATTTACTTGGGTGTAGGGCTGTGTGTTAACTATGACCTTCAATTTGGGATGGAGCTTGAACATTGCTATGAGATTTCAGTATGCAGTAGCTAAAAAGTTTGAAGAGAACTAAACTCAATTTTGAAACTTACTCAAATTCTATGACATTTTTATATGGTGGCTTGCCTTTGATACCCCATTAGTTCTAGCTCTTTCCATTTCTCATAAATCATTCTCTGACTGATACTAATCTGACATTATTGAGAAGCATTTCAAACCTTGATTTTCCAACCCAAGCGCCTATTAAAAAATTAAAACGAACACCAAAGGTTTCCCAACAAATCCTCATAAAAGAAGCATAGTCAGGTCAGAGAGGACAAACCCCAAATTTGTGAGCATAAATTCAGAAGAAAAAATTGTGGATATCCTTGAGCAGTGCCTCGTGAATCTCTTGAATGATCACTATCAATGGTGATTTGAAAACAAATACACAATGCACGTTGGTACTAAATTGAAATCTAGCAGGATTAAATGTTTCTTATCATAATTCTCTGTTTTTAATCCCTGACTTGTACTCAATATTCTCTCTTTTTAGTTTTTCACATGGTAAACTGTTTTACCAAGATGCGGAGCACTTTGGTTTGTCAAAATTCACAAATCTGAATTTGGATTCCCAAATTTGAGGAAATGGTTGATATCCTTGTCGATAAGGATGGATGGTATAATTGAAGAGGCTTATGACTTTCTCCCCACAGATTGATGGAGACAACAAAGTAATGAATTTTTTATTGTATTTTAAAATGTCATGCATGTGTGATCCATTATTGATTTGGAGAGTCCAAAGAATTGTTTATAGTAATCATGTCTAAATGTAAAATTTCCTTGAAACGACATGCAAAATCATTGCACATGGACTTACCTAAAATTAAACAAATTAAGCCAAAATAGGATGATTGATTGTTGGTAACATGACACTCCAAATTATAATATATATTACTAACATACAAATTAATTAGATATACAAAATTAGATATGATTTAAATTGTATAATTATAAATAAATATATTATCAAATAATAAATACACATAAATATCAAATATATAATTTTATAATATATTAATTTCCAAAAAATATTTCATAATTTTCAAAATGAATTGTCAATTGATCTCATGTACTACACAAATGTGTAAACAAAATAAACCAATCTCTTTTCTTATTTTAATGTCAAATATACATAAATATTAACTATATAACTTTGCAATACAATAAATTATTAAAATATATTTATTAATTTACATTATATTAAATACTATATAATAAAAAAACACAATTCATTTATAAAATAAACATAATTACATATGTATACACATATTCTTTATAAGTATATTAAACATATTATATATTAAATTGAATTATATAATTTTATAATATAATTTTCTTTTAAAAATATATAAACATAGTATTTTATATTAGCTATAATTGTACTAGGTTTATCTTTCTATTAATGTTAATATTGTTTTATATTAATTATATTTTTTATACATTTTTTTTTTCTACTAAATTAAAAAATATATTATTCAATTATTTACTCTATTTTAGTTTCTAATTTTTATTTTAAATTTAAATTATTTAAATTATTTATGTCTATTTTTTGAAATTACAATAATAAATAAAATCTATTAGAAGTAGTTTATAAAATATTTGTTTAATTAGAAAAATAAATATTGTGCAATAATTATACTTTCACTTGCCCATGTGTCAAAAGGGCTCACATGTCTATGCCTATGAAACCAGATAGTTGAATTGACAATGCCCCCATTATGACACCATCAAATATGTGTGACGACATGCAAAGTAGCTTTAGAGGCAAAGATACTCCTTTGAACTCATAGATTTAATTATTTATGTCTATTTTTTGAAACCAATCTCTTTTCTTATTTGACATTTCACACCTCTTTGACGTACCCATTGCACACCAAAATGCGATTGCTATAATAATATATAATAATATTTATCTAATAAATATTATTATTATTATAATATTATAATAAATATAATATTAATAAATTATAATAAATATAATATTATTTATATTAATATAACAAGGTTCAAAAAAATGGATGTACGTTATTGAAAAATAAATGAATATCCATTTTATACTAATTAGACTCCATTCAATGTTGTGCAGGGTGGTAGGGTACTCAAAATCAGGAGTTGATCTTATACAAAGCTTTGAAAGCTTTGGGTTCTAGTTAAAAAGGCTGAGTGATCAGCCTTTGAGTACCTGTACAACTATCTCGTGAGTCTCACAAGTCCAATTAAATCATCAAGTGTTTCTTTAAATAAACAGTCGAGCGATGAAGTGATAACATCTTGATGCATTTCCATGTCTTTCATTTCAAAAAGAAGGGAGTTGATTCTACAGAGATCACCAAAGTTTTTAAGGAGACCTAAAAGTGTAGCGAAGGATACAAAATAAAGAGGAAGGTGTTTAGTTATGGTTGAATGTAAGAGGTCCTAGACCTTGTTTGTTTTACTTGATTTATAGAGGGCAGTAATAGACTGAGTGACGTGCACAACATTAAATTTATGTGTGATGTGATGAGAGGGCTGCTTTTGTTTGCGTGTGTGTTGAGATGAAGTGTTGTAATTTATTGTTATCACTCCATCATAGCCTTAAAGTCTCCATTTAAATGCAACAAGCATTCATATCAACCATTGTGAAGCATATGTTGTAGTAGTTATTGTGAAACTTTTATATAATCATAAGTCACATACGTTTAAGGAATTTGGTGAAGCATTTTATATAGCATTCATATCAGTTATTTTGAAGCATTTTATATAGCATACATTTTCCTCGGTTAAGTGTTCATGAGTCAGATTTCTTTAAGGGATTTTGTCAAGCAGTTCACAAGCCATGTTTAAGCTTCCACATTTTGCATGCATGTCTACCAGTGAGGTTGCAAATATTCTTCTTCGCACTTGAGGGATTTCCATTCCTCTTTCTCAAGCTTCCTTTTAATTTATTGCAATGGAGCCAAAGTATCTGTAGACAATGAATTTCACGAGTTGAGGTGGAATGGTGCTTGGCAATTGATTGAAATAAATAGAAAGCTCCTTTAGTTGGGAAGTTGTTGTGGAAGCGGGAGGAGAAGTGATATCAAGCCCTTCCAATGACGTTTACTACTGTGGCACTGCTAAAATAAAATAAATTGGTGTTCAAGAACAAAATATTTGGGGTCAAACACTAGATGGCTACCATATTTGGTGTTAAATGCAGATGCTCCAACGAAACCCGTAATAAGAAGATAGTTTATTTATTTTAGAAAGGTACCGAATTGGATCGAAGTGCATTAAAAAAACTGGTTGGGAATGTCCTCTGGTCTACTAGGCATGTTCATGACGGGTTGGTTTTCAAATATTTCTTTTCCCTGTACATACAGTCTACCACATAATTTGTGGGGCATTTGTATTGCTCAAAGGATTGTTCGTGATGATCTCCTAAATGTTGTCATGGAGGCCATCGATGGTTTATCAACAACATTGAAGTCTAGTATAATGCTTGGTGTAATGGATCTGAATGTTGATAAGAAGGTAAAAATACAAAAGGCCTGGACAAAATGTGTTAAAAAGAAGAATAACATAGATGATTTTTTAGAGTTTCTGGATGCTAATCCTGGGGTGCTCTCTCAAGAAGATGTTGGCAGATTGGTAGACATAGTTGAAGGGGTGGGGTATTTGTAGATCATTAAAACTGTCGTCTAATGTAATTTGTAGCTTGTTTTTGAAGTTAATATAAGGGGCCTGTCCCCGTGCTTACCCAAAAAAAATTATATAAATATTAATATATATAATATTATAATATATAATAAAAATTATAATTATAATATTAATATATTATATGAATAAATTACATTATATCATATTATATATTATATTATAGTATATTATGAATATTAATATAAAAAATATATAAATATTTATATTAATATTATAACATTTTAAATTTTAATATATTAATATTTCTGATTTTTATAAACAAATATATGTTATGTATATTTCTGAATATCTATTTTTTATCGGATATCTAATTTTTGTTTTAAAAAATAGATATTTGTTTTTTATCGGATATCCAATTTTTGTTTTTGGTATTTGGCTTGGGGGTCCAACCGGAAAAGTCAACATCGAGGACATGTCTACAAGGGTTACAAGAGTTTTTTGAACTTTACCCTTCATGTTGATGCCTTTTTTTCATTCGATTTTGATGAAATGAAAAGGGTTTGTTTAGTAAATTGACAACATTATACCGATATAAGATATACTTCATTTTAAATTTAATAGGTAATTATTATTGATTTTCTACATGCACTATGTGTAAAGTCCGGATTGATAGGTTGATTGAAAAACATCTATAACTTTTAAATTTTTAAACCTTTTTTGAATCAAAAGATGCATCACACACTATGATTCACAAATTACAATTTTAAAAAATCATAATTTTTGGACCAAGTTAGGGTGGCCGAATAAATGATTTTAAATATTTTTAAAGATTCCTACTAGAAAATTCGTAACTAATTATTTACTTCAAAAAATTTACAAAAAAATATGTGTCACATCTGGGCATGTGTCCTCTACTTACATTGAAAGATTTAGAAAAATATATTTATTTTTACTCCCCATTAGGGTGGTTGAACGAACACCTATTTTTTAATTTTTTCCTAAAAATTTAGTACTTTGCGTTGAAATTTCAAATTTTCACCAAATAGATTTAATTTTTTTCAAAAAAGGACTACTAGTTTAGAAACTACATTCAGTTTGCTACAAATTTTGTTCTTACATATTTTTTGAATTATGTTAATAACCTATTCAATTTTTTATGTCAAGTTGCCTAACTCTATTTTTCTGAATTTTCATTGCCGCTTAGGGGCCTCCTTTGGACCCCCATGATCCTACACTAACCCCATTGTTCCAATGAATAATTGAAGATATATAAATTGGACATATAGATAAATAAATTTCAAAGAGGGTGCCAATAAACAAAGAAGAATTAAGATAATAAAATCATGAATTGAAGAAATTGCAGATGATACAAAAAAATTGAAGGTGGAATAAATAAATTATTTTAAAATTGCCTCTGATGTTTGTGTTGTCGATTGATTAAGTTAATTGGATAGCTGATAATTTGAATGTGAAGGTTATTTAGCAACAAAATTTAATTTTTGATAACATGATTGAATTTTGATCTGCACCACATAGGCAATGTGATTCTCATGTAGACACTAGTCCTAAAATTTAGGCGCTAAAACACATAGCAAAAAAATGAAACTGAAACCTAGGACATGTAAATTCCTAAAATCTAAAAAAATGGGGTTATAAGTCCAAGCATGCCAAAATGAAGATAAGAAAATCAAATGACGAAATAGTAGAAAGATAAAGCGTACAAACCAAACCTCTTACCTCAAATGACTTTGCTCCTCCAATTGAGATGAAGTAGAATGCACCCTCCTCTGCTTTATTTTCTTCACATATTAATTAATTGATGAGTGTAATATACATTTGGATTGCTCTATTTAAACCAACATAATCACAACTAAGCTTTGAAATAAATTGACAATTTTGGGACCATATTTAAAAATGGAAAAATTAAAGAGTGAAAATTCCTACAAAATGAATTTAATATCATTAAGAATGACAAACTTGGACTTTTTCTTTTCTTACGAAATAATTCTTTAGATTTAATTTTCTTATTGAGATTAAATTTAACTCTAAGATTCTAAGCAATATTCAGTGGAGTGATGGATCTGTGTTGGAAAAAATTACTACAAAGAGAATTTACAACTTTCTTGTAGACTCAAGAGAGGTTATTAACCACATTCTTACCTCCTGAAATATTGACTTGTTTGTTAATCAACTATCTAAAGCCTTGAGTTGTTTGTGGTCCTCTGCTTGTGAGCCCAAAAAGACTTGTTTTAAAAAGTTGCTTATGCTCAACAATCTTGTTGTTTTTAGGGTGTCTATTGTTAGAAATCTAAAATAGATTGAATAACCCAAGGAAATTTTAAAGAGAAAATAAAAGCTACATAAATTGGAAAAGCATAAAGAATGCACACTAGAACTCTGAGAGATTATGCAATACAAATATGAAAAAATGCATTAAGACCTTCCAATATTACTTATACAAATCAAGATGCTTTATTGGATGCAAGAGTATTGTAAGAGTATTCAAATACAAGCTATGTAATGAGTTTATATAGAACTTAGGAGAGGAGGTAGGTGACGAATCCAACCAATAGGATTCAACCACAAAAAGTGGAGATGGACCACCAAAAGTGGAAAGTGGTTCCACCCTTTAAGAAAGGGGAAACCTCATCACTTATCTCCTGGGTATTAAATAATAAGCTCACTTTATTATCCTAAGAAAGATTAATTAAGTGTTGGAAAAACCTAGGACTAAGGGAAAATAAATTAATCCACTAGAAAAATAAAAACCTACACCAACACCTCCCTTTAAGCACAATTTAGGAGGATGTAAAAGATGATGGGTCCTGACAAATTAGGCCATGTTAGATACCCATGTACATATAAAATTCTCCCCAAAGAATAAGAAGCCCCATCCCACAAAAAGGAAGTACACCCTCCATAATAGAGAGAGAAATAAAGTGGAAGGACAAAGAAGCCCCCCCCCGAAGAGATCCAATGGTAGATGCTCGAAACTAGATGTAGAAGATGGTCTATGATCGTTGATTAACATTTCTCTCCTTAGGAAGGAAAAAAACCAAAGGTGTATGTGAGCTATCTCCCCGCTCCTGAAAGGAATATGTAGGAAGAAAACTCAAGATGTATGGAGTCTCTAAAATTGGCTCAAGTGTCCCCATGTTGACACTGAAAACTACCACAATCAAATTAGGTGTTTTAGGTCACATTGTTGAAGATGACAAAAGAATCCTAGGGACTGATATAGAAAAAAATCCAAAGACCAAATTATCTCCTCTGAAGATGTATCCTCTAAATGTTGATCCAAAGTATCCACACTCATGTCAAACTATGATGAATGATCATGTAGAGATTGAACAAGAGGCTCAAAATGTTCCCTCACAACAACTGAAGAAGAATCAACTTTATCAAATAAAAGATGAATACACTCAATACTGTTTCCCAAATCTACAATATGTGTCTCCATAAACAAGTCTAAAATACCTGACAAGAGATCATCCCTAGTTGAATCTGAAAGACAATGTATTTCTTTCTATAAAGAATCATTGGAAAATTTCGAAGAAGCAACACTAGAATATGAAGTAGAAATAGTAGATGGTGATGGGGTATCAATGAATTGATCATCTTTCACCAAAAAGTGTAGTATTTGGCACTTTTTCACTCATTTTGGCCTATTCCATTGGATTTTGGCCTTGTTTTCCCTTGATTCAGTCTTGTAAGCTTGCAATTCAACAATAATCTAACGATGTTTTACTAAGGTGTTGTGAAGCGTTGTAACACATTTCCTCACTTTTCTAAGACCCTTTCAACATAATTCACCTAAACAACACCCTTTTACCCCTTTCCAAGCCTTGTGTCAAGGTGTTATAAAGTGTTGTAAGGAACTTTCACCCTTTCCTAGGATTATCATTCATTAATTAACCCTTTTCTTATGCTAATTTGTCCCCTTAATGTAATTTTAGTCCTGACTTAAGTGTGTTTCGAGAGGCAAAGCTGATAAAATTCATTAAACATTATTTAATTCTTGACCACCACTTGAAATTGCCCAAGTGGACTAGGTCGCCACCTTGGGTGACCTAGTCCCTTTTGGCATAAATTTCAAATTTAAAATAAAACCTAAAGGGAATCTTGCCTCCTAAACCCTAGTGTCGGCCTATCATGTTGTATTTCAGGAAAATTAGGGTTTTTCATGTACAAATAAGGGTTGTCACTTTCATTTTGGCCCCCCTAAGATCATTTTTCATTCACAAACACTCTTGCACTCCTATCTTCACAAGCAAGCAATCAAGCATAAGGGTTTCACAAGCAATCTCCATTGGAGCTATTCTTGCATGTTGCAGACCTCAACAACAAAGGATTTGGTGAGCATTTGTTTATCCTCCAAGCATCTTTCCTTTGGCTTTATCTCATTTGAATTTGAGTTACCATCAAAGGGGTTTGAATTAGGCAAACCCCCATTCCCTAACCCCAACATTCTCTTGGTCTTTGCACGTGTTTTCATGTTTTGTACTTAGATTCGGTGAAGCACAAAGTGTTGGAGGAAGTACAAGCATTCCAATCAAGTCACATCAAGGCATCAAACCCTAGAAGGAGCAAAAAGACAAGCTACAGGTCATTTTCAGGAGTTTCAGACACAGGTTGCTACAAAAAAGGGAAACATCAATCGAGACCCACAAAATTAGAACTTGAATCCTCAGAAAGCATCAAGAGGACTAGGTTGCCACTATTGGTGACCTTGTTCCTATGCTAAGACTGGAAAAGGGTTTTTGCATTTTTGGGTACCCTTTTCCCTGAAACCTAGTTCGACAGATTTTCTCGACAGGAGGACTAGGCCGCCCAACTTGGTGTAAGTGTCCCTCTACTAATTTCAGACATTTTCCAAAATATTCTAGGGCCATTCATCTGCAAAATTCCATTCATCTGCAACATTCCATTTCCAGGTGCACGAGTTTTGATCCTTCCAGTTACCTTCTGTTTTGCATACATTTAGGGCATATAGTCTAGTCAGTTTGCATTAGTTTAAATTTACTTTGTTTACATTTCATACATTAGATTAGTATCATTTCATTTTCAGTTTCTAGGCATACAACACACACATATCACAACCTCCATTAATCAACTCTCCCTTTGAATGCAATTGCCAAAAATCCTATAACCACCAAGCGGAAAGAGTGTCATTCCCACACACCAAGTGCTCCTAGGGTGAAAAACCCTAAGGGCCTAGTATAGGGAATCCTCGTGCCCTAGGTCCAGTGCTATATTTTTGGTGGTTCATCATCCACACAAGATGGGGAAACCCAAGTCTCAATAGCATCCACAATAGCCTGGTTCTTTAAGGAAACATCACTTTCAGATGAAGATCCAATGTCTCCATATAACTGTTGAATGATGGTCCAAGCAGTGAAAGGGCACTTAATGTGCTCTACATGATGTATAATATACTTAGAAATAGTAATAAAATTAGCCCATAGACCATGCCATATTGTTAAACCATGCATTATTTTGATTATAGTCACTTGGCTCAGGAATGAGTCCAAGGAGATAGGGTAGTAGATCCTGCTCAAGGAAATGATTCTTTATCCCTTATTTCCAAGACAAATAGTTCTCTGAAGTTAGCATGACAACAAAAGGATGGAAATAATTTTTAAGAGACATGCTTAACGCCCCCATAAATGGAACTTTATCTTAGCTCATGATTAATTTTTTTTTTGTATAATCCCCCCAAGATTGATACAAAAAAAGAAAATTTAAGTGAATGAAAAAAGAGACATCAAGAGACACCCTCCCTTCCACTAGTCTCAAAAATTACCCCCCCAATATATCACAATGTTGGCACTTTATGATTAATGCATTTAAAAGCCTTTTCCAAGATATAAGGCTCAATAGGCCCACAATGACCAAAATTATAAACTCTGATACATAATGAATCTAAAATAAAATTTGAAAAAATTAGCTTTGTAGCTGTGTAGTTCACTTTAATCCCTTTTCAACGCCTATTTGTTTCCAAAAAATGGAGCTATGAGGTGAACGTTATGGCTTGTT
Source organism: Sequoiadendron giganteum (assembly GCA_007115665.2). Classification (NCBI taxonomy): domain Eukaryota; kingdom Viridiplantae; phylum Streptophyta; class Pinopsida; order Cupressales; family Cupressaceae; genus Sequoiadendron; species Sequoiadendron giganteum. The sequence continues at coordinate 984,758,660 of CM021100.1, read as the reverse complement.
GAAAAAAAGCAACAACAAATTCAACCTACAATATCTATTGGAAAATGGAAAAAATTCTTTTCAAAACCTTTGTAGATGAAATTTTCTCATGTCTAGCTTTCCAATGATATCTTATTTGTTGAAATCCAACGCCTAAAGCAAAATTTTTGAATTTTTGAAAAATTGGCTAAATTTAGTTAGGAGGAAATGGGTTGTCTAGAAAAAAAGGTTTACTTCGAATTTGATTTTTGAAAAATCTACTCACCATTTATAGACAATAATAGAAACCCAAAACTATTTTGATGCCAAGAACCAAACCTAGAAATCATTTTTTGATCCAACAAGAATAAGATGAGAAAATGTGTTTTTTAACCTTCAGCTAGTGGATAAATGGCGTGCAACACTTTTTACAAAAAATTTCTTCAAATCTGTGCAAGATTTGCAAAATTTAAAAGATATCCAGTTGAGATTTCGACCCTGGCTACAAAACCTAGAAATCATTTTTCTCACAAATGAGTGAAAGTTGGATTTCTAAAGCAAAAAATGAAAACGGCTCCAATGAAAAAACTATTTTCTTCAAACCCCTACTTGCAACTATATCAAATGATATCCAATTTAGATGAAACAAAAGTCAAATTTGACTTTCTCGAGCCTTCTGGATGCATTGGAACAATACAAAATACTACCAATATAACCAAAAATGTTGCAATCACCTAGATCTCACAAAACACATATGTAAAATAAAGAGGTAATTAAATATTTGCAAATCCTTTTTGATTCTCCAGATCGTTCAAGAACGCAAGAGAAGAGCATACGAGAATTTAAAAGAATTTTACAAGAAACTCAATCTTTCAATCAAGAAATTAAGAACTTAGATTTCCCAAAACAAATCTTTGATACCATTTTAGAAATCTAAAATAGATTGAATAATCCACGGAACTTTTAAAGAGAAAATCAAAGCTACATGTTGATGCCTAAATTTGACAAGGTAACAACCTTTATGGGAAACTCAGTTAAAGGGGTGATCTATCATGCTACATTGAGTGAACTTTGGATTTTAAAGAAGTCGACTTCTTCTATAACTAGGGTTTTGAATGGGAAAAGGAAGCAAATATAAAAATAAAAGATCTAACTAAGTTGATGCACCAAGATTTAGATGTAAGGCATGATAAATCTATCTTTTGGATGCGATTTAAGGGCCTGTTCAGCAATCTGCTATGTCCCTAAACAACAAACATCAAAGAGAAAGACCTGAATAATCCATTTCATAACATACAATAATTTATATAGAGATTTACTGAAAAGAAAGAGTCAGAGACATGGTCCTAAATCAACATTCTATAAAAATCATTGAAGTTGCAAAAAGGCTATTCAGTAATAGCATAGTATAATGTTTTCAAATAATTAAGAAACAAAGAGGCCAAATTACAAGGGCATAGTCTGTGAGTTTTTAAAATTATCTAACAAAACAAAAGGCCTGGTGTCTTTCTAACTTTTCTGCAGGTATTCTGAACTCCTTCGGAAGAAGAAGTAGTATTTATAATAAAATCCCCAGCTTGGTGAGCCAGTAAAAAAAAAATCCTTTGATCATGATCAATGATGTATATGGTAATGATTTTCCCTAGCCGTTGCAACAAAAAAAGATTGAAGCCATGAATGAGGTCGCCCCAGTGCTAGATGCATTGCTTATGAATGATGGTAATGGTCCTACCAGAATAGAGTGTCGACTTGTGTCATCCAGTCATGATGACAATTATTATACATGGCAGCTGTTGTGAGGTTGTTGCTTGCTTCATTCCCCAGTGCGACGAAACCTTTAGAAGATCCATGTGGCAAGTAGTCGGGGTCCGAGTTTCATTCTTCCCTCCTTATGATGAAAACCTGCACGGTGAAGACATGTGGAGGTCTCCCAAACATACTGCGATGTGGGTAGGGACCGCCAAGGAATGTGTGCGGATTGATGCTATGTGGCATATGGTCAGGGCCCGATAGGGAAGCAACAGGAAGAGGCATTGAAGAGTGCGAAATGCTGACACGTGGAATCATGGTGGGGGCCGTTGAAAAGTGAAGGAAATAATCCTTGTGAGGAGCACCTAGCTGACAAGTGGCAACATTCGAATAAAGCCTTGCAAAAGGAACCCGAAGGGAGCTTGGGGAAATTTATATTCACAAATTTTGGTGACTATTAGAGGTGTTTCGCCTATAGAATGAGGATTCCAAAATTTTTGGTTCATAGACCAAAGTCCTATCCATTGGGCGACGTGATCATAGCTTAGAGAGGGCGGTTTGTAGAGGTAGCCATTTAGCCTCAGATGGAGTCGATATGTCATGCAAAATATCTTGCACTCCATGCAAATCAATCATTTCTTTGTAAGACAATGTCGTCGATATGTCGGCCCAGGACTCAAGTTGGAAAATAAGCCATGCAATTGGATGAGTGACGCTCTTAATATCTTCTGCAGCAAGGGGCTGATTGAAACTCTAAAAAGTAGATGCATCCCATTGCTTCTCTTCAATTTTTGCCACAATATGCTCCGCCATGGCCACCGATTCATCTCCAAGAAATGAGGATGGCAAGCTCATCTGAGTTAGGTGGGAGAACCTCACCTGCATGCTATTCATGGTCTAATCCAATGTGGTGGCACACTCGTCAACATGAAGGATGGCTACGCAAAAATAGATGAACTTGTTAGCTGTTTTAGCAGCGAACTTTCGATATTCAATCCCTACACTCGTCAAGACTTCATCTAGGACCATATATAGCCTATCCATCAACCTCTTGGCTTCCAGAACTCTCTCTATGATGGATTGAGGGAACCGCTCGATTGCTTCATGAAAATCCTTGCCCAAACTTGTTGCCTCCACCATAAATTGGAGCATCGACTATAGAGTCAAGAAGAAGGCCTTAACTCTTTCCCAGTATGAAACATATAACCACTGGGCTACTTGAAGAAGGTTTGACCAAATGACAGGAGGCTGGGTGGAGTTCTTCAATAGGAATATCTATGTATTCCTTGATTCCATATTATGCGTGAGCTCCACAACCTTTTGGTTTGCTACAGTGAGTTGTCCCTGTAGTATTTGTGATTCCACGATCCAGCTTGCATTAGCCCATTACTTGTTTGCTACTTCCTTCTCCAAAGAAGACCTTATTTCTTGGACCTCATTCTCAAGTTGGGCCTGGCAGACATTGAAATCTACATCTTTATATTGCATCTATTGCTCTAATTGAGCGCACTGACGGTGAAACTCTCTATCTCTTCATTGCACTTCTTGCTCCAAATGCGCCAACTAGTCTTGATATCTATGGTTCTTCTATTGTAGCTCAGTGACTAGGTTAGGATCGAGAGATTGGAACTTCGCAAGTTCCTCCCAGAGCTTTGCCTGTTCCATCGCCATTTGTTAGGAAAAATTCTTAAATTTAGCATCCCTTACCTTTTCCTTGGCGAGCAAGACCTTGACTTGTTCCTTGATGCTTTTCAGCTCTTCTTCCCTCTTGTTTAGCTAGTGACCAGACTTAAAAAAGTTGGTGGTCACCACCCGCTGCATTTCCTCCATTAGATCTACCTTGTCTTGAGGTCGGGCTATGCTTAAATTGAGCCCCATTGAGTACATATTGTAGTCATTCGATTGCATCTCTCCTTGCGGTTTGCTGATAGTCGAGTACATAGTCGCAAAATGTAGCGACTATTGAGCCTCATTAAAAATAGTCTACACTTTTGGCTCTGCTGGGCTTTTAACATCTTTAGCTTTTTTCTTTTGGGCTTTGATTGCTCATGCTTGCTTAGTTTTATTGTCCTTTGATAAGAATTCTGACGGTGACTTGATGAGTCCAGGTACGAAAGGTGCAGTGGGAGGAAGGGAAAAAGGAAATGATGGTAGTGGTCCCAGGTGACTTCCCCCTTGGAACACTAACTATTTGAGGAGAGAAAGGGGGGATATTCCAATACCCGACCTATGAACCAGTGGAGGACTTGAGGGAAGCAATGTCATGGTGGATTCTATTTGTTGGGAGGACTAGATTGGGACCGAAACGACGACATGGAAGTATCAATGATGGTAGTAGAGACAGAATGTGAGGTGCTTGGAGATGCAGAATGGGCCAAGGAAAATGGTGTAAGGGTATGCAAAGGAGTAAGGGAAAATGGGGTCATATGAGAGAATTGCGTGAAACCCGTTGTGACCATTGAAGTAGAGGCCAAAAAGGAGGGGTCAGTGCTTGAAACAAAAGGTGCAACAGACACAACATGGGCAACTAAGGACTGCAAAAAAAGAGAAAAGGGAGTGAAAGATACCTACGATGTGGACGATTGTGATACTTGGCTCATTTTAGGTTCTTGGCTTGCCCTAGGCTCCTATGAAAACTCTCTGAAATATGATTTGGTGTGTTGTTGCTTTGTTGGTAGTGAGTCTTCTACCACTAGGTTTCATATTGTTGCGGTTGGGTTGTTCTGGTCCTCCTTGCGGTCTAGGTGCGAGTCAGCGAAGACCTCGCACACGATATATTTACCCGCACATTAGATGAAACCCTGCCAGGTTGCTTCATGGCTTTCCCCTTCTGCTACACTGAGGCCGTTTGAGATTCTATTTTTGGTTCTACTCCATCTGATTGTGCTTTAGGCCCCTCCGAACCATAGTCTTTCTCTTCACTATCAACATAATCTAGATGCTCATAATTCCATAATTTGTTGAACTTGTCATCCATTTCCACACTATCATAAGGGGCCTCAGTGCATCGAGTCTCCTTGTGGTATATCTAGAAATCATTAATCTTCTCTTCCTTCCAGTTGTTATTCTTCACCAGGTTGTTGTGAAGAGTACCCCCAATCTGCTTTGTTTTATCATAATTCTCCTTCTAGTAGTAGAATCCAAGCCAGGGAGACATACCACCTTCAGTCGGAATATGAGCTAGGTTGACCATAAGTTCATCTGCATCCTTCATTGAATTTCAATGCTTCTCCCAGTAAAGCTAGGGGTTGTGTGTTACTTTGACATACTCGTTCGATAAGTCATCATTGGGGTTGTAATTCCATTTATCGTAAATCCATATTCGCCCTAGATGAGCCATATTTTCTTCAAGAAAGTCATGATTCCTCTTCTTGGCCATGATCATGGTCTTGAAGCTCATCGGGCAGTTAAAAAATCCTCTCTTTGATTTCTCGCTACAAAAGCTGAAGTCAATAATTGATACCTAATGGAATACTTCAAGCACCAATATTTGATTTGTAGGACACATCGAGAGCTATAAGGGTTCCCCGGTGAAGTTGCACAATCAAACGAATGTGAAGTCCTCGCCCATAAACCAGTCTGGTCTGAGTTGAACCGTAAGACACTACTATCCTTCCTCAAATCTTGCAAAATCGGATTTAAGAAATAATTCAAAAATGTGTGATAATCATATGTTGAAGAGAGGAGAGGAGTCGAAGTGGAAACCAAATTCTTCCTCTAGTTTTCATAAAAGATGGACAACTCCAAATGCTTTTGGAAGAATTCAGGGTTGTGATGCAAAAATAAGTGGGCGAGGATGGACAAAAACCTGATACTCTGTTGTAGTTGGTACTCTGCTATCTAGCTGAGCATCTCTTGGATGAGGAATTCTGCGAAATCATACTAGAAAAGAGATCATTGCTTGCGCAATTGAAAACCCAAACCTAGTTGAAATTACTAAACCTCTCTATCGGTGTCGAGGCTACAAACAAACACCATCATTGAGAAGGCATCCTTCATATCATCCTTGAAGTTTTGATGCATTATCGAGATCTGCATTGGCTTTTCATGAGATTCTTTCTACCTTTGTGCTTGTGTGTTATAAAATTTTAGAGAAAAATATTTGGTTCTCCAATAGGTCTCTCCCTTTGTCGGTGTGAATGAATCCATTTGAGATACTTTGGAGCTTTGTTCAGGGATGCACAACATGTCCCAAATAGCCTCTTTGCAGATAATAACACTTAGCTCCCGACCCTCAATGGTGTTGGTATCTGGGTTGAAATGTATGATGGCCTCGTTGACCAATTTAGGGCAGTAGTGTACACGCAGGACCATATATTATGGAAGCCCCCTGAACCAACATTACTGCACCAAGAAATCCAAGTCACTATTCCTTTTCATTATTTGATAGGCCACCTCCCTAAGCGTCTTAGGATTCTTCGCAATTATGGGATCATGAATATTATCCCATTCTTCTTTAATTTGACTCTGATTTCTGTGGGGACTCTTCTTTTGTGCAACTCGTGTATTCACCCACGTTGGCTTGTCTGGTATACCGGGCGAAGCATAAGAGATATTCTTGAAGACATAGGCGGCTGGTGCTGCACAAATGGCTTCAAATAAAATTTGGGCTCTCTCTTCTTGCATTTCTGCTTGGGAACTCTGAGTGGCCTCCATCTTTTGCAAAATTATACTAAGAAAGAACACTGAAGCGGTATGAATGGAACCTAGAACACAATGCAAGGCTCTAAACTCAAATGCAAACAACCTCCTGCTTTAGGTTCAATCCACATTGGGGCAATGAATCTTCTACAATTACCTCTGCATTCAACTGCTTTGTTGCTAGATGCACCACACCTGGTTCCCTTAACTATTTTTCTCTTCCAAGTCCCTTTGTGTACTTAAGAAGTTTTATGCTCTATTTAGCCCTTACATGCAACACTTATCTTTTTCTTTGATTTCCTGCCTTCAACTGATAGACAATGATATCCTTTTTGCATTTAATTCAACATGTATTGCAACTTATTTGTCCATGCAAAATGAAATACTTGACCCTTTTGAAAAGACAAGAATTCATAATTACATCAGTGATAACATCCCTTCAACACGATTTTACTAGGAAATTGAGCCACCGGTGAAATGCTTGCTGTCCTTTCACACACCTTAGCAATTAATATCCCAAAAAGAATAATTAAGTTGAAACCTTAATGAGTACTTAGAAAAGGTTTGTGCTCAACCTTGGAGCTTGAAACTACCTACATCGTGACACCTCAATATCTGTCTGTATGAGCCATTGCTTGGGATTGCCACCAATTTGCACTAATTGATTGCCGCTCCTTAATCTTACACACAACTTCATACCTACAGACGTAATTGGGTTGGAATATCGAGCTAGTCTTTTGGTGGGATTTTCGAGTTAACACTCGATTATCATCACGCATGGTATGTAGGATACCTCAAATATATCTATAAATAGGACCTAATACAGTAGTGAAATCACACTTAGCGATTAATAAAAGATAGCATTGGGTGATTAGATAGGATTATCGTTTAGGTAGTTGAGTAGGTTCTGAATTTGCGTAGAGCTTAGACTTGGGTAGTTGAGCAGAGACTGATGCGATGAATAATCCAATCAGACTAGTGTGTAACAAGTCTCAAACATCTTTTCTTGGAGAAATTTCAAATAGGCGCCTCAAGCGCATGACTAAAAAAAAGCACTCATTGGCTATTATACCCATGAAATGGGTCCTAGGTAGGGATTTTATTGAGTATGAAGACAAGTATCGGGTGAATAATAATATATTCTCCCATTTTTTTGCTTTGTTGCTTGATATTCAAGTTCCAAAATCCATGATTCTATGTTTGACGCTCCATATTTTCCAAAGAGGTACCTCAAAGGTCTCGGTGATGCAGTGAGCAATACAATGTATGGCCCAAGCCTTCCTGTTGCGAGTGACTTGCTAAGGCATATTGAGGAAGACACAGTGGTACCATGGGTGCCATTCTTGATCAGGTTTTGGCTTCATTCACTCATTGAACATCGTGAGAGAGCCACCCGTGCGTGCTGCTTTCTACTGTGCTGCTACAATGTAGCACTGTTTTATGACATGGATTGGTACACTATCTTTAGAAACCTTGTGTTCCCTCCACCACTCATTCTGGGTACTGATGCTGCTGCTCCAGGTCCCATTGTTGTTGGTGATAACCTTCTTGCTGCCTCTAATAGTGCTCCCGCATGAAGTGACCAAAGGTTAATTGAACAAATTTAAGTGAATCCCGTTAACCGGAATTCCCAGTGCTTCTTGTTCCATGTTCTCTAATTTGAATGCATTATGTTGTTTGCACTGAATTATTTTGAAAGGACCCTCCCAAAGTTTGTCAAAATTTCCATGCTGGCCAAGCTTTGCTGCCCTTTCATTGAATTTTAGTACCAGGTCTCTGCACTTTAGACCCTGGTCTGAAGCTTTCTTGTCGAACCAATTCTTAACCACTTGTTGGTGGTTGGACATGGCTACTAGGGCTTTCTCCCTTTTTTCTTGCGCTTCCAAAAATTTGGCCAAATACACCTCCATAGCTTTGTTCTCCTCAATTTCTAGAGACTTGAGTAGCTGTAGCATAGGTATCTCCATAGAGATAAGAAACAATGCTTCTTTCCCATACACTTGCTCGTATGGAAAAGTTTTCAAGGCTTTCTTAGGAGTTATGCAGTCTTCCCATAACATTGTCCAGAGGTTCTTGCGCCACTCCTTCCCATGATCAAACTTGATCCTTTTAATGAGTCAGACTAGATTCTTGTTAGTTGACTCAACCAAGCCGTTCCCCCGCAGGTAGTAGTTTGATGATTTTTTCAAGAATATGCCATGCACAAATGCAAACTGACATACCTCAGAGCCTAGGAAATATTTGGCTTTGTCTAAAATGATATTCTTTGGTGGGCCAAATCTCATTACTAGCCCATCGAGAAAGTCCACAATTTCTTCCTCTATCACATTCTTCAGGGATAGGGCTTCTGTCTACCCCATGAAGTAGTCCATGGATACGAGAATCCACTTGTGGCTGGCGCTAGAGGCGGCATTGATCATTCCAATGAAATCTAGCCCCCATTGTGCAAACAGTTCATCCGCTACTATCAGATTGAGAGGCATGGGAAAAAATTTTCTTCTCCCTACGTATAATTGACATTCTTTGTAGGCTTTTATCATGTTGTAGGATTTGTTGAATAGTGTAGGCTAGAAGTGTCCACCTTCAGGGCTACTATGAAAGGTGTCAAGAATTTTCTTTGCTTGCTCCATGGTGACACATTGTAGTAGGACACCGTTGAAATTCCTCTTGGAGAGGATCCCTTTAATGAGTGAGTACCCACTATTCTACAGTCGGTAGAATCTTCTTCTCTGAGAAGGAAGTCCTGGCGGATACTTGCTGGTGTGCATAAATATTACTCTATCCACTAGCCAACAACCTTCGAGTTCAAACTCATTTTTTAGGACCAAATATGCTTGCTCTTCTTCAATTTCCATTTCTTCATCGTGCACCAAATATTCACACAACCCTCTTCCTTTGACAGTCTTTGTAGGCTTGACCTCGATGTCATATTCTAGGATCTTAGTGATCTAGTTGGAAAATTTTCGGTGTTTTCTCCTTCCATAATGTATTCACGACACTTGAATGTGCGACATAAACAATCACCATATTGTAAGATATAAGATGTCAGAACTTCTTGAGTCCTTTTACAATTGCGAACACTTGCCTCTCGACGAAGTTATAGTTTGTCTCATATTCCTTCAAGATTCGAGAGTGAAATTCTATCAGATGTTCTCCCTTTCCTTCATCGTCCTTTTGAGTCAAAACAGTAGCAATGCTTGTCTTGCTACTAAAAACATACATTATGAAGTGTTTTGACAAGTTTAAATTTACCAACATAGGAGCCGAAGAAATAGCATCCTTCACCCTCTTGAAGGCTTCTCTTGCTTCTTTTGTCCATTTGAACAATTGGTCCTTTTTCAACATAAGGGTGATTGGTCTAATTATTCTTACAAAATCAGAAATAAACTTACTTACAAAGTTAACCTTCCCCAAAAAAGATTAGACTCCTTTCTTATTGACCGGAAGGAGAAGTTCCCAGAATGCTTTTACCCTTTCAGGATCAATAGCGATTCCTTCTTGGGACTCTACATGTCCCAACAATTTGCTTTGCGGTACTCCGTAGACACATTTTTTAGGGTTCAGGGATACCCTGAACTCTTGGCATCTTTTGAAAACCTCTTCTAGATGATCAAAATGGTCATCTTTAGACTTGGAAAATACAGCTAGATCATCTAAATATATGAGGATAGTCTTGTTGATCAATTCGTTGAAAGCAATGTCTATTACCCGCTGGAAGGTGGATCCCACATTTGAGAGGCTGAAAGGCATATTAGCATACATGAATGTTCCCCACTTGGTGGTGAATGTGGTCTTGTGTTGATCTTCTTCTTTAATTCAAACCTGATTGTAGCTCGAGAAGCCATCCAATAGAGAAAACATCTCCAAACTTTCCACAGTCTACAAGATTGATTCCATGGAAGGCAATGGGTAATGATCCTTTAGTGATGCCCTGTTCAGGTTGCGGAAGTCAACATAGAGATGAATGTATCCATTCTTATTTTAGACTGGAATGAGGTTAGATACCCATGTACTATGCTTGATTGGAAACACAACCTTGTACTGGATCAACTTCCCTATCTCTTGTGCCATTAGGGCTTCAATATTTGGATTGACAGGCCTCTGTTTTTTTCAGATAGGTTTAGCACCTTCTGTAAATTCGATGGTGTGATGGATGATGTCAGGATCATATCCGTTGAGGTCATCATAATACCAAGCCATGACCCCTTTGTATTTTTCATAGAAGTGTATAAGTCTATCCTTGTCACATTGAGAAACTTCTTTCTTGACCTTTAGTTTTCTTCCGTCTCCGACCTCAAGGTCGGTGTAGTTTGCTACAATTTTTCTCCTATCATTCCTTGCATCATCATAGTCGAACAAATTTTTGAGCATGACCAACCCTTTCAGAAGCTTGTTTAATCTCAGTTGAATGATCTACCTTCATATGCTTCCTCAATCTTTAGCTGAAATTGATCGATGAACTCTCCCGAATGTTGAATGAATGAGGTGATGCGTTCATCACTTTCAAACACTTTCCAACTCTGATCATTATCTGGGATGGATGGTCAGACAATCACTCACACAAAGTGTATATTATTAATCAAGTTGGAGATAGGATTGAATTGATATCCTATCATTGCCATGCGATCCATAGTTGAATTCGGCTCCCTTAGCACCACGTGGATGTTAAAAGCTTTAGAAATTTCAATGAGGTCCCATACCCTGTGTCTATAAGACCACATGCAGACATTTTTGCAGCATAGATGTTTCTGACTTGATTGATTATAAGTTCATAATCTACAAACACTATTATTTGTTTGACGCCCATGCGTTCTGGGAGGCTTAGACCTTGCACAAGACGCTCATATTCGACTTCATTATTTGAGCAAGCAAATTGGAAGCAGAAAGATCTACGAATATTCTCATTGGTTGGAGATGTTAAGCATATCCTAGCAGTAGTGCTAACCTTGCATCTTGCGTCGTCAAAGTGTAATGTCCAGAGCTCTGAGGCTTGTTCGGTCGTGGAGTCCTTCACTACCCTCAAGAACTCTTAATCCTCATCATAGATGATGTAGGTGCCCAACCCGATAGCATGATAATTGTCAAAAGGATCAACGTCTATATAATTTCTCAAGAGGACCTCTTCTCGATCAACTTGGTATTCGATTACCTTCTCATCTCCTAGTAGCTTCATTCCAACAGTTTCTTCTTTGGTGAAAGAAGTATGAGCGGCTTCAACGTTGATCATGGCTTCATCAGATACATGTTCTGAATTTTGAGGTTATGATATTATCTTCATTTTAGCTCCATGATTGGTCTTGAGAATTAGGTGGGACCAATCCAAAGAAAGGTATACGTCTATCTTTGAGGTGAATTCTCAGGATAGGCAGAGGTTGAACATGGGAGGGACATCTATGATCACAATATCTTGCAACACCATGATGCTAGGATAGGATAAAAAATTCAAGGGGAGGTCTTTAATGAGACCTATAGTTTCAACCTTGTTCCCATCTAGCTGCATAAATCCTCTCTGTAAGGGCTCATAACTAAGCCCTAAGACTTCAACTATTTTCTTGGGCATGACTATGGTTCTGGCACTAGAGTCAATCATGGAGTTGTGCAATAGTTTCTTCCCCACAATGAGAGTCAAGAAAAAGGGTTTAGTTTTCAGTTTCTCCTCTTTGATCTTGGTCGAAGCCTCCTCTACGGTATTTGCAAGAACTTTGAACGAAGGTGATGAGTCAATAGCCTTTTTGGAAGGTTGTTCTATTGACTGCACAACCACATCTTCTCGAAGCGCCTTTTGTAGTAATGAATTTTGATATGGAATGGCTATTATATCCCAAAGGGGTATATTAGCAAAATATTTCTTCAATTGTTCCACTACGTTGAAAGGTGATGGATTTGGAGGCTTCTATTCCTCGGCCTTGGTGAAAACAATCTCCTTCCATAGTTGTAGCTACGAAGCAATTGTGGAAGGGCCAGGGGGTTGGTCTAGGATGCTTCTAGGCTACGGAGTGACTGGCTTGATTGCAAATCTCCTTTTTGATTGAGTGTTGTAGTTAGATTGTACTTGCGGGGTCTTCGATGTGGATGCTTCATATGTGAACACTGCTTCTTCTCCTTCCATCCATGAGAAAAGGGTGTGATAAGGAGCTATGCCATTTTCTTGTTCTAGGGACATTCCTTGCATCTGTGTGGTAAGAACCGCATTCTCCATTTGGGGAGAGGCATATGTATAACCTCCTAAATTTGGTGTCATACCTTGGCTACGCTATTCCACAAAAATTTTCTGTAAATTGCCATGCGAACAATTTCGAGGCATATGCGCGTCACCACAGGAGAAGCACCAGGGATTGATATATTCAGTGAGGTTGTTCTACCCTATGGTTAGCTCTCTTCTTGTACTTGTTTGAGCATCTCCCAGTGGATTCGGTACCAATACTATTTGGTTATTTGTTTGAGTCTATAGATTTGTGTGTGCGGATCCTTGATATTGGTTCTATTGGTAGGAGGGTTTTCTGCCTTGATAACTTTGGTAGGTTGGTCTTGGAGGAGCGACCTAGTTTCACTTGATAGTGGTTAATTGGTTGGTTGAGTTATGTAAAATCTCCTTTAGGTTTCTTATCTCATCCTTCAAAGCACCAGATGTAGAAGTGGAATTCTATGTCGCACTTGGATATGTGTACATAGATGTGGGTGGCACGAGTGTGCTAGTAGACGTCATCTCTTGAGTGGAAGTTGATACTTTAGGGAATATCGACATAATGGGCTGAGATGGCAACTTCCTGACATCGATCAAATTTTTCTCCACATTAACCGTTATGTTGTATGCATCTGGTAATGTAGTTCTACCAAGTGACTGGATCATCATTGAGATATTGACATTGATGAATTTTAAGTAGAACATGAATGCCAACTCGGCTGGTGGATGGATGGAAGTTTGGTTTCTTTGTTAGGTTTTATGGAATCAGACGTTGAAGTTTGTCATGGCTTCACATGGGACCCTCTTTATTGTTGCTAGCTGATGATATAGCGAAGACTTGTCTCCGTCGTTTGAGAATATTTCATTAAAAGGATCCCTGAGCAGATCCCAAGTACTGATAGTGTTAGCTGGCAGAGTGCGATACCAATATAATGCTTTTACTCTAAAAGAAGCTATGAGCAACCTCAGTGCTATGTTTTGATCTATAAATCTGTGTACCAAACACACGTCCACCACATCTTGTAGATGTTCAGATGGTGTTCTTGAGACATCTTCGATAAACTTAGGAATAGCTTTGAGAGCAAAGACTGGGATAGGGGCCCAAATGACGGGTTCAACTGGGGCTACAAGGGCACTCCTGGCATCCCAAGCCACATAATTTTATTTTGCGATCTGCAAAATGGCTGGTGGAGGGATCAAAAATTTTATTGGGTGAGTTTGGGTTCGTGTTGTTACTAGCGGAGGCACTAACAATTTAGGATTTTTTGTCGTTTGTGACCTAGTAATAGGCTGATGGCTTATACACCCTCTTTGATCTTTGGTAAATTTAAGCTGTCCCATCGGGCATGCTAGAAAAAAAACTATTGATGCCAAAATTTGACAAAGGTAACAACCTTTATGGGAAACTCAGTTAAAGGGGGGACCTATTGCACTAAATTGAGTGACCTCCAAATTTTATAAAAGTTGAATTCTTCTATAATTGGGGTTTTGAATGGGAAAATGAAGCAAATATAAAAATAAAAGATCTAACTAAGGCGATGCACCAGGATTTCAATGTAAGGCATGATAAATCTATCTTTTGGATGTGATTTAAGGGTTTGTTCAACAATCTGCTATGTCATGAAATAACAAACATCAAAGAGAAATACTTGAATAATCCATTTCATAACATAAACAAATTTGCATAAAGATTTACTGAAAAGAAAGAGTCAGATACATGGTCCTAAATCAACATTCTTTTCAAATCATTGAAGTTGCAAACAAGCTATTAAGTAACAACAAAGAATAATGTTTTCAAATATTTAAGAAACATAGAAGCCAAATTACAAGGGCACAATATATGAGTTTTTACAATTGTCTAACAAAAAAAAAGGCCCGGTGTCTTTCTAATTTTTCTACAGGTATTCTGATCTCCTTCTTTGGAAGAAGAAGTAGTATTTATAATAAAATCCCCAGCCTAGTGAGCTAGTAACATAAAATATCCTTCAATCATGAGCAATGATGTATATGGTAATGATTTTCCCCGACCATTTCAATAGAAAAAGATTCAAACCGTGAACGAGGTCGCCCCAGTGCCAAATGCATCCCTTGAGAATGATGGCAGTGGTCCTAGCAGAATAGAGTGTCGACATGTGTCACCCACTCGTGACGACAATTATAATATATGGCAACTATTGTGAGGTTGTTGCTTGCTTCATTCCCTAGTGTGACAAAGCCTTTAGAAGTTCCATGTGGTAAGTGGTCGGGGCATGAGTTTCATTCTTCCCTCCTTGTGATGAAAACCTGCACAGTGAAGACACATGGAGGTCTCCCAAACATACTACGTTGTGGGGACCGCCAAGGAATATGTGTAGATTGATGCTACATGGTATACGATCGAGGCCCAATAGGGAAGTGACGGGAAGAGGCACTGAAGAGTGCGAATTGTCGACACGTGGATGGCAGGGGCCATTGAAAAGCGAAGGAAATAATCCTTGTGAGGAGCTCCTAGATGACAAGTGACAACATTCGAATAAAGCCTTGCGAAAGGAACCCAATGTTGCATTCAATAGATGGGCATAGCTTATACTTAGAAAAAAATAAAATAACCCAAAGGGAGCTTGGGGAAATTTATATTCACACTACACAAACTGGAAAAGCATAAAGAATGCACACCAAAACTCTAAGAGATTATGCAATGTCAATATGAAAGAATACATTAAGAGCTTTCAAAATTGCTTGATAAAAATCAAGATGCTTGATTGGATGCAAGAGTATTGCAAGAGTATACAGATAGAAGCTAGGCAGTGAGTTCATATAGTACTTAGGATAGGAGGTAGGTGGCAAATCCAACCAATAGGAATCAACCACAAAAAAGTGGAGATGGACCACCAAAAGTGGAGGATGCCACCAAAAGTGGAAAGTGGTTTCACCCTTTAAAGAAGGGGACACCTCATCAGTTATCTCCTTGTTATTAAATAATAAACTCACTTTGTTATCCTAAGCAAGCTTAATTAAGTGTAGGAAAAACCTAGGAGTAAGGGAAAATAAATTAACCCACTAAGAAAATAAAACCTACACTAATATCCATAACAATGGATTTCCTATTAATTTGTGTTGTATTTGTGATAAAGTTGAGACTTATGAGTAGTGTTCCATAGGGATGCATCCCCCCAAATCCCCATGCTTTCAAGATGAGGATGTCTTCGAGATGTGGGGACAGGTCGAGGATATCCTCTTGCCATACCCCCACCGCCACTAGGATGTCGAAGATGGTTGGAAATCTTTGAGATGTCTCAGGGATGCCTAGGAATCCCTTGAGAATCCCAAGGATGCCCCAAAGTATCCTGCACTGGGACCACTCCATTTCTTCTAACCTCTACAAAACACTCTCAAATCCTCTATTTTTCTCACATTTGATTTTTCATGTTTTGCAGCAACTAGGTGAAGATGAGAGAAAATAGTGAGAAGAGAGTGAAAGAGTGAGATTGAGGTGCTGCAAGTGCAAGAGGGGTGAGAAGGAGAAATAATAAGAGGAGGAGGATTCTGCACTAGCTTAGAAGGATTTTTTCAAGCACAGGGTATGTTTCTATGGCTTTTTTTGATTTTATTTTGTTTTTGTTTTCAAAGTTTTTAGTTTCATTTTCAAAACCTAGTTTGATGTTGAATCTTGATGCAAAAATAAAAAATGAACAATGAACATTGAAATGAAAATATGAATATGCATTTGCAACCATGTTTATGAAATTATGATTTTTTAATCATAATTTCATAAACATGGTTGCAAATGCATATTCATATTTCCATTTCAATGTTCATTGTTCATGTTTCATTTTGCCATCAAGATTCAACATCAAATTTTAAATATATTTTCAAATTCTTTAAACTAGTCTGAAACTAGACACTTATAGAATTTGTTTGTTTATTGTAGTGTTACAATGAGCTCTCATGACATGAGTGAGGATGAGGTAAAGATTCATGCTCATAGTGAACCTAAATTTGAATATGACCCTTAGGCTGAGGAGGGCGACCATGGGGCTGAGCCTGAAGCCCAAACTAGTTCCATGGCAAGTGAAGCAAGTACTATATAGTTCCCTTCTACATTACTGGCATCGTATGCTAGGGGTCCTTTTAATCGCAAGTCTCCTCTCATTTGCAACAAAATTACTAGGAAATTCAGGGAAATTTGGTGGCACAAGGAAGTGGAAGTGCCACTTTTGTGATCTAGAATGGTATGAAAACATTACTAGAGTTAATGCACACCTATTTGAGGAAAAAATGTGGAGACATGTTCATTTTTGGCAAGACCAACAAACCTCAAATTGAGAGCTGAGATAAATAAGTTATGGGGTGTCCCTCATGATAGTGCAACTACACCTATGCGTACTACTTTGCTTCATAAGGTACATGTTCAATAGAGATAGCCACATAGTTCTATCCATACTTTGCAAATGAGAGTAGGAGTGATACTAGGTTCTTCTTCTAGTGCCTATGCAAGAGAGGTTAGGTGGAAACATAAATTGCAAAATTAAAGTAACCCCATAGTTGATTTTTTTAATGTGAATCTTAAGGATGACATAGATTACTCCATTGGAAAGTTATTTTTCAATGGCATCCCATTTCATGTAGCTCAATATCCTTATTATAAGGAGATGATATCGATGGTGGCAAGGGGAGGACCACAATATGTGCCACCAGGTGAGATAAAATTGAGGAACATGATGGATATGAAATATTCCAAGATCAATTTGTTGATGGAGAAGATAAATTAATGTTGAGTGAAGATAGGATGCAATATAGTCATGGATGGGTGGAAGAACATTAAACATCATCACTCATTAATATCATGATTACATGTGTAGAGGGACCATACTTCTTAAGGTAGTTGATTGTTCAGGGCATCACAAAGATGCTGATTTAGTTTCAGGTCCTCAAGGATGCTATTGAGGAGGTTGGGCCACAAAATAAGTTCCAAGTAGTGATAGATGTACCACACATGTGAAAATTAATGGGGAAACTTGTTGAGGAAGCTTATAGATATATTTGGTAGACTCCATGTTGTGTGCATGCCATGAACAATGCGCTCAAGGACATGGTGAAGATTGAGTGGATCAGAGGAGTGGTCAATGATGCTAGAGATGTGTAGATGTTTATCTGCAACCACTACACTTCACATGCACTCTTTAGGACCTTTTCTAAGTTCTTGAAACCTACTGAGATGAGATATGCATCCTATTTTATTCTCTTGGAGAGAATGATTTAGTTGAAAGAGTCACTACAACTCATGGTTATGAAATTTTTTTGGAATAGGTGGGCTGAGTCCAAGAAAGAGTAGGGGAGGAGGGTGAAGGATATAGTGAAGAGTGATGTGTTTTGGAGTGATGAAAAATGTATAGTCTTCATCATTTCTCTAGTTTTCTAGGTCATTAGATATGGGGATGTGGATGCACCTAACCTTGGAGAGGTGTATGAGTGCATTGATTCTATGCTTGATTAGATGAGGGTTGTCATGTGAGAGAAGGACCCCATATTATCATTCTATAATGAGCACATTCAACCAATCATTCATTGGATATGGGAGAAGCTCAAAAATCCCTTACACATGGTTGCATATGCATTGAATCTTAAGTGGTACAAGACTAGGTCTAGTAGAGTTACATCCATAAAGGATACAAAGGTGAAGACAAGGTTCTTCAAGGCTATTGAGAAGATGTATGATTCACATTGAGTGGACCAAATTTATCACTCTTAGGGGCTATTCTGATGCTGTCAAGATGGATATGGAAAATATGGCACAAGAGGACCCAATTTTGTGTTGGACTTGCTATGGATCAAGATCTTTGACTACCACTCTAGCTATCTGATAGTTATCTCAGGTTTCTAGTTCTTTAGTTGCTAAGAGGAAATGGTCTCCCTATAGCTTCACCGCTCCCTTAAGAGGAACAAACTTACCTCTAGGAGAGTAGAGAAGCTTGTGGTTGTACATAGTACTTTACATCTCATTGACAAGAAAACACTTGTGTAAAAAGAGAGTCTAGCAACATAATGGGATGTAGAGTTAGAGGAGCCAACATAGATTGATGAGGATGATACAACTTCATATGTAGGGATGTTTGGTATTATTTTGGTGGAGCTTGACCATGAGGAGTCTAGTGGTTGCAATGATGAGGAGTTTGGGGATGATTAGAGGCCTCCCTTCACTATATTTTTACATTTTGTACTTATTTTGATATGAATGTACCCTGCTACTTATTGTAATCATATTTATGATATAATAGAAATATCCAATTTGATAATTCATCATCAAATTTTATTTAGCATTCAAGTATTTAAAATTTTAGTATTTAAATTTTTTCTATTTTACTAATTTGCCAAAGTTTCATTTGAAATGTAATTCTTATACATCTTTTTATAAGTAGTTTTTCAAGTACTATATGTATATCAGTGTCCCCCCCCATCATCCCCAAACTTAGACCCTTGGTCCCCCCATCCTCGAAACCAATCCCCACTAGGGGACCCACCCCTTGTCAGGAAACTCTATGGAACACTGCTTATGAGCATCTTTTTCATGAATGTCCTTTTTATTGGAAGTTTTGGTCATTATTTCTAGGAAAGAATCTTAATTGGGTCAATATAAATGCTTTTGGTTGGACTAATGTTTTATTTGGCTATGTTAAGTCCTTTCCTGTTGATCTTAATAAATTCCAGTTTCTTCTCTCTTGTGAAATGTTATGGAATCTATCAAAAGCAATAAATGGGGATATTTTCCAAGCTAGAAGAAGAATCCTTAGTGAATCTACTTTTGAGCTCATGACTTTCAATATTATCATGTAGGTCTCAGTTATTGTGGAGATCCCAAAGAGAAGATTTTGGATATTGATGAAAGAGGGTCTGTAGTTGGTGTACAAGCATTAGATTGTCCATGCCAATTTTTTCCTCAAGCCAAGAATAATATTGATGAGAAAGAGATCCAATTTTTTTAAAATCTCATAAAAAACAACAATATACTAGTGCCCAAAAAGAAAGAGGACAAGAATGTTGAATTTAACAAAGGAAATAAGAAACCAATGGAGTATTAACCTATGGCCAGAGATCTTAATGAGGAAGAAATGGTTGAACTAGTTATTGGCACTTTTGAGGTTGATTATTATGAGATTGATAACAACTAGAAGTGTTTTTGGGAGTAGGGATACTCCTTTTTCTATTAAAATGATAAAATAGTTTGGTTTAAGTTATTTTTGGATAGCTTTCTAAGTAGTATATTTTAATAGTGGTTGTTTTCAATGGGATTTGTGTGTAGGCACCTTATATTGTATCTCATTTTGTATTCTTGGTATTTTGACTTCTAATATAAAAACAATTTATAATAACAATATAATGAATGGATTTTATGGATCAAATTGATAGCATGAAGTTACTTGCAAGTGGATTGTAAAAATGATAGGTAAGGCCTTCATTTATAGATTTTAGATGTGAGGAATAGAGGTTTAAGATGTACTGATCAAATGGAAGGTTGATATTAAATTATAATATTGAAGGTTTAGCCTTGTGACAAGTGTCACAAGGGAAATCTAGGAAAATGATGTGTCATGTAGAAGAGGGCTTGGTGTGTGAGAACACACATAGGGTGGCTATGAGTATGACAAGTGGAGGATTTTTGAAAAGTAAAAGAGATGTGGAAATCAAGGAAAGTGACAAGTGGAAGAAAGGGGAAAGGGTAGAGTGGATACAAATGTGTAGGATAACCTCACACATGTGTGAGCAACTAGTGATAGGCCAAGTCAAAGGGTGCATTCTCACACATGTGTGAGAATTGAAGAGGGTGGACACTTGTCACATGATGACAAGTTTGGAGATTTGGAGGAATATTAAATTGTAGAAAATAAAAATGGAGCTTAGTGAATGATTAATTGATTAATTAATCATAGATTAATCAATTAATTAGGATTAGAAGAATTATTCATTGGGACTATGGTTGAATTAATTAGATTAATTAACCTTAGAAGAAGGGGAAACATAATTAATTAAATAATATATAATTTAAATAATTACAAGAATGGATAAAAATTAATTAAATAATGAATTATTTAATTAATTACAAGAATATGAAAACATGGTGAAATATTAATTAAATGTTATTTAATTAAGTATATAGTGGATGACCAATTTTGGGGTATCTACAATGGCCTTAGATAGTTGTGATAATTGGGACCTTGTCAATTTTCCTAAGGGAAGAAATCCAATTGGTTGCAAGTGGGTGCATGAAAAAAAGTTGTGTAGATGGTTGATTAAATAAATACAAGGGCTACTTCCAGAGAGGGATTTAATTTTAGTGAAATTTTTCTCCTATTGCTAGGTTATCTTCTATTAGATTTATTATATCTATTAATGTATCTTATGATTTTGAGATCGAGAAAATGGTTGTTAAAATACATTCTTGGATGGGGATCTTGAGGAGTATATTTATATTAAAAAACCTAATGGTTTTACTATGAAAGGAAACGATTAATTGGTTTACAAATTGAAATAATCATTACATGGTCTAAAATGGTCATCCATGATGTCGTACCAAAATTTTGATGCCTTTATAATGAAATTATATTTTTTAGAGGCATTAAAGATTATTATATTTATATTAATATTTATGATGATTAAATATTAATCATTATATTGTGTATGGATGGTATGATATTTATTAGTAACAAAAATATGATGATCTAGGAGCTCAAAATCTCAACCTTTTAGCACATTCAACATGGACTTTGAGGCTATGAAATATATTCTTGGGATGGATATTAATAGGGATCGAGTACACAAATTTGGTTGAGTTAGAGTAAGTATGTGGATACCATTTTGTGATGGCTTATTGTGCATGATTGTAAGCCAATGAGTATTTCATTTCCTATTGGTGCTAATCTTCCTTTAGATATTTTACCAAATCTACAAATATTTTTTATGGAATTTATAATGTGTCTTATGCTATTATACGTACAATGATTTGCAATATATTAGGTTTTTTCCCAAGTAGTGGTAGTTCTGAGCAGTTTAATGTCTAACCCTAGTAGAGAGAATTGAGATTTCATTGAGAGATTATTTGGATATTCGCATGGAACTTATTACTATTTGCGTTATTTTGGTACTAATGATGATCATTAGGTATACAAGGATTTTTTGATGTAAATTGGTTAGGAAACATGGATAGTTGAAGGTCCACTTGTGGTTATATTTTTTCTCATTTTGGAGGTGCAATGAGTTGGATGAGTGAAAATAATTCCATGGTTACTTTTTTCACCATATAATTTAAGTATATGGATGTTACATGTCTCTAAGGATGTGGTTTGGCTATAGAGGGTTAGTCTAGGTATTAGTTTTGATTGTAGGATTGTGATAATTAGATATGATAGTCATATTTCTATTTATTTAGCCAAAAATTCTATGTATCATGCATGTACTAAGCATACTTATGTACAAAATCACTTTGTGCAAGAAATATTTGATAACTCTAAGGTCTTGTTAGAAAAGGATGACACTTTGGATAATGTTACAAATCATGCTTACAAAGCCAATGAACATGAATAAGTTATCTTGGTTCAAGAAGGCCATGGGACTTGGTACTTGTAGTTAGTTATATTTAATTTACCTATGGATGTATTTTTAATGTATAATGTCAAGTGGGATGACATTATAATAAAGGTACCATTTACCTTATAATCACATTTATATTTCAGATCTCCAACACTCTTATAAAGTGTCCCTATATGCATAGGGTTTATTTGGACATTAAATTACATATTAGGTATGATTTTTCCATAGTCCATGAATAATAGTAAACATTTTTGAATTTAACTGTGTATGAAAAATTACATACAAAGTTAAATCCATAAACGCTTATTATTAAATTACGTATTCCCAAAAAATAGTGGTATTAGTTTTCATGTGAATTCATGAAAAAGGTGGAGCACAATGTTAGTCATTATGGTTGAATTATGACTCACCTAATTCACTTTCCCAATTCTAGGTGCTAGGATTGAGGAGTGGAGAATCTTGTATGACAAATGAGACCCACATGAGTTGTTCATTCCATTTTGCAATTCTATACTAGGCCCAATACTTCTTTGTGGTTGCATCTACTATTTGGTGGTAAATTAATTATGCCCACATGATATTCATGCAAAGTCATTGATGCATTTGTTATTATCAAAAGATGGTATTTTTTATGATACCATGCTTTTGGTATACATTATTTTGGTCAAACATTTATGTTTTTTTTCCTTTCTATGCCCATGTGTTGAGAGTATGAGGGGGATTTTAGATTAGATTGTCTTACAAGTACACAAGTGCTATTAGAGTGTTGTCAAAGTCAAAAAAAAGTGTTAGTGTGTTGAATGTATCTCATATTTGAAGATTAATGCACAATTTTCCTTTTCTCATGTGTTGAAATGGTTTGCTAATTTATTTCTCATTATTTATTAATACAATTACTTAAATAATATTATGGTAATCCTAATCTAAAGAAATAAATTTTATATTTGCGTACACTTATAGAATATTTTACTCTAGTAGTTTCACCTTGTTTTTCAACAAGCATTTCCTATATTCACTTATAATTTTATCTTTTGAATTGTCTATTTTCAAGATATTCTCTCCATTCTACTATTTTTACCTTTGATCACTTGTCGACTAGAGTGCATGTGATGTATGAATAACAATATATCTTTGGTCATGTTCTAATTTCTTGTATAAGATAATGTGGTATCAAATAAACTTATCTTTTATAGTTATTATATTGTCCTATTATTCAAGATATTTATTACTTGTGGTTGTGTTAAAAACCCAACATGTTCTCTTGAATCCTCAATTGATTTAGAGAATCAGAATAGTTTAAAATAAAAATAAGCATCGAGTAATATTTTAGGTTTATATATGTGTTCTCTTAAAGTATATGTGATTATAACTTTGTCATTATTTTATCATCATTTAAATTATTCTTTTAACTCTAGAAGGCTCAATAAACTCAAAATAGGGCTTTATTTCATCAAAATTAGAGATCATAGGACCAAGTTACAAATGAAGGTTTGAAGTTTGAATTTGTTGAACATCATTCATATAGGGAATTTTCAGGCCAAACAAACCCTTCCATTCTTCTCAAAAGGCATAAAAATATAAAGATTAGTTATTAAATCATATGATATTAGAGGCTAATGTTTTTCTCTCCCAAGCTAGATGACTTTCCCTATGTCATAGAATATGGATTTTTTTAAAATATATTAAATATTTATGTTTATCATTTGCAACTCAACCCAATATAGTGATGGTGCTAATAGTGACCATTGTGTAGTGGCTAGAGTGCCACCAACACCACACTCTATGCATAGTCAACTACACAACCACCTTTGTGATGCTTACCAAGTGATTTTCCACACCCCACAACCTTTGGTAACCAAAGTTGGATAAATCATTGGTCATGTTCCCTAACCATACTGCAACAATATTCTTGAGAATATGTGTGAAAATATCGGTTTCATCCAAAGTGGTTTCACACTACAAAAGAAGCAATTTTTGTTTGAAATTGGTGGTTTTAATGTATGAATGATAATTTTAAAATATTATTGTAGAAGAGAATATTTTGGTGGCATAATAAAATATTCTTATACTAACATCATCATGAAGTCAATAGTTCCTCTAATTTTTTTACCTCCTCACCATCATAATTTTTATTTTGTAGTTAAAATTTGAAGACTTATACTTAAGGTTACTAACTCCTTTTTCAACATTATTTTTTGTGGTTTGGGGTCTAATTTCATTCTCTATGCAATGGTGAAGTTGGTTTTTTAATTTGACAATCCAATTTTCTAGAAAATTAGATTTCTCAATAAACATGATGTTTGGTCACACCTTTTGGAGCTTCAAACACTTGTAACTTTAGCAAACAACCTCCTTCTCATATTCCCATTTTTTAGTTATTTTTTTAATTATAAATATACATTGGGGTGGTTAGAAGTTCTTATCTTATAACAATATATGGCTTTAGCACTTTGGCCTTTTTTAGGTCTTGAAAAAATATTGTAATCTTAGAAAATCATTGTAAACTAACTAAGTATAATATGACAAGCTTTTAAATCGTGGGGGCTTCATATTAGAAACTAATGAAAAGTGGGGTGTCTTTTGTGCCTTATTGTTGCACATATTTTTCTATGCGACAATAATCTGATTTTCTACCCTAATGGATCAATCAACAATTATTATCATAACACCATACAACTACTTTGAATGGATGTCTAAAATTATAATTTATCTTCAAAAGAAGGGCCTACATAACGTTGTAATGAGACTTAAAACAAAACCTACATTAACTAAAAAATCTAAAATGGTTTAATAAATGTGATGAATTGTATGGTACTTTATATATGTTAGTTTCTCTTTAATCTACCAGTACGCAAAATAAGGTATGGACCACATAGGAACTCTTTGGTAAGTAGGATAAATTGAGGGGTCGTCAATTCGAGGATGAACTCATAGGGTTAAGCCCAAGTAATTTTGACACTTTTAAGATTAAAAATTATATATTAATGCTATATTTTATCCTCACTTTTCTCTCCATTCCATTAGCATATTTCTAGGCTCATTTTATCCCCCACATTAGCCTTTCACTTTCTCATGGTCCTTAGTTCTTATTTTCTATATTTTCTTTATGTTGAGTTTTGTCACTTTTATGTTATCCTTGTGTCTTGTAGGTGTCTCATCATTTTTGCACCAGAATTATCTGGACACTAGCATGATGCATGGATATCTACACAATAAGCTAGCACCCTATGATAGTTTATCATCTGGTGTTTATTTTTTAGCATTTTTCCAGGTGTAACCTACTTAGATCAATGGTAACAAGCCAATATGAATCCAAATAGCTCTTCAACCTTTTTATTTTTCCTCTTCCATTTTTGAATGCATCTTTCACTTTTACTCTCTCTCTCTCTCTCTCTTAATCTCCTCTTGCAACCTTGGCACTTTACACCTTCTTATATTTATTTTTTGGCTTGGGTTTTTCCATGTGAGTACACCGATGTTTATCTTTAATTCCTTCGTATTAACACATCAGCCCTCAAGAGAATTCTTCCTTGTGGCTCTCTTAGTTTCCTTGACTTCTTCAAACCCTCATAATAGATATTATTCTTATTATTTTTTATTTATTTTATTTTATTATTTTTGTTGGAACTTCCTTTCTTGGTGTGCCCCCTAAGCACCTTGATATCCTCATCCTACAAACATTTCATTCTAGTTTACCTAGTATATTTTTAACTGTTATTATTGTCTATATGTATTTAGAGTAATAATAAACATTATTTTTTATCCATATATTTATTGGTTGTTGTGGAGATAGAAATACAAAAGTAGTGGTTTGATTGAGGTAAACCCCCAAATAGATCCAACAAAAAACTTATTCTTTCACTCACATGTTTCTTCAGGTGGAGATATCTAACTACTTGGGATCTTGGTGATTTCTTCTCTTTCTCCTCTCTTTTATTTCATTATCATTATTTTTAGGATCCTTTTAATATATTAGTTTATTTATTTTTTGTTATAGTCTCCTAGTAATTGGTAATTTTATCATATTGTTACCCTTTTCTCTTTTTGTGTGTGCATGTTGTATTTTCTAGGGAGAACAACACCTTTAATTTTTTGGCCATACCATATTATAGTACATAATTTGTTTGTCTATGAAATGCACTCATGTCTAAACCAATGGCCATCAAATTTTAATGTTAAATTATTTTTTGTATTATTTATTATTATGAATTCAAAATTTATAAATTCATATTTTATTTTAAATTTTTTTTTATCTTATTAATTTCTCATTTTTTAAAGATTGGTTAATATTAAATCTTCTAAGTTTTAAATTAGTTATATATTTATAGTTTTACTTTGTTAAATTGTAATAAAATACATTTCATTTAAAATTAGTTAATCCTAATGTAAAATCAAGAAAAAAATATTTAGCTAATAAACTTTAGCTAAATTGAAAAATTTCCCTTTTACAATACCATTCAAGAATTATTAATAAATCTCCAAGCCATAAGATTGTAGCTAAAGCAGTATGGGATAGAAAAGAAAGAAACACAAATAATCTTGATTATTGTCTCAAAGCTTGGTCCTAACTATTCTATATTTGTTTTTACATTTTATGTCACAAAAAATGCCCTAGGTTATAACTACAAAAATGACTTCTCAAGATGATTTATTGTAGAACTCACTAATGAACGAGATAATTTATTTAATATGGGTACAATAAAGCCCTAAATTTTGCATGCCTTGTCTAAAAATCAATGCAAAAAATAATTGAAAGGTTTAAGAAAACTAGATAAGAAACAAAATAAACAAGGAGAGAAGAAGAAAAACTACAAACTATAAAGGTAGGGGGACCAACCACACCAAGGCTCCAGGTCACAGAGAGAAAAGAGAAGAGGGCTTCCCTATCTTACCTCAAGCTAACGGGTGTCTAGGACAAGAATCAAGAATGAAGAGCACTCTTAAGTGCTTTTGTCACTCTACAGATTTGAAAACCTAAATGAGGCTAGACGAGTCAATATTTGGAGTCCAAACTTCACATCAAACAACTCTTTGTTCGAGGATGGTAGCACGGGTCTGGGACAAAAACGTGGTGTGCTAGCATCTCTCTGGCGTGTGTGGAAAGCAGGAAGACCTACTAACTGCCTAGCTGAATAATTTTAGCAGAATAAATAGAATAATGAAATATGAGAAATAGATACATAAATGATAAAGAAGATAGATGAAGATAAGGGTGATGAATATCAACTCACTAAAGCTCTAGTTCGCTAGCGAGCTCCACGCACATGTTCACCTACACACAAATGAGAGAGGAAAAAATGTTGAGCTATATAGGGGTCTACCACAATTGAACCTCCATTTTGGTGTTTCCACCTCCATGAAAAGCCATGAAATCCATGAAGTAGAAAGTACAATAAAGGAAATAGAAGGGAGAATATTGAACACTGTAAAAGATACAATGCTACTCTATCAAACCACAATAAGCAAATGAAAGTAAAGCAATACCACCTCCACCCAAAGGCACTCGAAGCCAATGAAGGGAGAATACAAGACAATGGGCTTGGTAAAGTCAAAATAGCTGCAAAAATGATGAAGGGAGGTCTTGCAAGACTCCAAACTTGTAGCTTCTACTATAGAAAAACACGTATAAAGATGAGGTTGATGGAGTAACAAGCTACTGCAATGCTCAAAGGAGTTGTGAAAATGATCAAGAGATCAAGTGAAGTTGAATGAGATTGTGAAGAATATCATAGAAGACTAAATGAATTTGAAATGGATACATTTGAAGATCAAAATGGGAGGGAAAGAGTCATTTTCGAGTCGGTTGGTTGACACAAAGGTGTTACGCTTCATGTCGAATGGAGAGTGTAACATCCTTGTGAACGCTAGAGGCAAGAATCTGTCAGGGATGGCAGTGCATCATGTAGACATCCACGTGCTGTACTCATATCCCTGATAAATATTCCCCCACTGACACATAGGACAAATGCCAAGTGGATGGAAGGTAGGTGGGTGATGTAGAATTATTCCTTTGGGTTTGATTTTCTAAAGGTGAGGGTATGCAAAAGGGGAATTTATACAAGGGGTGCAAATTCACTCCTATACATTTTTCCCCCACTTTAGTGAGCATGAGTATCGATGAGTGTTCGATAAATTAGATTGAAGAGTTAAAAATGTATACTTGAACCATCGAGGAAGCAAATCACGATTTGGTGAGCTTGAAAGCGTAGGGTGTGAAAAAGACTCCACAGGTACTCTCTCTTGAGGAGATTCAAACAAAGGACTCCATAGCTTTGTGAAACTATGAAGTTGAACAAAGTACACCAAAGGCATTCGGATCAACAAGGGACAAATCCCGTAGGATGAAAGCACTTCACAGGCCCTCAAATCTACAAAGAAGGCACTCATAGGCACTTTCTCTTGAAGAAATCCCAGTGTAAGGGGAATCCGTAGAGTTAGACTAGAAAGAGGCTTCACAAGCGCACCTACAAAGTAACATGTTAATCCGCAATAAAACATGTCAAAAATCAAAAAGTAGCCGTGCAAGTAAACAAGCAGACAGTCAAAAAAGTGAAGAAAGAGCTTTCAATGGGGTCCCTCAGGAACCCTTCAAAAGAAGAGGGCTCCACTTCAGGGGACATGTTGTTTGAAAGTGCAAGAATGTTTTTCACAAATCGATTCATCATCAAGGAATCCTTTCGAAAGATGTCCACTTCATCAAGGAATTCAAAAGGAATAAAATGCCCCCTCATGAGGGGAAGGTCAAGGCTTTTCCCATGGGAAAAGTTGTTCCCTCCTTAGGGGAAAGTTCTTCAAGTTCTTTCTTTGTGAACCCATGATGAAGGAAACATGTTCCACTAGGGTTCCAAGTTGAGAATGCAATTTTTGAAAAAGTTTGCAAAGATTTTTGATAAAAGATTCATTGGCTACCAAATTAATTTTCTTATAATCAAATTTGATATGATAGCCCCCCTTAGGATGGTGTGTGTCAAACACAAGGCACGTGGCATCTTAAGGAGAGAAAAGCAAGAATTGAAAAAGTGATGTTGTGGCCCATGGGACATATCGAGATGTCATTGTGGCAATGTTGTCACATACATGAGGAACAACACACCATCATGAATAAAGAAAAGAAGAGAGAAATATATCAACACTATAAAAATAAATAATGACATCATAAACAAGAGGCACAGGGGCGATATGATATTTTGAGGGTAGAGCTGCTCATAAATATATATATATATATATATATGTATATATATAAGGATAATGATAGTATATAGATGAACTGTCATACAACCCCCTCCTATATTAGACCATATGAAGAATGAATGAGAAAAAAAAGTAAAAATAAAAAATTGGGTCAACATGGAAGGGAAGCCTAAATTCCCCCAACACTTTGCATCATCCATTTGTCGAAAATCAATACACATAATAGAGGAAGAATGATGCCACAAATAGAGGAATTTGCACAGCATATAATGACTCCTATATCCAAGCACCTACGATGGTGACAAGGGTCATCCAAGAACACACAAAACAAGCATAGGGGAACACAAACATACACACACACACACTCTACACTATAGATAAAGAAGAGGCACCCTCTAGCACTCATCAACAAAGAAGTCGTTAGCCTCCCAATTTAGATCATTATACGGGGAAGGCAGACGAGCTTGCAAGGGCATAATGTCAAGGCAGGAACCTTCTGAACCTCGCACAATAAGAGCCAAGGAAGGAGACCTATCGAGGTATTCTCCACTCATTTATTTTGGAGAAAAGGTCAGCAACTACGTGAAGATCGTTGAAAGGGTCAAGACCTCATATAAATATTTAAACATATAGTTCATAGGAGTGCCATGTGTTACCTCAATGGGCAAGGGAGGTGGCATTTGAGATTCACTATTAGGCTCACTGAGTGACTCGAGATTAGTTACTAAGTTGGGGGACATCAAGAATTCCTATCACTAGGATGACACATGCTAGCGCAAAACCACCCTCTGAAGAAGGTGGAATCTTACGCTCTCCATTGTTGGAGGGACCAACCTCCATCTTTGATTTTTTCAAAGGATGCGAGTTCTCCACAGATGAGGTAGAAGGTACAAAGGAGGAAGAGAAAACTGTGAAGGACACCATTGAGGTGTTCGAAATGTCCATGGGATTATGGAATAACGATATTTCCATAAGGGACATCAAGAGAGGGGGTTCGACCGAAGGAGAAATAAACACCTACACCTTTTTAGGGTCATGGGTGTTTATGCTTGCATCAGGAGCTGAAAGAAGCATCAGGGCTGACTGAACTAAAGCAGAGAGGATGAGAAAGGAGGACACCACAATAGGTCTTGAAATAGGGGCAGTCGACTCCCCTTCCTTCCTCTGTAGAGCGACTTGCTCAACCACTAGAGCCTTTTGTTGTCACTTGTGCTCAGGTGCAAGGTGGTTTTTGTGACTTCGAGAACTAGAGGTCAGGAGATGAGATGGGGTAGAAGGCTCCTACTCGGCCATTGGAGTGTCCATCATGATTATTTTTGGTGGAGGGAGAGAATCCTAGATAGGAGCAAGAGGGAGAGATTGAGATGAGGTTTGAGTAGTAGTAGGGAGAGTTGGATCTAACGCCTCAGCGACATGCCTCTTCACATTTATTGCCTTGGGAGCAAGAGTGGTAGGAGGCCACATAGGTTGTGACATAGAGGATCCCCCACGGGGATCCTTCCCCTTACCATATCGAATGGGCCTAGGCATTGTAGGTAAGACGAGAAGTTCAAACGCTGAACGCTTAGGATTTTGCAGAGTGAGCAGCATAGGATTCTCTATCAATCACTTAGGAGCATAATTCGATGACACCACAATAGGGTGATAGGAAGCGATAGACAAGATAACGAAAGAGGAGGAAGAAGAACCTCGAGCATGGTTATCTTCCTGCCTTCTCTAAGCCATAGTGGCATCACTGTCAGATTTCAAGCAAGCCCTATGCGAGACAACATAGGGAGATGGAGGGTATCTCACCTTAGGTGTTAAGCACCCTTTCTTGTACTTCTCATAGGTCTAGTATAAGAGGTCCATCATAGGTAGAATTAGACCAACAGGTGTAGGAAAAAAGTGATCCAAAGAATAGCTACCACGCACAACCGGTGGTTTATAGTCGGTGCCATGGATTACGTGCATTGAAACATCATGGATAAATTTTACACTTATGCACGACTGAGGGAACTGCATTCATAGCGACCAACTAGGGGATACCCAGTTTCACTGTGAAGAGTTCAAACCCTAGGATTATGTCAAAGAGCAAGTTTACTGACTTAGGTACTACAAGGACCGATAAGGTGATGCTACCAAGGGGAGGTACAAAAAGTATGTTATGTGTATGAATGGTACTTTTGGGTGCGTCATACCCATATTTTTGTAGGAAATTGATCAACATAATCTCCTTAGTAATCACATTCATCTGAATCATTGGGGAAACAAGAACACCTGTTACAATGTTTCTATTGATTCATGCGGGGATGTATAGAGGATATGGCTCTCTATTATAACCCATTGACAGGTCCTGTGAGGTGAAGTTTATGCCAAGATAAATACTCGCAGGTTGCATGAAAGGGATAGGCAGATGTAGAAAGGAATCCATCACGTGCACTTAAAAAAACTTTCACAAAGCCCCCAAAGGTTTCACAATTGGATAGTGACCCAATTAAGGTTTTGTTCTATGATGCTTATGGAACCTTCTCATTGTGCAACTAGGGGTCATAGGTTGGGTTGCAAGGAAAAATTCCTTACAACACTCCTAAGACACAAGGAAGGGAACCTTCAACATCGCTAAAAAAAACCAAAATGGTTCATGTCGGGTTCACCAAAATGTTAAGGTAGGGGGACCAACCACACCAAGGCTTCAAGTCATGAAGTGCTGAGAGCGGAGGGTTGTCCTATCTTACCTTGAGCTAATGGGTGTCTAGGAAAAGAATCAAGAATGAAGAGAACTCTCAAATGCTTTTATCACTCTATAGATCTAAAAGCCTAAATGAGGCTACACGAGCCAGTCTCTGAAGTCCAAGTTGTACCTCAGACAACTCTTTGTTCGAGGATGGAAATGCGGGTCTGGGACGACAGTGTAGTGCACTAGAGTCTCTCTAGCATGCTAGCGTTCATACGACTAGAAAATGTGAAGTACAACCTGGAAAACAAGAAGACCTACTAACTGCCTAGCTGACTAATTTTAAAAAAGTAAATAGAATATGAAATATGAGAAATAGCTACGTAAATGATAAAGAAGGTCGATGAAGATAAGGCTAAGGAATATCAACTCACTAAAGCTCCAATTTTCCAGTGAGCTCCATGCACACGTTCACCTACACATAGGCGAGAGAGGGAAAAATGTTGGGTTTTATAGGGGTCTACCACAGTTGGACCCCTATTTTGGTGTTTCCACCTCCACGGACAACCAGGAAAGCCATGAAGTAGAAAGTACAATAAAGGAAATAGAAGGAGAATATTGAACACTACAAACGATACAATGCTACTCTATCAAACCATAATAAGCAAAGGAAAGTGAAGCAATACCACCTCCACCCAAAGGCATTCAAGGCCAATGAAGGGAGAATGCAAGACAACGAGCTTGACAAAGTTGACACGATCGCAACAGTTACAAAGAGAGGTCTTGCAAGACTCCAAACCCACAACTTCTATAGTAGCACAACAAGTACAAAGATGAGGTTGATGGAGTAACAAGTTGCTGCAATTCTCAATGGAGTTGTGAAAATTCTCAAGAGATCAAGTGAAGTTGAATGAGATTGTGAAGAAGATTGTAGAAGACTGAATGAATGTGAAATGGATATATTTGAAGATCAAAATGGGAGGGAAAGACCTATTTTCGGGTTGGCTGGTTGACATAGAGGCATTACGCGTCATGCCCAATGGAGAGAATAACATCCCTGCGGATAGACAAGAATTTGTTAGGGATGGTATCTTGCTGTGCAGACATCTGTGTGCCACACTTGTGCCCCCAACAAATATTCCCCCACCGATACACAAGAAAAATGCCAAGTGGATGGAAGGTAGATGGATGATGTGGAATTTTTCCTTTGGGTTTGATTTTCTAAGGTGAGGGTATGCAAAAGGGGAATTTACACAAGGGGTGCAAATTTTCTCCTTCATAGAAACATGTTATCTTCAATACAACCAATGGGAATTCTTCCAAATGTGATAAGCCTAACAAGTAGAATGTAAAGTATACCTTTTATAAAAGGATTGAATTTGATGAACATAATTTTTTAAAGAAGTAAATAGATCACCTTACTCATCTTCTAGAAAAGAAAAACATCAACGTGCTTATCTCTATTAAACAAGTTTCATTAAAAGGGTCTTCTAAGGACATAGATCAAAGTGAAATGATAGGAAAATGGGGGTCTTAGGTCCTAAATTCAAAGAACCTAAGATGTAAGGGGATTTTTTCCATATTTCATTAGAATACGAACCACAAATCCAATATATTGACTTTCAACCTCGATGGTGAGTCTATTAGACCTAGGTTGGTGGATTCTTTAGGGTTGTAAGATGATTAGGAATGATGTAGAAATGATTTGAAATGATAAAAATAATTGAACTATATGACCTAATAAGTAAAATGAAAATTCTTGAAGATGAACAGATTGTAACAACACGTTGTAGGAACATCTGGGAGATATCAGAGAACATGTACTTGTCACCAAAATTTGATTCCAGCATGTGCAAAAGGACCAATTCACCCCTTGGTGAATGGGTCTCTGATTAGACTTCCAATTTTTTTTTACAATCCTTTGGTGTTATATCTGAGATGTTGTTTTCCACCTGCAAACTTGTTGGAATGTATGATATGAATTTTGTAACTTAGTTTTCGTAGGTTGACAAGAATGATGACAACAAATACAACAATTCAAAATTTCTCTTCATTATTTCTTCAATCCTTCTTCAACTTGTAATATACACATGCACAAAGAGGGAAAATGTTTGGGCCATATATTGGCTTGCCTCAATCAAACCCCATGATAGTGTTCTCACTTTCACAATGGCAACGCCAATGATAAAACGTTGAATGTAAAGGAAGGAAATGATGAATGAACAACTTGTTGCAACTCATCACCCTTCAATGGATTCCTTGAAGGATTGAAGTCAAACACATAACTTCAAGGGAACTAGATCTTGCTTGATAGATTTTCTTGAGTTCTTGAATGCATGAAGAACTACAACACTTTTTAGCCTTCACAAGACAACATGAACACACATAAAATTTGACATGATGTTAGGATCTTGATTGCTGCTGCAAATGATTGATAATGCTTCTCTTGACAATAATATTTTCTCTTGAATGATAGAAGGTGTATTATTTTAAATGATAAATAGATTAGGTTTTTATAAGTCTTTATCCAATTTCCAAAAAAAAGATATTCCAAAAGTCGACACTTGCAATTTAAATTTTTATGAATAAAATTCCACCAAAAACATAATTTAATTTGGGTCCTATCTCATAAAGAGGACCCATTCATCCATGAGTGAATGGGTCCTGACATATACTTCCAAGACACACATGATCCAAGAAAATTTAATTATTAAATGGTGGTTCCCCTTTCGTAAAATGGTAATATAAGGCTTTGGAATGCATAATTTGGAAAATTAGAAGCTTAATTAAGTCCAATAAATTAAGGGACCTAAACATAGTGTGAAATTGTAAAGGTATACAATTTTCTACACTACATTTAGCTCCGACTTTACTAAGAGTATGAATTTACACTCAAACTCACACTAAAGAAGATAAATATATGCCAAGGGAGGTTCAATTGTACAATTGTTGGAAAGATAAGATGACAAAGGATAAAAAAGAGTGATCAAGCCCCAAAGATCTATGATCTCATGGAAAACCAAGATATACACAAAATAACACACACGTGTAGTAGTGATACAAGGTACCCAGGTATTCAATGTCAAAGTTAATTCAAAAAAAGGAAAAAGGTGGACTAGTAAGTTGTGTTATGATGTACATCCATAAAATATACTCACACTGGCTAGTGAAGTCTGATATTCACTAGGTGTGTGTTGGATGAAAATAGTGTAATCAACTTTTCAATAGATTACGCCATCTAGACTTCAGCCACAACTATGTGAGATATAATCTCTCCTCTTAGAAAGGGGAGGTGCCCTTCTTACTGCTAATTGGAAGCTATAGTAAACTTAAAAGAATACTTACAAAATGTACACTCATGAAATGGGGGGGGGGGGGTGTTATATTCATACTTCTCTCTTTTTTCAGAGAAAATGTTTACAATGCTTCACTATGAAAAGCTTTAGATCTGAATAACTTAAACTTAAACAACATCAGTAATGCCAATATTTCTATCTTGACAAAGCAAAGCTTAGAAATACCAGGTATGATTTATAATAACAAAAGGTAAAAGGAAAAGGGAAGGCTCACGAAGGCACAAAGTCGTTTCGTAGCCTTTTCAATGTTGAATCTTGTAATGGTATCATTCGTTGTATTAGAAGCACAAAGTCTTCTTAGACAAAATGATTCCTCGAACAACATGAATGATTACAAGCACAAAGTCTTGTAGATCCTTCAACAAAAATCTTCAAACATAAACAAATCCAAACGATAAATGTAACACAAAGTTTACATCAACCACTTGAATCCCTTTCAATCTCATACACAAATTACTACTGATATAATCAACACACAAAACGATCGATTCCAACACAAAGTTTGGCATGCAATCATCTTCTTTATTGATTAGATCTGAATTCACAATATTGAACACACAGTCTCAATGCTTGTTTCAAAAGAGCAGCACTTCGTTGCAAAATATCAAAAGGTTCTTATTACAAAGGAAATCCCTCTTATTTATAGAAAGGAGGGAAGAGAAAAATTAGGGAATCAGATGAGTAAAAATAGGAAACCCTAATCTAACTGAGTGTAATTTATTTCTACGTAATTGCAACTCACATTTTGGTGCAATTACATTTTACAAAAAGACACCTAGAGTGTCAAAAACTATTTACAATGTGCAAAGTAGGGGACACCAAAAATGGCGAACAATGGAGACGAAAAGAAGACTATTGTTATTTGCATTGGGTGTGGAAGTCTTCATATTTATTTGCTGTCTCTTTCATGAACTTATCATTTGGTCTGACTGTAAAATCCACCGACGTATGTATTTTGGTAATCAACTTCGTTGCAGATGAAGAAACCTTTTTACACCTTTCAAGATGAGCCTTGAAAGAATCAAGTGAAAGCCGTAGATCACATACAATGTGTATGGTGTTTTTAGTAAAACCTTTGTCATCCACCAGCTTCATAAAGGCCTCTTTATACACTTGAATTATTTCGCTGAGGGGAAGGTGTGCTCGTCATCAAGGAGATCACCCGACAACTCTTCCATTCCATTTACCAGAAGAACCCAGTAGCCTTCTACATCTTCTTGTACCTGGTGAATGTCATCAATCAAAAACTTCAATACTTGGATTCTATGTTTGAGCAATTCTTTCACTTCCACATATTTCTCCTTATCAGGTATTACTCCATTCTTTACCAATTGGTTGATCTTGGATTCTTTCATTTTCAGCCATGACGATAAAGTCCTTTCCTTCTGGGATAGATCCCTCACAAGTGATCCTTCCTCTTTGGTAAGCTTAGTCTGCAGCTGGGCTATTTGTATTTTCTTCTCACTTGTGGTGATGATGACCTGTGTCCCATGATCTATGATCTCTTCAATAAACTCATTTAAGACTTTACCCTTGGCTGCAAGCTTTTCTGCCTTTTGAATAGCTGGTTCTTCGACATTTACCAAGGTCATAGATTGGGCATCACCCATTGAAGATCTCGCTATGTTTCTCAAGATGTTCGCATAGCGTTCAACTTTCCCCTTATATAGATTTTTAGCTTGCTCCATCTTGTCAAGCCTTCCTACAAGAGCATCTAACACTACTTGGGCATCTGCTTTTGCACTTTCATTTGTTACCTTCCCAAGTTGTATTTTTTGTATTGTATAATCTTCCATGTTTACATATCCCTCTGGTTGTGGAGGAAAACCTACCTCAACAAACTTCAGGCCAACTTTATTAACCTGGAGTCTTGACAACACCTTATCCTTTTTCTTTTCCTTGTTCTTGGGAGCAGGTATTTCTTCCAGGTCCATCTCATCGGGGGAGATCATTTGCTTTTTTCGCTTAGGAACCTACGACACCAACCAAGGAGGGAGGGAAGAAGTATACACATCACTTGTTACTGCTAATTCCTGAGCTGCAAGGGCTCTTTGAGGAATAGTTGAAACAGTAACTATGGGCGCCATTGTAGTCATTATGGGCCCAGTTGTTTGTATGCCAAGCTGACTCTGCAAAGATTCATTCATGAATCTGTTAAACTCAGCCTTCGAAGAAATGTCAAAAGATGGAGATGACAAACTAGGGAGAGAAACTGGCGAATTAGATAGGTCATTGATATTTTATGCTCGACCAACTGCAGAAGAAACCAACATAGTTGACACTACCGGTAGGGAAGAAAAATCTTCTACCCCTATAACCGTGGTAGGAAGAGGAGAAGAAGGAATGGGTGGAACAAGAGATTTAGGAATTGAAGGAGTGTGAGGAGGTGAAGACACTGGAACCTGTTCGGTTTCACCTCGAGGAGGGGACAAAACCTGCTCATCCTCTTGGTATTCCTCAACCTCTTCTTCTGATTGCTCTTCTTCTTCATTTGATTCGGTTTCTCTAGAGTTCTCATCATCTGATTCTTCGGATTCAAACTTTGTATCTCCTCCTTCCTTGTCTGAAGAGAAATCCTTAGAAACAAGCTCCCTCTCTTCTACACGAGATGTGGTAGCCTTTTTTTCTTGTATTTCAGTAGTTTGTGGAGTACTTTTCCCCACAGTGAACTTAATCCTTGGCCCTCTTCGTGATGAAGAGGGAATCGCAGCCTATTTTTCTTTGGCACGAGATTCTGGCGGTGGACTGGGTTTCTCTTTAGGAAGCTCACCTTCAAAATCTGTCTTGAAGGCTTTCATTTGATGGCCATGTTTGTGAAGCCATTTTGCTATGTTGTGCAGGATAGGGGCCAACCTTTCTCTCATGTAAGTACATTATTTTTTGGACGATTGTACTGGAGGTAAAGGTTTCCTGGTGATGTTGTCCTCATCATAGGCGGAATTGAGGATGTCACCCAGATCTGTGAAATCTTCAAGAAAATCAGCTATTTGTAGAGCCCTAATTTGATCAACTGTCAACCTGCAGAAATCCATTTTACGTACATCCTCTTCATCTCTACACTCTGCCCATATGTCTTCAAAATGGTAGACATGGTTGTGACCTTTCTTGAGTTTCTTCTTGACGTCCCTGAAGTCAAAGTCACGCCTGTACCTGTAGGTCTTGATAGTATTTATGTGCATCTCAGCTAAAACATTCTTGGCCTTCTGCACAGTTCTGATCGTGTATCTGCCAATGGTTAATGGAAACTTAAAACCTGGCTTATGATTCTTTTGTCATTCCTTGTGCACAAAAATTGATTGCCTGCATAACTCCATAAGAATCCATTTATCTGATGGGTATCTGGGAAGCATATAAGGGCATCCCGTGAAACAACCTACCCTTATGTAAGTGAAGGTTGGAAATTGTAGAAACACACATCCCACCTTGCTGACAGCCTTGTAAGCTTCATCTGAAATCCTCTTCCTCTCCAGAATTGGATCAAAAGTAAATAGCAAAGGAGCAAAGAAAGCATCTGCGACTCTTCTAAAATGGTGGAAGCTTTCCCTCAGGTTCAATTGGTAATAGTAGTCATAGATTGGGGTAGAATGTCTATTACCTCTGGTAGATAAAACTGGAAACTACCTCATTACTGCTGCTGAGTACACCAAGAAGGAAGTCATATAAAACTTTAAGGTGGTGGGCACCTTGATCAGCTGCTCATGGATTTTGTCACTGATCTGCGTTCCCCAATCAATGTGTACTTTCCTCCTTAGGATGATCCAGATGTATTCATACATCCAATCTTGGAAATAAGAAGATCCAGGCAAGCCCTTGACTCTGCTTAACAAGGTAATCATATCTCTTACATCTTCTTTGAAGTCACTCCTGGGGTGTCCCTTAGGCCACCTAGAAACAACATGCCGAGGAGTCTTTAACCATTGTGAGTTAATCAATGTTTTGGCCTTGACTGGATCATTGTCAAATATTTCTTGAGCTCTCTGGATTGTGATAGGAGTGTATTGTTCCATTTGTGGAACTTTGAAGACTATGTCAAAGAATTCACTGTCAAGCCTCATTACAACTTGACCTGTTGAATCCCTCACCGTTCTGTCTTCTTGAATGTAGTGTGCAGCTACTTGAAGTACAAACTCTGTGTGATGAGCTAATATTGGGAAAGTAGAAACCATATGAAGTTTGCTATGTACAATGGCTTTCAAATTCTCATCCCATGGCCTTTGTTGAATCCTCCTCATGAAATCTGCCAGATCTTGATGGCCGATCTCAGTGTCTTTGATTTCATCTACCTTGGACAACAACACAATCATAGGGAAAACGCCCTGGTACTTATACTTCATCTTCCCCTTATTTTTAGGAGACGGTGATGGTGTTTCAGCTAACATTTAGGAGAGTAGAGACCAATGTATTTCTTATCTTTAAGGATCTTTGATGGAACTTTAGAAATAAACTGCAAGAATGGTAGATGCAATGATTGTTAGGAAATATATGTCACATGGGGAAGCATGAGATGATCAAGGCGATATGGAGTCACTATGTTTTGGCCGTTTGGTA
Organism: Sequoiadendron giganteum; assembly: GCA_007115665.2. NCBI lineage: Eukaryota > Viridiplantae > Streptophyta > Pinopsida > Cupressales > Cupressaceae > Sequoiadendron > Sequoiadendron giganteum. The sequence goes on along the minus strand of CM021100.1, from coordinate 984,718,813 downwards.
TGGAAAACGAGTGGAAATGAGCGTGGAGGCAAAAAATGAAGAGAAAACACCATTTCGAGTGTTAGATAAAAAATGCAGATTTTGGTGCTCGGGCGGTGAAAATCACTGCTCGAGCACCGAAGTGAGATTTTGGTTTTGGTGTCGAGGCGGTGAAAAACACCGCTTGGGCACCAAGGGACTTAGGGAATTCAGGGAAGGCAAAGTTGGTGTCGAGGCGATGAAAATCACCGCTCGAACACTGTGACTTCAAAATAGTTTGGTGTCATGGCAGTGATTTTCACTGCCTCGACACTTGGAGCATTTGTTGTTTGGGTGTCATGGCAGTGAAAAACACCACCAAGACACCAGTGTGACTTGGTGCCTTTGTGCGAAGGCATTAAAAAACCTCGCCTATACACCGAGAGAAAAACAAAGACCTGATGCGCATGAAGGCGGGGAAAAACTTTGCCATGACAGTTGCAAAGGATACGAGGAAGAAACGACAGTAAAAAGACACTAGTGACAAGAACGAAGGGAGAAGAAAAGCCAAAGACTGACAACAAAAATGAGAGCATTCAAATCTAAAGAAAATAAAAATACCAACTGAAAGGAAACAAAATGCGAACATACCTATGATAGTTGACAATGGCGAAGATCATAGTGAAAACTGAAAGATGGAGGGAAACACCAAAGATCGATCTCAAAGGGAGGAAATTCGTAATGGCATGGGAAGACATGAAGTATGGAGAGGAGACGTTGAAAACAAAGTCAGGAGACAACTCATGTTTAAAGTTAATAAAACCTAAAAATGACTCAAGTTGCATGCATTGAATGCGGCTGAAGGGACTCTAGACGTAACTCACAATTAGGTGCTTGGGCGGTGATTTTCATCGCTCAAGCACCAACTCAAAAAATAACTTAAAGTGTGACGGCGGTGAATTTCACCGCCCGAGCACCAAAAGTTGAAAACAAAGTTAGGTGCAATGACCATGAAAATCACTGCCATTGCACCAAAAATAGTTAGAGTAAAAAGGTGCAACAACGGTGATTTCCACCGCCCAAGCACCAAAAATAGACTAAAATGACTTAACTCCTGGGTTCTTAAGGAGTCAACCTTTAAACTCGAAACTCGAGCTTATCGTCACCTACCTGGACTAGGTAGGATTAGAGACCTCGTAAAATGATTTTTGCCTCGTTTTGCATGCTTGAAACACACGGTCCTAGGAAACAGACTAGTTTCGTAGGGGGGTTATCCGTGAATCGAGCGCTGCTAGATTATGTGATAACAGTGTGTACCCATTAAAAAGTTTGGTATAAATGGGAAGGACACACTAGGTCTATAGGTGTGTACCCATTTGTCAAACCATATCAAAATCTATACTCCCTGATGACTATGATAAGGTGCCAAAAAAAAGATCAAAGTGTTATGCCAATGCTCACACTAGGTTCAAATCGTGAACAAAGTGAAGCCACAAATGTCAAACACACCACTAATTTCAATATGTGAACAAAGTGAAGCAAAAATAATTCCAATGTATGCCCCCACTTTAAAGAAATTGCAAAACATCATGTTGTGAGAAATTTCTTTAAAGTAGTAAAATAATAAATGCCATGTCACAAAGGACCACAAGAGCTTATTTGGAAAGCCCTATGCCAAAGATATGCTTCCAAATAAACTACTTCATGATAAGGGGTTTCCTCAAAAATATAATTCCATGAATAATATAAAAAGATACACTGAGGGATTCACAGATCTGGGGTCAACATATGTCTTTGCTACAATTATATAATAGAGCTCAAAACTATCATCATCCCCCAAACACTTGTGGAACAATAGACACAAAGGAGGAATGACACATAGAGAGAGAGAGAGAGAGTCGAGAGAACAAACAAGATTTTGGGTCAACATGGAAGAGACCTAAATTTTTGGATGCCTTGAATCATCCCCCAAAAAAAACACAAGACAAAGAAAATATAAAGTTTACAACATATAGAAGAATGAAGATACAAATAAAATAATGTCATGACAAATTTCTTTTCTTTGTATTCTTATGCCAAAAAAGTAACAAGTGTCATCCAAAGAAAAATCACAAACATAAATTCATACCAAGAAGCATGATATAGGAGATCACATTGCATGCAAACAAACACAAAGAACATAGTAAGAAAACATGAAGTAGTATGTCACATACGAGTTGTCCTAGAGTAGGTCATCTGCATTCCAATATTGCTCATCATAAATGGAAGGTGGATAACTATCCAAGGGGAATACAACAAGTGTTTTACTAGGAGAATCACCAGGCTCAACATGTGGTGGACCACTCTCATTAAGAGGATCATGATAGTTGCCGCCATCTAAGTTCATAGAAGTGAAAAATAAAAAAATCATCTCATTATGCACTTCTTCATCAATCTTAGCAATCTCATCATCATTATAAAAATTGGTCACAATAAGAGGTTTTATAATTATTGCATTTGAATTCTCTTGTTTCACTCCTTGTTTTGGGTCATTGACTTGTTTTGGTTCAAGTTGAATTTATTCTTGAGTTGTTTCCATGGGTGTTGATTTATTCTTTTCTTCTAATCAATGAGTGATCTCACGACATTGTTTGCACAATTTTTAAGTTGTGATGGTGTAGGAGAGGGTTTATTAACCATTTGGTGCAGTCATAGATAGAGGGTCTACGAAGGACTATCCAATTGTGCAACTTAGATTCAATGCAATGGAAATAACATAAGATTGATAAGAAAACATGAACTTTAATTGATTCAACAATTGAAAGTCTTACATGCATCATATAAAAAATAACTAGGGCTCGCAAGCCCACCACAAGGGCATTACAACATTACAACAGGCTCAAAGTCCTTATTATAGTCCCACAAATAAGCAATGTGAAATATCTACTCTAATCATGAAATCCTAACTAACTCTACTGATGATTTCCTTCCTATGAATTACAAATGATCTTAAATATGATTCTCCAACTCCAATAATGGTGTGCATCGGTCTCAAGAGTTTACAAACCCTAATGAATGATCAAGCGTGTAGGTTGGCCTCAAAATATGAAAGATAATCCTTCATGAAATGAAATGTATTGTGGATCTCCAAAAAAGATCCCCTTGGACCCAAAATTCTTGTATGATGTCCCATTAAGCTCCGAGCGCTCCAAAATAGGTCCACACAATGAATTTTTGGACCAGGTCAGCCCCGAATGCTCATACTATGAATTATAGTGAAATTTTGAGAGTGATAAATTTTTGTAAACAAATGCAAACTTCATGAAATATGGTTATGATGTATATGAACTCATGTAGATGTTATATCCTACTCTACGAGTTGAGAAATGAAAATGTGGTAAAATGTGGATTGAAATGTAAGAAAATAAATGTTTTTGGTGATATAGGATTGCTTTACAACTAGGGATGCTTGATTGGATTAAATTGTGGGCTTCTATCTTTTATTGAAAAATAGGTTTGGACTACTCTTCAAGAATTTCACAATAACTTCCTCAATTTATCTTCAGAGTGTCAATCCGCGGGCGCAAGCTTATGAACATTGTTACAAAAATCTTCCTAAGGAATGAAACTAATGAACTAAGGGGGGGTGGATGCATCTAAGAATTTAAAACACACTTTCCAATATGAAATTAAAAATCACACTTTTCAAATCATAAATGAATGAAATTCGTTCTTGAATTATTACCTATCTACCTCATCCAATCTATCTAGTTTAGATTAAACTTAAATAACACAAACTCAATATTTTATGGTATAATTTTTAGTATAAATATTAACAACATCCATTACAATTAAAAAAAAAGAATTCAGTTTCCAAAGACGTATTGAAAGAGTGCAAGTGATAGGAAGTTTAATTGCAACAGGAGGTTGGAGTGCGAAAGGAAGATGAAATGTGACAGGAGGATGGAATACAACAGTAGAGAGATGAGAAGTGAATGGAACATGACAAGAAACTTTATAGAATGAAACACAAAATAATCTAAAATGGGAAACACAATGTTTAAACTACAATAGAAACACACTCCTTGCTCCTCATATCACAATTACATTCCACAGAGAATTCATTGTAATTCTTTTAGTACGAAATTAATTACATAGGCTGTATTATCAATGATTTTTAACCTTGAAAAAAAATTAAACTGATTCACAACACACTTGACAAACATGCACTCGACATAAATGAAATTACATGAGATGTAAAAGATCTATGCTAAAAAAACATAAAAATATCTCACCAAGCTTCCCGAGAGGGGACCCTTCCTCTGGTTCATAGGGTGAGCACAAAATAATGTCTATGCTATCTCAAACCACGATCAATGCATCCAACATTCGACACAATAATATCATCAATTGAAAGTTTTATGTATATTCTATATATTCAATTTAGCTCGAAACACACATATATATAGGCGTGTATGTTCATCGATCACCATCGAATAAAATGATAAAAGAGACACAATTTGTTATGGCCGATGGCCAACAAACTGGACAATTATAGTTCTTGGGTTGGCCACAGACCACAAACCCAAAATAGTTACAAAACAACTAGTTTGAAATAAGATATATAAAAAAAAGTAGGTAGACTTCCATCACACACAACCCACATTTCCCAACTTATGCCTTTCAAGATTTTTCGTTCACAGAGTTAATTTCTTCTTCACATTTAGTTCCTATAGAAAACCATCCACAATACATTATTACCTCAACAATCTCATCAATCTGAGAGCATTCTCTCCTCTTTGAAAACATATCAAATATTCTTTATTTCCCTAAAAATTAATGACAAGGACTTAGGAGAAAGGAAAAATGGGAATGAAATAAGGGAAAAAGGACATGAAAATTGAACACATTTGGCACCCATTATTTCCCCCCAAATTTAGGAATTTGCATGTCCTCATGCAATTGGTGAATATAAACCAAGTCAAAAAATTGTGCTAGTAGTAGCTGCATCCAAGTTGCATTGTAGTTCCTTGGAAGACTCGGGTCCCTAGCATAACCCTGCACTTCTTTCATCAATTGCTTCCCTCTGTTGTTTACTCTCCACAAAAAATCCCTATAGCTGTTCTTTTAGTTTCTCGTTTTCCTTTTGCAACTGCGTAAGGACTTGGTAGAATTAATTAAATGGGATGAGCGGATGATTGCAATCTTCCTTTGGGGTCTCATTGGAAATGAAAATAAAGGCCTTTGAAACATTTTCAACAGTAGTGGCCTCACTTTCCGGTTGGGGTGGAGGACATTTTGTAGTGCTAACATCTCCTAAAAAATCCTCATTCCCATGAGGATTTGAATCTTCTCCATTGTGCTCCCCCTCCCTTACAATGTGTTCAACATGACCCAAATTTTCAACATTAGCATTCAAAGTTTCCTCATTATGTTGGACTTCTTCTTCGGGATGAATGCCTTCACCTTCTTCATATGCCCTCTCTAGGCTGGTTACAAGGGTATTATCCTTCTATATGTCCTCACCCTCAAGTTCTTTTTCATCTTCAATTATTTCCTCTGCATTGTGTGTTTCTTGGCTAGAGATTCCTTCATCAAGGTGCACATGTGGTTGCTCAGGGGTTTCTATATTCTTGGAAGGAAGGGTTTCCCTTTGTTTTTTCTCGGCTCATTGTTTTTTCCTATATCATTCTTGACTCCTGAGTTCCCTTACAACCTTCCCTTTACCCTTATCTAAGGACTTGGTTGTGACTATCTCTACATCAGTGATGGAATGAGAAACTTTCACAAGCTTTTCCAACTGACTGGAAGTCCTTCTTTTACTCTACCTAGTGATGGGTATGTCATTTTTAGTTTGTGGATTGGAGGTAGCTACAAGAATAAATTTATGCTTTTTAGAGGTTTTACCAATAGGGGTTTTCTTCAATTTCTTCCTTTTAGAAGATTCTCAAACTAAGGTTTCTTCTATAGATTGTTTCACGGGGCTTTTGGCAGGTTCTCTACTCTCTATTTCATGATTGAGAAAGACATCCCATTCCAGAGTGGGTTCAACAGAGCAAAGGCCATGCATGACTATTAATTTAATTAACCCATGATGGGCAAGGGAATTCACATGACCCTTGTGAAATTGACTACAAGAAAATTTTAGTGAACAATGTAGATAGTAAGAAAGATTAATAAGCAAAGCATTTCATAAATGTAGCATGAGACAAATATGATGGGCATGAATATACTCATATCTACCTTCACAAGTAATATACTGATTCAAATATTTAGCTAGCTCACCCCATGGAGATGGAAAGGACTTTCGTTTGTGACCTTGGCCTTACACATACTCAATAGATTCTCCTCTTTGCAGAAACTACTTATGGTGAAGCTTAAGATCTGTGACCCTCGTGTTGGAGTTACGACAGAAAAAATCTTCCATTCGAGGAAGGCCAATGACCAAAGCAACCATATGAACTATGACTGGAAACTTCAAACCCCTTAAAGTAACACTCTTTTATGAAACCTTGTAGCAAACTCCATAGTGACCCCTTCATCAAAGCCACATAGTTTCTCTTAGTATGTCGTCCATGCAATCTGCTTAAAAATATTATATGCTTCTTCACTGGCAAGAAGTTTTTTCATGAACAAAGGTTCATGCCTGGTATGATGACCTCCCAATGGTATTGAGAATGCGACAGGAGCTTCGACAACTATTACAGTGGCAAGAAGAATAGTAGGTAAATGGAGACAATTAAATTTTTTATCAATGGTAGGTTACAGATAATAAAAGGTAAAAGATTATGATAACCCTGTGAGGTGGAAAGTGACGTGGAATTATAATTAGGTAAAGCTCGACCAACTTAGAAAATGATGAATGGTTAACACATACCCCCCCAACTTAATAGTGAACCATCTCAGTCATGCCAAGTAATTGTTATAGAAATAAAAAAACATTAAATAAGTTTAAAAAGAGAGAGAATAATCCATGATACTAATAATTGTGAGGTGAATGTCCAGTGATGTGACGCCTAGAGGAACGATGACATGCGAGTCGAGCTGGAGATGATGTCACCAAAAATACAAAGAGATTCGAATCACGAAGGATTATAATGCAACAATAAAAAAGAAGAGAGGTTGATCAGAAGTGGAGTGGATGTGAAAGAAAAGACATCAATGACAACATCCGTTTGGAGGAGATGGTAGGTGGTGAGAATATGGGAACCACATAGCCAAACCATCTCGTGGAAGAACTCGGAGGCCAAGCAACAAGAGCCAAGAAAGTGACAGGAAGAAAAGGTCCTACTGCCAAACTGAAGCAACACAAAGGGTCCACGAGAAGAAGCTTAGTAGAGGCAGTGATAGGATCAATACAAAGCTTTTGTCACATTGTTGAAGCGATAGGAACAAAGTGAAGCTCTTGTCGCACCATAGATATCACGAAACTGATCATGTGGTGTTCATGGTGCAATATTGCAGTTCTTTTTTTTTGCAAATTACACTAATAGATCATCGATAACCCGATTTTTCAATCTACCAACGTCTGGAAGTGCTGGAAAACTAGTTTTCACCACCAGGTTTATTTGGCAGTTAGTACTTGTTGGAGTTCTATTTTCAAGTACTAACAAGCCAACAATGCCCAGGGGGTTTTCATTGTTGGATCTTGTTTTTTTTTTGTTTATAACATCATTCAAAAGAAGTGAGAGGAATGAGAGTCAATTCCTCCATCATAGTACAAGAAAACATTTCCTTTGAAAGGGACCATTTGTAGAGCTTCAAATGACGCTCGTTAACAAGAAGAGCCATGCGTTCAGAATCCACAGTATACAGTCGAACATCATCGTTATCATACATATTTTGAATTTCATAGGGACTGAGCTAGCAAGTGTGGAACTTCCCCTTGAAGTCCTGGAACCGTGAGTCATAGAGTAATGCCCAATCCTCTGGTCGGAATGTTTGTGATCGAATGAAGTGGTCATGCCACTGTGCTCTTTGCTTTTGTACCACCTCTATATGGAAAAGAGCCTCTTGATGCATTTCATCAAGTGAGTGGAGTTGATAAAGTCTCTCCTTATGTGCTTCATTGAGACTCATTCTAAGCTGAAGGGAAGTGCATAGATTCTTCACTTCTGCTTCAAGAAGTCTTTCTTGTGTAATGCTATTGTCTTTGTAAGAATATTTTCGAGTTCTCAGTTGGTTACTTCCACTTGCCCATTGGCTTGCAAATGGTATGGGGAAGACTTTCAATGCTTAATTTTGTATTCTTGTACCAACACTACAATCAAGTCAGAGTTAAACTATGCTCCTTGGTCCATAGAAATTTTATGAAGAACACCGTACCTAGTAAAAATCTCATAATACAAGAAGTTAGCAACCTTAGTATCCCTAGCATGCTTTATGGCTACTACCTCTACCCATTTAGTGACATAGTTTGTACAAACCAAGATATATTCTTTATTCTAAGGAGGATTAATGGGCCCTACAAAATCTAACCCCCATTTTTCAAATGGTTCTATGGATAACTGAGGGTGTAAAGGCATTTTGTCAGAGCGAGTAGGCCGCCCCATACATTGAAATTTGTCACAATGTTGAACATAATGCTTACCGTCCTTCTGGAGTGTGAGCCAATAATAACCATTGGTTAAGATCTTCTAGGCAGTCCTATGGGTAGAAAAATGTCCTGCACAAGGTTCTGTGTGGCATGCACACAAAATATTGAAGAAATATTCTTCTGGCACACACCAACTCATGATATTATCAAGGCCTTGATGAAAGAGCATCCCATTAATCCATGTGTAATCACCACTGAGTCCCACCAGCTTCCAACATTCCCTTGAAGAAAAATGAGGTGGGAACCTATAGGTAGCCAAGTAGTTTTCCATGTCAACATACCACAAACTCCTTGTTGATATAGAAAAAATATGCTCATCGATAAAGGTGTCATCAACTTGAGTTGGTTCATCTTCACTCTGCATTATGGAGAGAAAATCGGCCACCACATTCTCTCACCCTGGTTTGTTGAGGATAGTAATATCAAATTCCTACAAAAGAAGTAACCACCAAATCACTTGCCCCATAACGATAGGTTTGTTCATAAAAAATCTAATGGCAAAATGATCTGTATGTACAATTTTTTTATATCCAGTGATATAGTGGAAAAAAAATTTTATTACATAAACTATAGCCAAAAAATATTTTTCAATAATAGTATAATTTACCTCTGCACCAGTAAAATTCTTACTGATATAATAAATAGTATAAAAGAGGGTGTCTTCCTTTTGTCCAAGGATGACTCCCATAGAAGTATTTGATGCATCAGTATGTATATGAAATGAAAGTTCCCAATTTGGTCCTCGTAGCACAGGTGTTGTGATGATCTTACCTTTGATTTATTTGAAAGCTTGCTAACATTCCGATGTCCATGAGAAATTTGCATCCTTTCCTAGCAACAAAAATAAGGGTGAGGCAATGTTGCTGAAATTTTGAATAAACCTACGATAATAACCAACATGTCCTAGGAAACTACTACATCCTTTGGACAAGTAGGCACAAGCAAGTCTTGAATAATCTTGATCTTTTTCGGATCTACCTCAATTCCTTTTTCACAAATATAATGACACAACACAATACCTTCAAGCATTAAGATATGAAAATTTTCATGACTTAAGGAAAGATTAGTATCAATACATCATTTAAGTACCCTCTCAAGATTTGCCTTAGCTTCCTCATATGTGTTACCATAAACAGTAAAGTAATCTATATACACTTCTACACAATCATGAATCAAATCAAGAAAAATACTTAGAACAACTTGTTGGAAAGTAGTGGGTGCATTACACAGTCCGAAAGGTAAGACATTGTAGGAAAATGTTCCCCAAGGGTTGGTAAAAGTAGTTTTGTCTTGGTCTTTCGAGGCAATACGGATTTGGTTATACCCACTGAACCCATCAAGAAAGGAGAAGAATTTTCCCCAGCTAAGGTGTCTAAGACTTGGTCAATGAAAGGAAGTGGGAAATGATCTTTCTTGGTGGCCTTATTAAGGACCCTAAAATTAACACATATATGCCAATTTCCATTCTTTTTAGGTACTACTACAAGTGGGGACACCCATTGGCTATCTGATATAGGGTGGATAAATCCTACATTGAGCAACTTCTAAAGTTCTTCCTTAACTATTTCTCGTAAGGTTGGGTTTAACCTTCTCTGGGGTTGTCACATAGGTCTACTCCCTTTCTCTATATAGATATGGTGTGTGCAAGTAGCGGGATGAATACCTCTCATATCTTGATAGTCCCAAGCAAAGGCTTCTTTGTGGGCACACAACATCTCAATCAGTTATTTTGATTGGAAATCATTCAAATTGGGATTGATGTTAAGTGTTTTACCAGGTAAGATCTTAGTAACTTGGGACTGTACAAGGGTATCTACTGCAGTAGTTGTGATTTAGATGAAGATGGGTCATTATCTCCTAACATAAAAAATGGACTATATATACAATCATGCAGTAATAATTGATGCAAAGTAATAAAGTGCTGAAAAGATTGTGAAGTACCTACTAATGGAAAATTTCCAAACAGACAATTATCACTTATTATGATATTGCTATCAGGATTCAACTGTGTAGTTTTCGAGTCAAACTCATTGACCCATGATTCATGAGTAGTCATTCACAAGAACCCATCTCTCATGATAATGAATGGTCCACTTAGCACTCATTGCATCTAGGTGATGCTCACAGAGGTGAAGCATTGGTCCGTCCCGGGAGGTCACCCATCCCAGTATTGCTCTAGTTCAAGTGTGCTTAACCACGAAGTTTCCCCCAAGGTTAAGCCCACTTAGCTTGCTACCTCATTTGCAAAACCTTCAACAAGCTAAGTGGGATTAACCTTGGGGGAAACTCCGTGGTTAAGCGCGCTTGAGTTGGAGTAGTATTGGGATGGATGACCTCCCAGGACGGACCAACGCTTCACCTCTGTGAGCATCACCTAGATGCAATGAGTGCTAAGTGGACCATTCATTATCATGAGAGATGGGTTCTTGTGAACCACTACTCATGAATCATGGCTCAATGATTTTGACTCGAAAACTACATGGTTGAATCCTGATAGCAATATCATAATTTGACACCTTGTGGAAGAAACCTCCTACTTATCAATTGATGAGCTAAAGGGGCTCTTTAATGAATGGTTCATAAGGCACAACACTTGCTAAAGGTTTTACAAATGGGATAGCATGATAACTAGGCTTAACCTTGGGGGAAACTTTGTGGTTAAGCGCACTTGAGCTAGAGCAGTACTGGGATGAGTGACCTCCCGAGACGGACCAATGCTTCACCTCTATGAGCATCACCTAGATGCAATGAGTGCTAAGTGGACCATTCATTATCATGAGAGATGGGTTCTTGTGAACCACTACTCATGAATCATGGGTCAATGAGTTTGACTCAAAAACTACACGGTTGAATCCTGATAGCAATATCATAATTTGACACGTTGTGGAAGAAACCTCCTACTTATCAATTATCACTTGAAAAATCATTGTCTCGAGATCACTATCAACTAAATAATTTTTTTGCAATAAATGATTAATAACAATGTCTTGTGAAACATCTTCAAATTCCCTACTTTGATCTATAGTCAAAATAGGTAAAGACTCCTCTAAGTCGCAATCAATCCATATAGAATCCTCCATTTCCAACAATGGTTGCGTTGGAGGGTACAACGTTAATAGCTTTGTTTGCTCCCCATTTGAAATCACCATGTTTCCAGACCTACAATCAATAAAGAATTAGTAGTAGCTAATCAAGGTCTACCTAAAATTAAGGGGTATCCCCCCAACTTAATCTTTGGCTGCAAAACCATAAAATCTATTGGGTACTCCCAAGATAATAGAAATATTTATATATTCTATCATACCTTCTAGTTTCACGAGGCAACGATTAACCATTTGCAAGACCGTTGGAGTAGGTCTTAGACCTTGAAGGGCCGACCTCTCCTTAGTCTCATTAGTCATTACATTTATAGCTACTCCTAGATCCACAAGTGTATTTGGAATGACTATATTACTGACACATACCTTAATCATTGGGCTTTCGGGATTTGCATACTTAGGGATTGCAATATTTCCCAACATCAATTCTATAAGTTGTCCAATGAATTGGACTATCTTGGGGTCTTGCTTCTTTTTTTGTTTCCTCCCACAAAGTTCTTTAACTGGTTTGGTGTACACAAGAATATCTCGAATATCCTGCAACAAAGGAATCTTAATGTTAACATTGTGTAACCCATTCATAAAATCAAAATCAGATTGAAATGTTTCCTACTGCTTTGGTTGCTCTTGAAACCTATCTGGAAATGGAGGCCTTGGTTGCTCTTCTTTGGGCTCAACCAGATGGTCTTCAAATTTTGTGATGGTTGGTACTTGAAGGTTCTTCCCTGACCTTAGGTTTACATGATCAATCTCCAATGCATTGACAGGATAAGTCGAGAACCCTATCACTTCATTATTATAAACTGGTTAAGTCACCTTATTGTTTGGATTGGGTGTTAGTTGTGTGGGCATTGGTGTGGCTTTTGGTGTTTGAGTCGAATTGGAGGTTTGATTAGATGATGGGATAGGTGGTAAGAGTTTTTGGGATTGCTGGTATGGGTTTATTGTTGGAGGTGGTGGATATAGAGAAAATGACTGATATTATGGGTAAGGTGGTGGTGCTTGCTATTCTTTCCATGACTATGGAGCAAATGGATATTGTTGTTACCATTGGGGGTAGTATGGAGGGTGCTACCAATTTCCATACCATCTAAACTGGTTTGGGAAGGAATTTTGTTGAAAAGGATTTTGGGGTGTAACTTGGTAGGGTAGTATGGAGGGTGCTACCAGTTTCCATACCATCTAAACTGGTTTGGGAAGGAATTTTGTTGAAAAGGATTTTGGGGTGTAACTTGGTAATCAGGTGGGGGCATTGCTCTTGGTTGCCATAGTATTCTTTGGGCCATAAAGTAAATAGGTTCATCTATGTATTCTACCTCAATCATTCCTACATGAAGAGGTTTAGAGTAGTGTCCCTATTGGCTTCCTCTAAAGAAGATATCTTTGTTCTATTATATGGGCACTCCTGACCACCGTGTCTCTTTCAACAAACAAGGCAAAAGATAGCTAAGGCCTTTTCAACCTCCTCCTGTTTTCTTCATGTATATAAAGTGTCTATCTATTTAACCATATGACTTAACAAACCAGTCTTAAGGTCTTCAAGTAGATTTCCCATCTCATGCTTAGTGATACCTATTGAGGTCCCCACAAAATACAACTTGCTTGGATAGTTCCTTCCTAGGCGTTGAGACCTTGAATAGTTCCTGCAAATATTACAAATATTGTCAAAATCCATTTTAGAGATGTTCCCTTTTCCTATTAAATTTAATGCTTCCATAATATCATCTCTTATTCCTCTAAGAAACAACATTTTAACAACATCATCATTTGGCCCTGGTTGGCAAGATCATTGAAGACTAAACATGAAGCATTCGAGGTATTCCTCTACTGACTCGTCTTCCTTTTGTATCATGCGAAAGATTTCATCCCAAACCTCCTTCATTTTGCAATACTCCCGGTACTTGTTCAAGAATAAATCCTTCATGACTTCCCATGTCCTGATATTTCTGAGGTTCATAAACCATTGTAGGGGGACATCTTTTAATGTAGCTGGGAATAGTTTGAGCTTCTGCGCGTCACTTTGATAATCATTGATGTGTCAAAACACATAAAATTCAAACAAAAACATATCAGGATCCTCAATCGAAAGACCACAAAAAATGGACAAAGTAGAATGAGGAATGTTCTTCATAGGGGAACCTTGTTTGGGATGTGTGATTGGAAACTCAAAGGTAATCAAATTATTGTTGGCCAATTCCCTATTATGATTGTCATTGTTGTTGTTGTTGTTGGGATCCATGAAGTCTACTGCCCAAGGGGTAAAGTAGGTTTTAAATGGATCTTGGGTTTCTGAGAATGGACCATCTTCTGGCTCATAAGATTCTTGAAAGAACTTTTCAACCTTTCTTCGTAGTATTTAAGAAGATCTTGGACAGGTACCTGTAGGTGTGTCAACAATAGTAGACTCTATGACACACTTATCGATATCAGGTTTAGGTAGCTCTAAGGATTGCAATTTAGTTTTAAACTTTTTTTGTTGTGAGATGCTTCTCTTAACTAATGAATTTGAATTTTTTTTTGATTTTTCAAGTTGTGTATGAATCCCTTTATCCTTCTTAACAAATATTCCTCTACTATCCCTACTACGATTCATGCATCTAAATGACTTACAACAAAGAAAACTAAGGGTAGTTATCCAAACGAGGTCAACTGTCATGTAGACTTTCTCCTTAGCGCAATTCTCCTAACTTAGTTCACTAGGTTGATAGGCCTTTAACACCATTCCCCGAAAACAACGCCAAAATCATTGGATTAAACTATGGGATTCTATCTGTTATTAACAAACAGGTTTGGACTAATCTTTAGCAATTTCACAATAGTTTCCTCAGTTTATCCTTCGAGTGCCAATCCAGGGGCGTAAGCTTGTGAATAGTGTTGTGTCAATCTACCTAAGGTCTGAAACTAATGTACTAAGGGGGGATGGATGCAACTAAGAATTTAAAACACACTTTCCAATCTAAAATTCAAAAGCACACTTCTTCAAATCATAAATGAACGAAATTCATTCTTGAATTATTATCTATCTATCTCATCCAATCTATCTAGTTTTGATTAAACTTAAATAACACAAAATCAATATATTATGGTATACTTTTTAGTATAAATATTAACAACAACCATTACAATAATAAAAGAAAGAATTCAACTACCAAAGATGTATTGAAAGAGTGCAGGTGATAGGAAGTTTAATTATGACAGGAGGTTGGAGTGCGACAGGAAGATGAAATGTGACAGGAGGATGGAATACAATAGTAGACAAATGAGAAGCGAATGGAACACGATAGGAAGATTTACAGAATGAAACACGACATAATCTGAAATGGGAAACATGATGATTAACCTACAACAGAAACACACTCCTTGTGACTCAGATCACAATTACGTTCCACAAAGAATTCATTGTAATTATTTTAGTACCAAATTAATCACATAGGTTGTATTATCAATTATTTTAAACCTTGAACAAAAATTAAACTGATTCATGACACACTTGAAAAACATGCACTCAATAGAAATGAAATTGCATGAGATATAAAAGATCTACACTAATAAAACATAAAACAATCTCACCAAGCTTCCTGAGAGGGGCCCTTCCTTTGGTCCACAGGGTGAGCACAAAATAACATCTATGCTATCTCAAACCATGATCAATGCATCCAATATTCAACATAATAATATAATCGACTGAAATTTTTATGTTTATCCTATATATTCAATTTAGCTCGAAACACACACATATATAGGTGTGTATGTTCATCGACGACCATCGAATAAAATTATAAAAGAGACAGTTTGTTATGGCAGATGGCTACCAAACTAGATGATTATAGTTCTTCGGTTGGCCGCAAACCACAAACCCAAAACAATTACAAAACAACTAGTTTGAAATAATATATAAAAACAAAAGCAGGTAGAATTCCATCATACGCAACCCACGTTTCCCATATTATGCCTTTCAATATTTTTCGTTCACAAAGTCAATTCCTTCTTCACATGTAGTTCTTGTAGCAAACCATCCAAAATACATTATTACCTCAACAATTTTAGCATTCCAAAAATATTCTCTCCTCTTTGAAAACATATCAAATTTTTTTTATGTCCCTAACAATTAATGGCAAGGACTTAGGAGAAAGTAAAAATGGGAATGAAAATAAGGGAAAAAGGGCATGAAATTGAACACATTTGGCACCCATCAATGCTCCTGCATCAAACACCCAAGGTTGGAAGACAATTGATTCCCTTACTCAGGGGCTAGAGGGAAACCAAAGTGGTTCACCTCAGCTTGATAAATCCATGATAAATCCTCCACTAGTCTTCTTTTCCACTTCACCAAATATTCCTTATATCGCTTGTTCCTAGCGCTCCTACCAATTTTGGTATCCAAAATATGCTCAATCTCCTTCGATGGTCGATGTGGTAACTATTTTAAATCAAATTTTGTGTCTCTTTCACTTGACTATTCTTCATGATACTCATAAATGTCTACAACATTGAAAATAGGTGATATACCAAGTGTCTCTGGTAACTCCACTTCATATGCATTTCCAGAATCAAACTTCTTGAGAATCTTACATGGTCCAATATTCTTCATCTTCAACTTATTGTATGTTCCTACTGGAAACCTTTCCTTCCCAAGATATACCATAACTTCATCTCTAACAATGAACTCCTTATGTATCCTATTCTCATCTACCTTCTCCTTATGCTTACTATTCATGTCCTTGATTATGCAATGTATCCATGAATCCTACAAATTCTTCTACTTCTACACTCTTATTAGTCTCCATAATGATGTATCTTAGCTTTGCCACTCCTCTGGGATGTACTCCTGTCACAAATATCAAATGGTGTCTTCCTTGTAATTTGGTTTACTAAATTATTGTATGCAAATTTTGCTTGTGGTAGGACTATGTCCCAGTTTTCTGCCTTATCTCCAACCAAACATCTCAACAAGTTACCCAAACTTCTATTTACCACTTTTGTCTTTCCATTTGTTTGTGGGTGATATGTTGAACTAAAATTTAGATCTATCTTCATCTTCTTCCACAATGTCCTCCAAAAGTATCCAATGAACTTGGTGTCCTTGTCTGTAACTATACTCTTTGGTAATCCATGTAGTCTCACAGTCTCCTTGAAAAATAAGTCAACAAAATGCACAACATCGTTAGTCTTCTTGCAAGGAATGAAATATACCATCTTAGAAATATTTTCCACTAAAACCATTATTGAATCATGTCCTCTCTATGTTCTTGGTAATCCCAATATGAAATCCATGCTTATATCTTCCCAAGGTCTCTCTAGTATTATCAAAGGTTTGTACAATCTAGTATTCTGACTACTCCCTTTTTTTACTTGACAAATTATGCAAATATAAACATACTTCCTCACACCCTTGTATATCTACAGCCAAAAATAGTGTTCACTCACCAAAGCTATTGCCCTATCCACTCTAAAATTTCCTTTTATTCCCCCACTATGTTTCTTCTTAATTAGATTCCCCCTCATCGAAATATTCAAAATACACAACTTATTTCACTTGAACAACATATCTTCTTGAATGAAATAATCCAACCATTAGCTCCGGTCTATTGCTATTGTTTCTTTACATTCTCTCCAAGATTCAAAACTTTTTAGATCATCCTCATACATATGCTTAAGTTCTTCAAAACCCAATACTTCTATCCTCATCTTTTTCAACAAATTCCTTCTCTTGCTCAATGCATTTGTAACTTTGTTTGACTTACCACTCCTATGCTTCAACACAAAGGTATAACTCTATAAGAACTCAACCCATCTCATATGTCTTAAGTTCAAATTTTCTTGACTGTTCAAATACTACAAATCTTGATGGTTAGCGTACAAAAAAAACTCCTTAGACAAAAAATAATGTCTCCACTTCTTCACGACTTGAATTATGGTATAGAACTCCTAACCATAAACTAAATAGCTTCTTTTGGCATAATGCAATTTCTCACTGAAATAAGCTATGGGTATCCCTTCTTGACTCAACACTATGCCTATTGCATTTCCACTTGCATCACAATCAACTTGAAATACTTTAGCAATCAAGTAATGCTAACATAGGTTGCTTTTTCACCTTTTATTTCAATAATTCAAAACTTCTTTGTGCTTTAGATGTCCACTTATAGTCTTTCCTATCTTCTCTCATTTTCTCCATCATAGGTGTCCAAATGCTACTAAAGATTATGATAAAAACTATCCAATCCATGAAATTATGTTACCTCTCCAATTTTTACCAGTGTAGGCCAATCAACAGTTGCTCTAACCTTATTAGAATCTATCTTCAATCCTCCAACAAAAACAAGAAAACCCAATTACACAAAATCTACCTTCATAAAGCTACACTTCTTGATGTTTATCAAAAAATTATCTTCTCTCAATCTCTGTAATACTTGTCTAATGTTCCACAAATGCTCCTCTCTAGTCTTACTGAAAAATCAGAATATCATCCAAGTAAAAAATGACAAACTTACCCAATAATTTCTTCCATACCTCATTCATCAACCTCATGAAAGTGGTAGGTGCATATTTCAATCCAAAAGTCATAACTAACCATTCATACAACCCTTCATTAGTTTTAAATGCAATCTTCCATTCATCTCCTTCTCTGATTATGATTTGATGGTAGCCACTCTTTAGGTCAATCTTTGTGAAATACTTTTCTCCACTCAAGCAATCTATAATGTCCTCCATCCTTGGAAATGGGAATCTATTCTTCACACTCTCCACTCTTTATCTTTCTTTGGTGCAAGTACAATATGTATCACACATGGGATTGAAATCTCTTTGATCAATCCTTTCTTCAATATCTCTTGTATATATTAGTTCAATTTTGCATTCGATGTGTTGCCTTGTTTAGAAAACTTGCTCCAAGTATTAGGTCAGTGTGATGAATGATGCTCTGGACTGGCAATAATCCATTTCGTACATTATCTAATGTGATGTATTAATAGTTTGTCAATAGTTATGTTACTTCTGTCTATGGTGGATCAATATCCTTTGGTGTCTTCAGAATTCCATCCTTCTTCAGAATCAATGCAAGACACATGTTCTCATGCCTCAATCCATCTAGAAACTTCTTGTTGGAAAAACAAGGATAGAAAACTGAGAAGAGAGGCGGGGTGGGGGCGGAAGAGGGGGTGAATCATTTGTTACATAATTCAAACTTATTTAAACTTTATCAATCTTTAATCTTAGATCTGATAATTAACAGTGAAAACATTAGAAACACATGAACACCAAGATTTTATACATGGAAACCCTGTTAGGGGAAAAACCACGATGGATGTTAGTCCACAAGATTATACCCTGTTAGAAGAATAATGAAAAATGAATAATAAATACACATGCTTTCAGGCACACTGCCTAGAGCTCAGTGCTCAAAGGGAAGGCTCACTGCCTTACATAAAACAATCAGATTAAATCCATCTGATGAGGTTGAACTGAGAAATTAGCTTCTACAAAATCCTAATGATAGTTTCGGTTAGGCACATAAACACTTCTTGACACTTTGCTCAATATTCTTCACACTCTGCTCTGAAATTGAATGATCTCATCTTTATTTGCACATTTCACATTCACACTTCACATACATTCACTGAGGACACACCACACACTTCAAAATGAAGAAACAATCACTCTTATATATCCGCTACATGAATTTACGTCAACAACTTTGTTGGCCACAAATAAATAATAAATGAATTATAAACTGTCGGCCCAATTCATGAACAAATCTCAATGCGCACCAACCTAAGTCGGTCACAACATAATGAGGACCTAAATAAACATCCTCGAACACACCAAAAAATAGAAGATTAATCCACAAGGATCTGCAACACACTACCAACATCATGTCGACCAAGAACATGAAAACTTGAACACACCAAGGAAAAAAAAATTGATCACAAACACACCGATCAACGCGGGTGTACCACAATGATAGAGCACAATCTAAAAAAATCACTGATCATTACAGGAGCATACACAAAACTTAATTTACCAAAATTGCATTCTATTCTTCTAGAAACACCTGCTATAGTACCAGAATAACTGTAGGAACTCAGAAACTCATAACTCTCTCTAATCTTGATGCACACCTTTGAAACTTCTGGAAAACATACTAGATAGGCTCAACAACAAACCCTTTGAAACATGACTTCCAATTACCAACTTACAAAACTTTCCACCATTCTGATCAACACAGCTTCACAGACTGCTTGAAACATATTTATTCTAATTTTATCAATATCCTTGACATATACCGCCTTCAAAATCATCAATGCTAATAGTGTTGAAATCAATGACAACCAAATATCAACAACACAACCACAACATCCAACACTTCCTTTCATCTACCAAACATATTTTGGTCGTGCTACAAACTTCACTTTTGTCCTCTTCTTCCAAGGGTATCAACTTAATTCTCTTTCCATTTGAAGTCATACTATAGGTATTCCTTCTTCCATCATAAATTGATTTTTTATCACATTTCCATGGTCTTCCCAACAATAAATGACATGCACCC
Source organism: Sequoiadendron giganteum (assembly GCA_007115665.2). Lineage (NCBI taxonomy): Eukaryota > Viridiplantae > Streptophyta > Pinopsida > Cupressales > Cupressaceae > Sequoiadendron > Sequoiadendron giganteum. Next base: position 984,698,634 of record CM021100.1, on the reverse strand, counting down.
ATGGGAATAATATCACACAATAATTCATCCTTAAATGATCCTATATAAAATTTCACCAAACATTGCTCATTTACCAAAATCTTATGCTCATCCTGAATCCATGCTATCCTATAGAGGTTTGGATGTTTCAATCTCTTCAAATTCAACTTGGTTAGCATCTCTTCTAAAACTAGATTATCTATGCTACCACTATCAATGATAACTTTATATACCTTTCCTCTGAACTTACATCTTGTTCTGAACATACTCTTTCTTTGTGGTGGTTCTTCAATCACTTCTTCATGCATCAAAGCTCTCCTCATCACCAATGATTCACCTTAATTAGGTTTCCTAACTGAATTAAGGGATCCAATAGGTTATTCATCCAAGTTTCTTTTCTGGAATGCTCAATTTTGTTTTCATCCTTGATGGCATTCAAATGCTCTATGTCCACCTCCACACTTAAAACAAGTTCCTCTAAATGGCCTCTTCTTAGATATTCCTTAATCTCTCCTATATCCTTCATTTTTATAGGAATTGTGGCCTCCTCTATCACTATGGTAGAAATTTTTGTCTTCTCTTCTACGGTAGGGTTTTCCATTTTTGTTTTTCTTTGCATAGGGTCTTCTCTCTTTGGATTGTGATACACTTATCTGGAATCTTCCTCTTGCACTACTCTACCTTTGTTCAAACTTCTTGTTCAATTTCTCCACTTTTAGGGAAAATTGGTACATGCTTCCTCAATTGTTGTCATCTTCACTAGGCTCAACTCTTCTTGAATTTTGGTTCTCAGTCCATTGATGTATCTCACCACCTTTTCTTTGTTTTCTTCACTATGTCCAACCCTAATGATCATCTTGTAGAACTCTTCAATATACTCTTTCATAGATCTCTCTCCTTTTGCCTCAAGTTCTACAATATTTTTAACAATCCAAGCTCATAATCAACAGGTATAAATTGATTCTTCAACTTTGTCACCATCATATCCCACTTTATGATTTTCTCCTTTCATTGTCTATTCATATCCAATTGAACTTATTTCCACCATATAGCGGCATGCCCTTCAACTTTGTTTTCAAAAATTAACTCTTTCTAGATCTTCAATTTCCTCATACTCAAAGTGTTCTTCCATATCATTGATTCAATCAATCAATTCCTTAGGGTTTATATTTCCCACGTAATTTTGAATTTCAATCCTAGGTCGCTTACCAATTTTTAAAATTGTATTCAACATCTTCACTTGATATAATTCTTCTTCTTCTTCTAGGGTTTCTTCATTTTGATTTGTAGCATGATCTAACTCATCATCACTTTCATCCTCATGTCTAGGGTTTCAACCTCACCTTCTATCTTCTATTGCATCCAATTGGACTCGTATCACTCACATCATCTCTAACATCCCATGCATTCTTCCAGCGACATTTTCCATAGCAGGCACTCTCCTTGGCAACATGTCTCCTTAGATACAGTGCCACTGCCTCAATTTGATGATCTGGCTATAAGGGTTTCAACTACCTCACAATCAATGATCGGTTGAAAACACATGTAGTCTACCTCAAGGTGGTGATCTATTCACAACAAGGAATGACTTCAAGACTCACAAACTCACTATAATACCACTTCGTGTAGTAAAAAATGGAGGGTCTAGAAAGGACTATCCAACTGTGTAGCTTAGAGTCAACACAATCGAAATATCATAAAATATTGATTAGAAAACATGAAATTTCATTGATTCAACAACTAAAATACTTACATGCATCATATGCAAAATAATTAGGGCTCATAGGCCTGCCACAAGGGCATTACAACATTACAACTTGCTCAAAGGCCTTATTACAGTCCCACAACTAGGCAACACAAAATATCTAAACTCTAATCATGAAATACTAACTAACTCTACTGATGAATCCTTTCCTATAAATTAAAAATGATCTTAAATATGACTCTCTAGCTCTAATAATGGTCCAGTCAGCCTTGAGGGTTTACAAACCCCAATGAATGGTCAAGTGTGTAGGTCGGCCTTAAAACGTGAAAGATAATTCTTCATGAAATGAAATGTATTGTGGATCTCCAAGAAAGATCCCCTTGGACCCAAAATTCTTGTATGATGTCTCATTAAGCTCTGCATTCTTTGAAATAGATCCACACAATGAATTCTAGACTAGGTTGGCCCCAAATGCTCAAACTATGAATTATAGTAGAATTTTGAGAGCGATAATTTTTTGTAAAAAAATGAAAACTTCCTAAAATCCGGTTATGATGTATATGACCTCGTTTAGATGCTATATGCTACTCCACAATATGAGAAATGACATTGTGGTAAAATACAAAAAGAAATGTTGAAACTGCTATAGATTGAAATGCAAGAAAATAAATGTTTTTGGTTAATACATGATTTATTTACAACAAGGGATGTTCTTGCATCACCATTGGTTTCTTGTCTTCCCTTAGGGGAGGAACTAAAGGAACCATAGGGGGTTGCAAAATCACTATCTCTTTGGGTCTATAAACCTGTTTTATCTTCAGAGGCACAAAAGGGATCATCTTATTATCTCTTGGTCTCTTATAGCAAATGGATGGAGGAACTGTGTTGAATTTACCTTGGTTACTTGGAAAGGCTAGTGGCTCAATCATAGGTTCATTAATGGTAGGTTGGGAGGAAGGACTAATCAGGGCTTATCAAATTTGAGAGTATTTCTAATAGATAATTCTGCTATGCGCTTTGCCTTGAAATTTTGATAGGAATTGAAAAGAAAATATTCATAAGGCTTTATAGGTTCCATAAGTCCAGGCCAAAATAAATCCAATGAAAAATTTCCATGAGAAGACAAAGGATTAAACCCAATATGATGCACTGCAAATATCTCATTTCCAGTAGGAAACTTTATACACTTGTGAATAATTGACGGGATGGTATTCATGGAGCATAACCATGAGTAGCCTAGCTTCAGATGGAATTGGTCCAATATTAGGATGATGGAGAATGACACATATAATTGTTTAGGTCATGCCTTTAATGGAAGATTGATCGAACCTATCATAGGGAAAGAAAAACCATTATGTGTTTTAATCCATGCTTTGATTGTTCATAGGTATCTTGATAAAGCTCTTGCACAAATAAGAATTCCTCGGTGATAACATTCTCTGCACTTACAAGATCAATAAGTATTCCTTGTGCATGTTTGTTATTGATATGGATAGCAATGTAGAGAGGACCATCAGGTGCATGTATAAGTACATCATTGTTAGTGAAAGCAATGTTAGGTAATAAAGTGGTTTGTCCTTTACGAGGTTGAACACCAATGAGACCGATCATGGTTTGTAGAGGATCATCCTCATTATCACTCATAATTATCAATTGTGTCTTTTATCTTATCAAAATTCATCACATCATTCTTATCTTCACCAGGTTTTATAAAGGTGATTGAATGATTTGGCATTGGGTTCGTAAAGATTTGAAAATTTTGGTTGGGTGGGGCAACAAACTTATTCCCTTGATCATTAATGCCACCCAACTAGATGTGATTAGAATCAATGAGGTCTTGCACTTGATGTTTAAGATGCATGCATCATTCTATATCATGTCCAATTTGTCAGTGATAATGAGAAAAGGCATTTGGGTTATGGTTTGGAGGTAAAGACTTGATTGTATTGATAGATCTAATCAAAGGTAAAATGATTAAGTTCTTATCCAAGAGTTGCAACATAATCGAATGAAGGGAATCTGGGAGTAGGGTAAATTTCCTACCTTTATCCCTGAATTGATATGGGGTTGAATTTATAGAAGAAACTTGAGGCTCGACATGGAGGGTTGTTTGAGGTGGATTTATTTTAATAAAACCCTTGTTTTTCTTCTTGAATGATTGAAAATTTTGTGAGGTACAGGTTTGGATTTTTCAACACGATTCGAAGAATTTTTCTCTTCATGTTGACTAATTGAATTTTGATAATCATGGAGAGCCACACACAAATGTGTAAAGGATGGGAACTTCATCATTCCAAGGATATCTCTTATGTCCTTATGTAAGTTATCAATGAACATTCTTTGAAGATTCACATCGGGGAGGTTAATATTGATTTACAAGTAAAGCAATTGATAATGTCCTATTAAATATGTGACTTTTTCTCCTTATTGTTGCTTACACCTCATTAAGTCATGTAGAGCCATCTTAGGAACAATATGCACTTGAAAATGGTTAATAAAGGCATCAAAAAGCTCATTGAATGAGCGAATTAAATTATTTGATAATGAAGAAAACCATTCCAAGGATGTGTCTTTTAAGGACCTAGGAAGGAGTTTAGCCAAGATCTTATCTTCAAAAATAAAGTCACTACATAAGGTTGTATATGTTGATACATGGTTACTAGGGTATCCTTTACCATTGTATTTCTCAAACCGAGGGGTCTCTACAACTTGTATCACTTGTGCTTTCAATATTTTCAATGACAATGAGTTTCTTTTGACATATTGTGAAGGTTGTCCATTTTGGTTTTGGTTCAATGTTGGTATTTTTTGTTGAAGGGATGTGACATTTTGCAAAAGTTGGTTTATGATAGAATCATTGGTTGTGTTTTGGGATAAAGGTGAATATGATGGAGGTGTATATGTGTTAGGTGGAAAAATATATTGAAATTTTTTGAGAGGTGATGTATTTGGAGATATTATGTTTGAGCTCATAAAACTAAAAGGATTCCCAGTGGAAATACCCAAGGTTGGAGCTATACTATTGTTTGGTTTCATCATTTTGGTAATAGTTGAATTTGCATATGTGGGTGTAGAGGTTATAGTTGTAGGGGGAGGAATTTTATTTCCTCCTTGGCTTTAAGTATATCCCAAAGCTTGAGCACAACTAGCCATTGTTGGAACATGATTATCAATAATATGGTCTAGGTTACACACAACCTCTAATCCTTGGTCATTATCAAGAATTTTCCTCATGTTATCTATGATAGGAATTGCAATACCAACAATATATTATGTACTCACATAGTATTGAAGTTTTTCTAAAGCTTTGTCCTATTGTTTGAGTTTCTCTTGAGGAAAATGGGCAGCCATGGTTTCAACATTAGTAACAGTGGTTGATGGTAAGGTGTTCATGGGAAATGTGACATTAAGAATGGAGTCCAACATGGGTTGGCTTGTCAACACATTATGTGAAAAAGTTGGAAAACCCAAGATCCACAACAGATATACCAACAACATGGGATTCTATGAGTCTCGAACTACGTCTCACTGAAGTATTATTAGTAGGACACCAGGGTGTGAAACTCATGCAAGTTTCACAATACCAAAAGTGCATCCAAGATGAACACCACTAAACAAAATAAAGACAACAAACACCTAGAAACAAGAATCAACAAGTGGAAAGAAAAAATAAACATACTGACAAAGATCTCAAAAAAAATTTGTTTAGCCAAGTCAAGCAAGATAGCGTCACCTATGGGTGAATGGGTCCTACTCAAGGGTTCTAAGAAATGATAGTTTGGTTATGAACTACACTGCTTGAGTATCCTAAATCTACTTGTAGACAGTTGAAACATTAAATGAATCTTCAAAATTTGCTTAATGTATTCCAATGCAAGAATTGAAGAATGTTAAAGATGTTTGAAAAAAATTAATGCAATTTTTCAGATTTGAAATATGATAAATGATTGATTGTAAGATGCAAAGACCTGAAAAAATGATAATTTTTTAATGCAAATTATTTTACCAAATGAGTTCTAAATTTAGAATGCTTCAGAATATACAATTTTTGAAACTATAACAAATATATGCAAGTATAAGGAATCTGAGTAAACAAAGACAAAAATATGTGTAAATTTTTGTAAAAACACCTATACAAGGTTAGGTTTGCCTAGGGGAGAATGAATCATTGTACAGGGTTCTGGAAAATAAAAAACTAAGTGTCTAGGTTACTATTTATGATTACTATTTTTGGTTACAAAGTGATTTTGCAATGACTATTTTTTTTGAAATTTCTTGATGAAATGCAAGTGTAAATGTATGACAATATATAATCAAAAGTGAAAATTTTGAGTGCAATTTTGAATGAAATTTTCATCTAAATGACTAAAACACACACTAATGCAAACTATGATGTAAAATGTATGCAATATTTTTGGGTTTTGATCAGTTTTTAATGATGCAAACCTATAATATGCAATCGTAAAGGAAGAATGCAAAATAAAATGATGCAAAACCTAGATCTAGGGTTTGAAAGACTTCCAAAACCAAAACTTATGATGTCAAATGTCAGATTCAGTAAAATGAAATGAAGGAAAAAAGGGGGGTCTTAGGTCCTAAATTCAAACAACCTAGGATGTAAGGGGCATTTTCCCATATTTCATTAGAATACCAACCACAAAGCCAAGAGATTGAATTTCAACCTCAATGGTGAGTCAATCATACTTGGGTTGGTGGAATATTTAGGGCCTTAGGATGATTAGGAATGATCTAGAAATTATTTGAAATGGTAAAACTAATTGACTTATATGACCTAAAAATTAAAATGCAAATTCTCGAAGATAAATAGATTGTAACAACACTTTGTAGGTAGATCTAGTAGATATCAAAGAACATGTACCTATCACCAAAAGTTGATTCTGGCATGTGCATAAGGACTGATTCACCCCTAGGTGAATGGGTCTCTGATTAGGCTTCCAAAAACACTTTTTACAGTCCTCTGGTGCTAGATCTGAGATGTTGTTTTCCACCTACAAACTTGTTGGAATGTTAGAAATGAATTATGTAACTTAGTTTTCATAGATTGACAATAATGATGACAACAAATGCAACAATGAAAAATTTATCTTCAAGATCTCTGCAATCCTTCTTCAACATATAATGTGTAAATACACAAAGAGGGAAAAATGTTTGTGCCATATAGGGGCTTTCCTCAGTAGTGTTCCCACTTTCACAATGGCAATGTCAATGATAAAACCTTGAATGGAAATGAAGGAAAGGATGAATAAAAAACATGTTGCAACTCACCACCCTTCAATAGCTTCTTTTAAGGACTGGATTCAAACACATCACTTCAAGGGAATTGGATCTTGTTTGATAGACTTTCTTGAGTTCTTGAATGCATAAAGGCCTACAAAACTTGTTAGCCTTCACAAGACAACATGAACATAATTTTAGGATCTTGATTATTGCTACAAGTGACTGATAACGTTGCTCTTCAATGCTCTTAACAATAATATTTGTTGTTAAATGCTAGAAGGTGGGTGTTAGATTTCAAATGATAAACCAACTAGGTATTTATAGGTGTTCAATTTTTTGAAAATTAGATTCTAAAATACAACACTTATAATTTGAGTTTTGATCATTAAAATGCTACCAAAAACATATTTTAATTTAGGTCTTGGCTCATAAAGGGGACCCAATCACCCATGGGCGAATGGGTCCCGACCTATATTTCCAGGACACACATGATCTAAGGTAATTTAATAATTAAATGTGTTTATTTAATGTTGGTTACCCTTTCAAAAAATAGTAATAATAAGGCTTTGGAATGTATAATTTGGAAAATTAGAAGCTTAATTAAGTCCAATAAATTAAGGGACCCAAACATAGTGTGAAATTGTAAATGTATACAATTTTCTATAGTACACAAAGTAAGGGGAAAGGAAATGGAAAGGCCCTAGTTATATTTTATTCACAACCCTATGCCTAGATTATTGACTCAAGTGCTTTGAACCACATGGCCTTTTCATGGGATTGTTTCACCTTCTTAGATCCATGTTCTATGCCAACCATATTAATAGTTGTTGACACTCTTGTTGAAGTTCATACGAAAGGGCCTATTGAAGTGTAGAAGGAACATTTAAGGATTTTATCTATATACCATATTTATCAACTAATCTCTTGTGTATTTATTAGATCACTAATAATAGCTCTACAAAGCGAGTTCAGTTCACACCAAACTCAATGGTAATTACGAAAATGCATAGTGGGTCCACAATAGCTATGGGAAAAGAATATCACTTTTCTAATTTTGTTCCTATCGCATGTTTGACATAATTTCTCACTTAGTCATATGAGGTGAGCTACTTGTGGTATTATTGGTTTGGCCAACTAAACTACTATTATTTACAACAACTCAATCAAATATGGTTTCAAGGTTGTCTTTTGTTTGATTTTCTATAAGAATTCCAATTTTAATTCTTGGTAAACATCGTAAAGATAAATAGGATAAGTGAAAATCTTGGAGGACCAAAAATATTCTAGAGCTAGTGCATAATGCATTGGTATTGTCATTTCCATGTTCATTTTATAGCAGGGCTTGATATGTCTTGAAATTTATTGATGATATTTCTTGGGTTTAATTTCTTTTAAATATATTGAAATATTTGAGTCTTTCTGAGAATTCAAGACATTTTCAAGAGATAATCATGCAAGGCCATTAAGATTCTATTCAAAGATAATAGGAAATTGAATATGTCATCCATTAGTTTGAATAGTTCTATGCTTCAAAGGGTATTGAATAATAGGACATAGTTCCATATAGTCCTCAATAAAATGGCACTATAGAAAGAAATAATGCATCCTTAAAGAGATGGCTAAATTTATGATACACTTTAGATCATTAGCACCTTAGTGCTTAGTAGAGGCCATAAATTGTGCCTATTATGTCCAAAATTGGATTCCTCACTAGTTTGTGAAGGGGGTAACTCATTTTCAAGATTGCACCATTAAAAACCCACATTAAAGCACTTCTAAGTGTTTGGATCTCTAGCATGGGGCCAAATTTTTTTAGAGAAACACAAGGTCATGGATCCATAAAGCAAGCGTTGTATATTTTTTGGGTACCCAAATAGTGTCAAAGGCTACAAGCTTCTCCATACCACCACTCATGAGTTATTTATATAGTGGATTATTCATTTCAAGGAGAAATATTCTAGTTGTTCTATTACTTCGCTATCTACCATCACATTCGAGACACTAAGGTATTATGATAGTTCCTCCAAGGATATTAATACTATTTCATGATGATGAGTCTTCTTCCTCCACTTCAAAGGTTGAGTGTAATGATGAGGATTAAATTTCCTCCTCTCATAGTCATCATTTATAGGTTGATTCTACTCATGATTCTACAACCACTATGTTGGAGAATTTCAAGATCAAGAGCATGAAACAAGCTTCCACAAATGAAAAAAATAAGCACAATAGTATGTCTATTAATATAAAATGAAGAGTGTGTAATACAATGATCAATCCTTGCAAATATAGGAAAGGATGAGGAGGTGAGAAGAGAAGGTAGGAGTGAAACTCTGATTATGCCTTCATAGGTGGGACACTTGTGAGCTCACTTGAAAAGTGTGTGAGCAAGTGTCAATAGGTGTCTCAAGTGATGAGGACAAATGTCTCAACCATTTGAAGTGAGACAAAATGAAATAATCTAAGTAAATTTAAGTCAAGTATGAATATGTCAATCCTAAAAAGGTGATATTCTATCTAAAAAAATAAAGAAACTATTTACACAAACACCCCCTCAAGTGCAACTTAGGGAGTAATGTATGTACTAATGATGAGTACCAACTAAAAGACTATTTTAGGTACTCATGTACAAGTGATGCAGGAGCATCCTAGGCGTATGGGAAATCCTCATCACCCAAAAAGATTTGTAATTTCTTTATGTAAATATTTTCTTTCAATTTTTGGATTTCTAGGTGTGCAGATTGATTGTAGCATCAATTTCATGCATTGTCAGACTGCAAAATTTATTACGGATCAAAGAGTGCTTTTGGCGAGGCTTATTCTATTCATTTGTGCTCTTAATCGCACTACCACAACAATCATTTTTTGGATTTGTGGTATCATGGGATAACTTCATTGTGCTCTTAACCATGCTCCTACAACAGTCATTGTTTGGACTTGCAGTATCACGGGATAACTTCATCGTGCTCTTAACCGTGCTCCCATAACAGTCATTTTCTGGACTTGCAGTATCATGAGATAACTCAGGAGTCATCACTGATCCACAATGGTTAAGTCTCAAGCTGACAATATTGTGGTAACTAGAGAGAGATTGGGGGTAAGTACTGCTACCCCGTGACAGAGAGTTTGGATGCATGTGGTACTACGGGGAAATCATTAAATCGTAACCCCATGGTCATCTACCTAGGCCGCCATGGAATTGCGAGATGATATATTAACTATGGATCTTCTCTAAGATCAAGGGTGAATATTTGAATTTGAAATAACAGAATCCCAATGGTCATGTAAATTTTAATTTTGGTGGGGAGAATAGGGAGACGAGGGATGCAGAGAATAGGATTTCATGTTGAACGAAGGTCAGGGAAAATTTGTTGAGATTGAATCGGGGATTATACGGGTTGTGTAGCAGATTCTTGTAAGGAGGCATATTGACATATAAATGTAATGTGTTGATGAACTGTAACCAAAAATCTTGAATGTAATAATACTTTTGTTTTGGGGTTTGTAATTTCCTCTTGTTTTGATTAATTTCTACAAGATCGATTAGCTTGATAAGGCTCACCTTTCTTGACCTACATCAATTAGTATCAGAGCGATTTTTGGTCAGGTTGAGAGAAAACCTAGAGTAGGTTTTGGTTGTGTTGAGAGGAGACCCTAGAGTTGGTGGTGTGGGTAGATTCAAAAGAGAGAAGACCTGCAATTGTAGAGGGTGTAAACATGGCTCAATGAGGACGTGGCCAAAGAGGTCAAAAAAATAATAACCTGGTGGTTTTCATGGAGATGTTGAGAGGAATTACAACAAGGATGGATGTTGTGGAATTGGCACAAAGAAGAGGAGCACATGTAGAAGATGTCAGTGAAGATGAGGTAGAAGAAGGAGAAGCAACCCCCAAAATGTTGTGGATGATGATGATGAGCATGTGATATTTCTAAGAGCTATGGCCAAAATAAATAACAAACCTTGGATAGACCCTCCTTCCTATAATGGGATTTTGAATTCAAAAGATCTCAAAGATGGTAAATTATTTTGACTTGGAATTTGTAGAAGACCCACAAAATGTAAAATTTGCTTGCACAAAGATGAGAGGACATGCTTCTATATGGTGGGATCATGTGTAGACTGAAGGACAAAGAAGAGGCAAGGATACAATCAAAACTTGGGAGAGGATGTTAGCCAAGTTGAAGGAAAAAAAAATTCCTGTGGATTATCAGATGAATTTGTTCAAGAAGTTGCAGAATTTGAAGCAAAGGGAGAAAAGTGTACAAGAGTACACAAAAAAATTCTATAAGTTGAGCATAAGAGGAGTACACATGGAAGATGACTTGGAAAAGGTGTCTAGGTATATGAATGGGTTGCATAATTCCATTCAGGACAACATGAGTATGGTCAAAGTAACCAACGTTGAAGAGGTGTATCAATATTCCCTAAAGGTGGAAGAAAAGATTGCAAAGAGGAAGCAAAAACTCTAGGGGTAGAGGCATACTCTCTCATAGAAGAGGAAAATTCAGTAGTGGTAGAGGTAGCCAAATCCATCAAGAGGAGGGTAGTAAATTTCAAGAAAGAGCACCAAGTAATAGAGGAAGAGACTCCTTCAAAGGGAGAGGAGAAAATTCTAGTGGGAGAGGATTCTTTGGAAGAGGCCGAGGAAGAGGCTTTAGTGGAACATGTTTCCAATGTGGATAAGTGGGACATAGGATTTTTGAATGTCCACAAATCTAAAAAGATGGAGGAAACGGAAAATAATCTAGAGTGCATGTGGCATAAGCAAAAGATGATGTGATGAGTATGGCAAGGCATGGAGAAGATCTTGAAGATGGGGAGTCACTAGTGCTGCGTAGAATTTTGTTGAGCTTGAGAAAGAGAAACCAAAACCAGTGCAAAGGATACATTTGTTTAGGACAAGGTATAAGGTGGATGGAAAATGTTTCAAGGTGAGAGTGGATAGTGGTAGTACATAAAATGTAGTCTCTAAAGAAATGGTGGATAAGTTGAAGATGAAGAGGATAAAACATCCTAATCCATATAGAGTTTCATGGTTACAGAAGAAGCATCATCTATTAATGAATGAACAATATTCAGTAATTTTTAAAATTGGTAACTATAAAGATGAAATTATGTGTGATGTGATGCCAATGGATTCTTGTCATATTCTTTTGGGAAGACTATGGCAGTACGATATACAAGCTATTCATGATGGGAAATTGAATAAGCACACCATCAAGAAGAATGGGAAAGAGTATATCTTGAATCCTTAGAAGGATAAGGAAGAGGAGAGTGATAGTACACCAAAGGTATGCTTGGTCAGTGGGAAATAATTTTTGAGAGATCTTAGAAAGGACAAGGCATGTTTTTCCATTATGTGCCCCAAACCTATAGGAAAATAAGGACAAAGGAACAAAGGAAGAGCTGCCAAGTGAAATTTAGGAAATAATAGGAAAGTATGAAGATATTTTTTTGGATGAGTTACCCAATGGATTGCCACCAATGAGGGATATTAGTCATTGTATGGATCTGATTCTAAGAGCTAGTTTTCCTAGAAAAGCACCTTATAGGATGACACCTATGGAGAATGAGGAGGTTAATAGGCAAGTGTAAGAGTTCTTAAATAAGGGATTGGTTAGAGAAAGTTTGAGTCCCTGTGCAGTTCTAGCAGTGTTGACACCAAAGAAAGGTGGAGAATGGCACATGTGTACAAAATCTAGAGCTATAAACAAGATAACAATCAAATATAGCTTTCTATTACCGAGAATGGATGATTTGATGGATTGTTTGAGTGGAGCTAAATACTTCACAAAAAATGATTTGAAGAGTGGCTATCATCAGTTAAGGATAAGAGAAGGGGATGCGCGGAAGACAACGTTAAAGAAAAAAGATGGATTGTATGAATGGTTGGTGATGCCTTTTGGGCTAAAAAATGCTCCAAGTATTTTCATGAGGCTGATGAATGAAGTTTTGAAACCATATCTTGGTAAGTTTGTAATTGTGTATTTGGATTATATTTTGATTTTTAGTAAGATGAGATATCCCCCTTAGTTTTTTTTGAAATTTTAGCAATAACAATTCACCCGTTAAGGTTAGCCCAATAATCAAAACTAGTCAAAATTGAACCCTTCACTTTTTGATCACCAAGATCCCAATGTGGCAAGGTGAGAGCATATAGAGCGAGGGGATGATTAGCTATAAATTGGAAATGAAAGCACAATGTTGTAGGCGGCTAGCCGACCATTCTAAAAGTAAATGTTGGAAAGTAAAGTAGGTAGATAACCAACCATGAAGGCTCGACCACTTATTTAGCAGCATCGGTAACTAAAACTAAATACTGAAAAGTAAACACTCGACCACTTATTCAATGAGAGTGAGAAATACACAATATAGAATGTTGAAAGTAAATGGCTGACTAGTACTACTGGAATTAGTGTTACAATATGCTCTCATACAATGATATTATGATGAAATATCACTATAATCAAATCCACTTGATTTGCAATATTCCTTGCTACAATTATGAGTGTAATCGCTAAGGAAATATAGCAAATGATTACAATAACCAAGTCTGATATAAAAAAAAAAAAATCTAATAATCAAACCAACAAGCTATGGTAACACTAAAATGCTCATATCTTCAACAATACACCTCCAAACTTTGTCAAACTAAAAGCTATCCACCACAAGAGATAGGAAACCAAGAAACAATAAAAATAAAGCTTCAAATAGCTCCAAATGCCCAAGCATGAATTCTAATGAAGCATTAGCAAGGGGTGGCCTCTAGAGGAGGTAGACATTGTCTTAAAAATTAGCCTCTTAATATTAAAATTAGCAACTTTGCAATATGAGGTGCCTAAGGCATAGAAACACGAGGAGAAAATACCTAGAATCAAATAAAATTCTCACTAAGAGTTGTTAAAAAAACACGCTTAAGCCAAGCACAACGAACAACATCAAAATTAATAAATAACATCAAAATTTTCAACTCTAAAGCTCAATCTACAACCTCTGGATGAAGAAGAAGTCTCAATCAACTAGGTGTTATCTTTCAAACATGAAACCAATATTACCTAGGAGGTATGTGTTCCTTGAAGCAAGGGGCTTGAATTCATTTCAACAACAATTCGACATAGTAAGCAATGGATACCAAATGAAAGAGCAAAGCATTGCATAAATAGACTTATGTGATGACCTTTCGAATTCCACCTTTTCCCTCCAAAAGGGACACCCAAAGCATATTTGAAATATTTTATTTTAAAATACACTTTTATTCTCCATCTTCTTAGGTGTCCAAGGCATAAGGGCAAATAAAAAACATTATAAAATATTAAAATGCTCCACATGGGGCGTCCACCCTCAAGGCCCACCTTCTAACACAACATTAAGTTATTCCATTAGGCCAAGGGGTCAAAATGATATTAAAATATTAAAATAGACTTAAGTTATTCAATTTTCTCAACAAGCCCAAAAGTGTCTAAGGCCCATATTACCAAAATTTCTCTACACGAAATAAAAATACACTACAAAAGCTAAACTATTTCCAAACATAGCACTGCCATAAATAACACTTATTAAAAATAACATATTGCTAAAAATAGTAAGTGGTACCCAACTCATTTTAACCACAATCCAAGCAGTCGTTGAAACTTTCTAAAAATAGTAATTTCGAAAAAATCCTCAGATGTAGATGCATGTCACATCATTTTGAAGCTCTCTAAAAACCCAGAAAGACCCAAAAATCACTCTACAAAGCAACCACATGAAAACCCCTGAAAACACCAAAGAAACCTCCAAGCAACCAAAAACCCTAATTTCACTTCCGACAAGCCTACGAGAATCCGAAATAGGTTGATGGTCAACAAAACTAACTACTGCAGAGAAGGGGACATTACAGGCTTCCCTCCTCGAGATTTCTTGTCCTCAAGTAACCACAAGTATGGATGTTGCAAGACATGCTCACCTTCTCATGTAATATCCTCAATCGGTAATTTCCTCCATTTCACATGTGATTTAAGAGGGAATCATTGCACAAGGGTCTCTTTATTCTCAAGAGATCACCAGGGAGCGAATTTCCCTTATACACCTCAGCTTGAATGAGTTGACAAAACTGTAAAGGAATACACCAAAATCACTAAGGATCCCGAGAGAGTGAAACTCCAAGATCTTTGCCTCTGATGAAGGAGCTCTCAGCCAAAGGACATCAGCCTAGTTTCAGGACGCCAGCGTGGCGTGCTGCCATCTAAAATATGTGATGGCGTCCTAAGCTGTAGGGAGCTCAGGAGCTCAAGTGGGCAGAACCGAGTTTCACCTCCAAACTCGGGTCAAAGGTGTACTGGATCAAATAACCAAACAGGAAGATAGATTCTAGAAACACAAAGGGGCTTAGAGAAAGTTTAACTTTTACTGGGCATTCAGATCTTTTCTCTAAGCTTCACCCCACAACCTGCATATAGAAGATCAAGGGGAAAAGGTTGGGGCTATGTAGGGGTCTGCCTCAGTCAGATCCTCGCTTTGGTGTTCCCACCTCCAGTGATAGCCAAGTTTGGAAAGGAGTGTAGATGAAGTAAAAAACGCATGTGGTGAAAGCAAAACTTGCTCAGAAGTAGAACCCGCACCACAAAGTAGTAAGTGAACAAAATAGGAAAGCCCCTCTCCGAAGCACACTGATGCACCGATGAGTTCTTGCTTGAGAGTTGTGGTTGTTGGAGGGACCTTAATCCGACATGGCTTCACCTGTGAGAGTGCTTCTATCAAGGATGAAGAGAACCCAAGACTAGAGCAAGTAGTGAGAGAGCTATAATGAATTACTTTCAACCCCAAATGAGAGCAAAAAAGGGGTTTTCCATGCATGCAAGGGTGGAAAAGAGCCATTACATCTAAGACCAAACTGCTAGGACACGTGTCAAAAGGGTCAAGATTCCATATTCCTTATTTCAAACTCAAAAAACCACCAAGACGCTAGTGCACTGTGCGGATGTTCGAGCGCCATGTAGGCGTCCAAAGCCTAGATTTTCGAGAAACGTGTTGTCAGGCTTCTGTTGCTTTGCCACAAGTGCGAATGGAGTCAGAATCATGAAATTCTAACTTACGAGATTTTGTCGTTAATGCTCTAAGGTGTCATAAATGCTATACAAAGATGCAAAAATGTGGAATTGCCCCTAGGTGCAATTCAACGATATTGCATTTTTCCTCCACTTTAGTGGGCTTGATTTTGGAAAAAATTAGCCTCACTAAAGTAGAGAAGAAAATTTTTAATCAAATTTTGAATTTTACGAAATTGTGTACCAAGAAAAATGGACCACAAAGGCCGTCGAAGTTGAGCTAACTGATATCGAAGATTCCCCCAACATCCGAGCTCAACAAACAACGAAAAAATGGTCATAAAAAATTATTCAAAACTTTAGCCTACAAAACTTAAAGTTTGGGTTAGCTTCAAAAAATTAGAAGAAGCTACTACAGAGAGAAGAATTATCAAGAGAAACATCATTGGTTCGAAGGAAAGACATGATCAAGAGGTGATTATATGCCCCCTCCTGAGTTTGCCCCCAACATGGTGGGGTAAAGTTGGGAGAAATTGGGGAGCCACAAACACTAGGAAAAATGGGCCTTTGGGGACCTACCTAGGTGGGCCCTCAAAAGGGTAATTTTCACTATTCACGCGAGCAAATTGTTGACTTTTGTGAGAGAAAAGTGAGCAAAATGCCTAGTAGGAGGGAGTACAAGGCAATGAGGTTGGAGTAGTTGCACAAGGACATCGTCGAGGGCCACGAGGTGGACTAGGTAGGCCTCTAAGCCTCACTTATTATGTAATTTATCTTATTTTAAGCATGTTTCTAGTCAGCGAGGTGTGCAAGTGTCTCTTTTCTGAGCTCTCATTTAAAAAACACACTATCATCCATAGTCTGTGTTGAAATCCTGATTCTATGCTATCGTCTTAGAGAAGTGTTTCCATCTTCGAATGGCAATGGAGGTCTAGGATGCATGCACGGTGTGCAAATGTCTATGCGACGTGCATAGGTCTTAAGTAATTTTTTGTTGTTTTTATAATGAAATTCGATGTTCTGACTTAATTTTTTCACTTTTTGTAGGAGTACCTGAAGATTCAGGAGCATCCGAGAGGGCAAGCATACCAACTCGTTCGCGAGCAAAGGGACTGTCTGACAGAGGACGAGGTCACACACCTTGAGCAGGTCGGTCTCTGGAATGTATTCACCATGCTCGAGATGAGATATCATGGGAGGATGATCACAACCCTGATGGAGTGGTGGTATGCCACTACTTCATCCTTCGAGCTTCCATGTGGGGAGATGACCATCACGCTCAAGGACATCTATCCGATCCTCAGACTACCCATCCATGAACGAGGGGTGGCTCTAGACGATACCGATTGACGCAGGAGTAGAGCGACGACGTCCTATATTGCTCAGGGAGGACAAACAGTGGTGATAAATAGGGCCACATATGCACACACTGGTATGACTAGGTGAGGACCACTGCTCCATTGCTACGTCAGGTTATGGTTGTTACTATAGCTTTCTGGATTACTATAGATGGGTGAGGCTTGCACCTACACGGGGGCCTCATCCATACCATTAGAGAGATGGTTGAGCATCACATGGTTTTTTCCTGGGGGCGCAACATGTTAGCGCACCTCTACCAGGAGTTAGGGCGGTACGTGCACTATGAGTACTGCAGCCTCACTGCATGCACATTTTGTTGGTGTGGGCTTTCGCTCACATCATGTGCACCTGGCTAGTCAGTTTTCCCCAACGATGATCATATCACATTCCCATGGCCCACTGGTACGATATGACAAGCCAGTGGAGATTCAGTGACTTGCAGTTTTGGCAGCTATAGTTTGACACTATTGTCGCTGATGAGGTTCGATGAAGACCCTAACGATTTTTTTGATGGGTGGACGACGACAGGTATTTGAGGAACTTGCAGTGGGACCATTTTTTGATACGTCATCATGATTATATTATAGTACCATATTATTGGAGTTGGGTCATGTGGCAACATGGTTGTCCCCAAACAATTCCACTGGATGTGCCCACCTATACTAGGACCTATAGGAGTGTGGTGAGGGTCGGGGATCACCCTCACCCTACTATTACTGATATTGTCCCCTCAGATAATGATGAGCCTAATCAAGATTTGTCAACCATAGCGGCGGTGGATAATATCGAGGTAGTTGCTGATTTTTTGCAGTGGTGGGAGAGGTACCGTCCTGCTCTTGTGTTCAGTGAGGTTGCCCTAAGAGGGGACCCTAGTCCATAGGAGGATATTCCTCCAAAACCCCCGTAGGACAGGTGGATAGGGCGCCAGTAGGTCGGTGCAGAGGAGGAGAGGGCACATGAGGAGGAAGCGGCACCTGCGAGATCGAGGTGGCAGAGGAGATCGGATCCCCCTGCAGCTACCCCTATATCTTCAGCACCACCAGCTCCTATTGTTCCAACAACAACAACCTTAGTGTCATCGGGGTCGGCTACCGATGTTGGCGGTGCCGGCCCTAGCATTAACCCTTACCCTGATCCCATATGGCAACCAAGGGATCCAAGTATATATAGTATATTCCTCATATTTCCATGCTTTTTATTTTTCCTGTTTATGATATACATATACACGCCATGTGATACTAATT
This sequence comes from Sequoiadendron giganteum, assembly GCA_007115665.2. Classification (NCBI taxonomy): domain Eukaryota; kingdom Viridiplantae; phylum Streptophyta; class Pinopsida; order Cupressales; family Cupressaceae; genus Sequoiadendron; species Sequoiadendron giganteum. The sequence continues at coordinate 984,680,085 of CM021100.1, read as the reverse complement.
TTGCTTTCTTTCTTTGTAGTTGCAGAGGACGCACAGGGATGGACTGGGCTAATGGCTCAGTGTATTTCAGAGGTATCCCCTGACATGCCAATCTAGGGGACGGTTCTTGAGCCCTACCAGTTGGTATCTATAGGGCGACATGCCCCCACTTTTGAGCTAGTTGCATGCTTGAGGACCTCCTATGAGGAGTGAGGTGCAGAGATCGTGTAGTTGACTGCAAAGCTTACGACTCTTTGAGGATAGCTTGATCAATTGTCGAGGGAGCTGCAAACAACGCTTGCAGAGCAATACATGGTAGTGACAAGGGTTGATGCCACCAAGCAAGTGTGTGATGCCCTTCAGATCCACATCGATGACCTCGAGAGGTAGCCAACAAATGTGATCCTGACAAATGCTCAACAGATGCAGTAGGAGCTAACTTAGGCACAGATGACCATATGCTTCCTGCAGGGGGAGATTAGAGGGATGTGGATAGCTATGTTTGCATCACACTCACATCGATCCCAATATATGACCACCATGCAACCCCTCCCGAGGGTACCAGAGTAGTCGCCTGAGCCGGAGAGCTCTAGGAGCCATGCACCACAATGATAGGGGCTCATCCTTTTGTATATATTTTTTGTAGCGAGATACATATACATATATACTTGTAGATCTTTTGTATAGACATATATTAAGAAACCACTCATTTTTATAGTAGAGGCCCGATACATGTACATGACATTTGATTCATACATGGATATATATATATATAGACATATTGGTTTCGATATCATGGTAATTTTTTATGTGTATTCTTTTTACTTTCATGTATGTTCATGCTATGGATGTTATATGCTTGCATAGATGTACACTTACATTAGATGCTAACATGATTTAATAAACACACTTGGTTGTATGTTAATTAAATACAATGATGATCTAATTTCCTTAAAAGATGTAATGTGATGTATGGATACATAACATAGTTAGACACATGTATGTATGTTGTATTTTGCACACACACATGTGGTCATATCATAAACACACAAAAAAATCATAATGTGTGAATGAACAATGTCAACATATGTAGTATTACTACCCTTTAGGGAGAACACCACGCATGTGACACATTGGAGCGCTATGTGTAGTATCGACGAAGATGCATCACAGTAATGAGTTATTTTAGAGGTGTTCCATCCATAGACGATAATCCATAGGCATCGGAACCATAGATAAAGATCACAATGTAACAGACTAACCAGTTAGGACTAAATTTCCCTTTTTGATCAAGCGGCACATTTACATTTCATTGGTTTTCATAGAGAACCAGGTCTCCTAGCTTAAATGTTCTAGGAAGTACACTCTGATTGTATTGTCTCGATAAAGAACGTTGATAAGCTTTAAGATGATCAAGGGCCTATAAACAACACTCGTCGAGCATCTCCAGCTGATGCAAGCAATTAATTTGATAGGTTTCATCATCAATTAACCCTTTAAGGGAAACCCGTAAGGATGAAATTTCCAACTCCAAAGACATGATAGCTTCTACACTGTAGACAAGGTTGTAAGGTGTTGTTCTCGTTGTCGAAAGAAGACTTGTGCGATACGCCCACAAAGCGTACATTAATTGAATATGCCAATCCTTACCATGCTTATTTATTGTTTTATGAAGAATGAGTTCAAGAGTTGTGTTAGTGTAAGATAAGGGGACCACCCACTGCAAGGCCCCAGGTCACGAAAGGCCAAGAGTGGAAAGGCTTCCCTAACTTACCTCAGCTTAAGGAATAGTTCAGATAGGAGGGATGAGAATGATGAGGACTATGTGCCCTTCGACCACTCTGCAAACCCAGTAATTGAAGGGAGACTAGAAGAGTCACTTTTTAGAGTCAACCCTACGTCTCAGATAACTCTCTGTCCAAGGACAAAAGCATGGTTCTGGGATGGCAACACGAAGCGCTAGCGTCTCACAGGTGTGCTAGCATCCGTACGACCAGAAAATCGGAGAGACGAGATTTTTCTCTAAGGAAGGACTAACAACCTAGTTTACAAGTTTTTGGAATGACAAAATAGTATCAAGAAGTACAAAAAATACAGATTAGCATGATAAAGGAAGTATATTACTGAGAGGGTGACGAAGATGATCTCGTAGAATATCCTCCTCGCCAGCTTGCTTCGAACTCTCTCCACCTGCACACAATAAAGGGAGAAATTGTTGGGGTTGTATAGGGGCTTGCCTCAGTTAGACCCCGTCTTGGTGTTTCCACCTACACTAGCAACCAAGTTTGGAATAGTAGGGATACTGATAAAGAAAAGAACTACAAGATACGTAAACACAAAACACTTCAAGCAGTACGTGCTTACTCAATAAAAAACAATAGGAGATATTAGAGGAGCTTACCACCTCCATCCAAATCACTCAAGGCTTGTGGAGGATAGAATGAGAGGGAATCAAGCCTCTATTGCCGTGGTGTTTCTCTTGTGCTCACCCTGTTGGAGTGATGGAGTAGTGGATTGCTGCAATGGAGGGAAAGAATATTGCTATAGAGCTTGAATGGGTGTTGAAAGAGTGGAGAAAATGTGAAGTGATGAACTCAAGATCTCTCCAAACTTGAGAATGGATGGAATGGTCAAGAATATGAAGGAGAAGGTGAAAAAAAACCATATTCAGGTCGAGCAACCAAAGAGGGATGTTACTCTTTGACTTCCAATCTAAAATGTAACACCTCTACAGTCTCCAGCTGCAAGAATCTGCCAGGGATGTAAATGCGTCGCGCGAACGTCTACGTGCCGCGTGGGGGTCCTCAACAAAAATTCCCCCACCGACACACAAAGAAGGTTCCAAGTGGAATGTGAATAGCGGGCTTAAGTGGAATAAAGCCTCCGCCTTATGTTTTCTAAAGTGTAAGGGGGTAAAAGGGAATTTGCGTTAGGGGTTCAAATTCATGTTCATACATTTTCCCCCACTTTAGCAAGCATGAGCACTGATGAGTGCTTCAGTAGAGTAGTAAAGAAATAATAGAGTAAGAGATGTATACTTGAATTGATGAGGAAGCAGAGCACGGTCTGGAGAACTCGGAAGTGCAGGAGAGGACTTCATAGTTCCGTGGAACTACAAAGCTGAAGTATGAAAGTACCTTATAGGCTCACGGTCCTGCAAGGGTTGTATCCTTCAAGAACTCTCACATAAAGGAAACCAGGAAAAGCACCTTATAGCCCCACAAACCTGCAAGGAAGGTATCCCCGAAGAAATCTAACATGAGGGAGACCGAGTAGAGGGGACTCCATAGAGTCAGAGATGGTGACATGTTTACCCACAGATCAAAAACATCAGGAAGCAGTCGCACAGGCCAGTGAACGAACAGTCACACAAACCATTGCTAAGTTGCAAGACTTTCAAAGGGGTTCCTTGGGAACCGTTCAAAAGTAAGGAGGGTCCACTGAAGGGATGATTTGTTTGAAAGGTATGGTCTAGTCGGGCTGCCCCCAAGCTAGACGTAAGGATGTAAAGCAGGTCTAGTCGAGTTGCCCCCAGACTAGACACGAAGATGTGAAGCAGGTCTAGTCGGGTTGTCCCTGGACTAGACACGAAGATGTGAAACCGGCCTAGTCGGGTTACCCCCAAGCTAGATGCCATAGAACTTGTTAAGAGTTTTTGAAGGGGTCCCTTAGGAACCCAGTGTGAAAACAAGGGGTCCACTCAAGGGACATGTTGTTCAAAAAGTTTAATGTCTTCCTTCTCGAATCAATTTGTCACCAAGGAATCCTTTTGAAAGATGTTCACTTCATCAAGGAATTCGAAAGGAAAGAGATGTGCTCATGTGAGGGGAAGACTAAGACCATTCCTGCTTCAGAGGATGATTTCCAAGCCCTTTCTTTACAAACCCATGATGAAGGAAACACGTTCCACTAGGGTTTCAAGTTGAGAATGCAACTATAACAAGTGTGTGGAGGGTCTTCGAGAAAAGATTCGTTTGGAAACAAATGCATTTTCTAAAGACCAATTGATGTAGAAGATGCGTTGTCACACACAAAAGGGACAACTCAAGCAAAGGCGAGAGAAAGATAAAGTGAAAAGTAAAAGCAAACAAATCACACACAAAGGGCACAGGGGGATTTGGTTTCGTGGGGTCAGATCTACCTCTATTTATATATATGTAGGTAACCGCGACAAGAGGCGAAAGATTATCAATCCCCAACCAAATCAAGAAGAATGTACGAAAGATAAAGTAAAATAAAAATTGGGTCAACATGGAAGGAGGCCTAAATGCTCCTGACGCTTTTCATCGTGCCCAATTTACCGAAAGTCAATCACAAACATGCAAGAATGATGACACATATAGAGGAAGGTTTACAACACAAACACCACACCTGTATCCACGCACCAATAGGGGTGACGAGGCTCATCCAAGCACATGTAGCATGATCACAAGGGAAGCACATTTCATGACACACACACATCTAATCTAAAGATCAAGGAGAGGGTCTCCCCTTAACACTGGTCGACCAAGAGGTCGTTAACTTCCCACTCTAGATTATCGAAGGAAGGATGACAAGCTTGCAATGGTATAATGGTAAGGGGAGGAGCTCTTGATCCTCCCGCAATAAGGGCCAAGGCAGAGGGACTTGTAAGGTCTCTGTCGCTTAGCTCTTGTGGGTCTTGGGTCAATGACCTAGCAAAGATCGCTGATAAGGTCATAAGTTCATCCACCGAGTTAAACATGCACTTAGAAGGAGTGCCATGTTTCACCTCAGCGGACGAAGGAGTTTGCACCCGAGGTTCACTGCTAGGCTCACCGAGGGACTCGGGAGCAGTGGCAAACTCGGGGGAGGTTGGTACTGGTTTCGTTACTAAGACAAAACAAGTCAATTTGGGGCCACCTTTCGGAGAAGGTGGGCTCTTCTTACGTCCTCCATTGCTGGAGGGGCCACACTCTACCTTCTTCTTCATCGGAGGAGGTGAACTTCCCATAGATGAAACAAGGAGGGTTGAGGGAGAAGAGGAAAGAACTGCAGTGGACACAACCAAAGTGTTCACCATGTCCATGGGCTTTGGGAAAGGCAAGACATCTGACATGGAAGTCAACAAGGGCAGATCCGCTGAAGGAGAGATGAACACTTGCACCCTTCTAGGCACATGTGCACTCACAGCGGGAGCTGGAAGAGATTCAGAGACAAAAGGAGGGAAAGAGGAGGACATAACAGTAGATGTGTTCTTCTCTTCCTCCTTTTGTAAGGAGGCTTGCTTGGCTAGGAGAACCTTTCACCAGTGCTTCTGCTCGCGCGCAAGGCGGTTTCTACGACTCTTTGAACCAGGAGCCAAAACTTGTGAAGGGATAGAAGGATCTTGTTCAACCATGAGAGTGTCCTCCATGACCGTCTCCAACGGAAGGGCATACTCCTAAATGGGAGGAGGCGCAGGCTCAGAAATGGCTGGAGGAATTGACTATAATGCCTCGACGACGGGCCTCTTCCCGTTTACTGTTTTAGGAACATGAACAGTAGGAGGCCGTGGAGGCTGAGCCAAAGAGGACTCTCTATGGGGGGCTTTGTCTCTTCCATACCGAACGATCCTAGGCTCTGTGGGTAAAACAGGAAGCTCAAATATAGGACGCTTTGTCTTTCGCCAAGTGGGCACCACAGGATTCTCTTGCAAATGTGAGACAAAAGTAAATGGTACCACGACAGGAGGAGAAGAAGCATCAGGCTGAACTGTGGAAGAGGAAGAAGGAGGATCTTGCGACCACTTCTCTTCTTCTCTTCTACGTGCCTTAGCGGCATCACTATCAACCTTTAAGCAAGCTTTATGCGATATAGCATAGGGCGAAGGACGGTATCTCACTTTTGGCCTAGCGCACTCTTTCTTATAGTTTAGATACGTGCGGTGTAGGAGGTCCTTCCTAGGCAGGAGAGACAAGCCAAAAGTAATCCAAGGTATAGCTACCATGTGCAACTGGTGGTCTATAAGCGATGTCATGGACAACGTGTACCGAAACTCCATGAATAAACTTTAGACATTTGTGTATAACCAAGGGAACTACATTCATAGCTACTAGCTAGGGGATACCTAGCTTCACTCTGAAGAGTTTAGACCTTGGGATGATGTCAAATTAAGGCTTACAGATTTAGGTCCAACAAGGACCGATAGGACAATACTCCCTATAGGAGGTACGAAAATTTCGTCCTATGTGCGGACGGTACTTTCAGGTGCATCATACCCGTCCTTATGCAGGAAGTTAAACAACATGATCTCCTTAGTTATAATATTCACTTGCGATGTCAGATCAATGAGAATGCCTGCTATAGTGTTCCCATTTATCCGTGCAAGAATGTAAAGAGGAGATGGATCTCTATTGAATCCCATCGACAGGTCCTATGAGGTGAAGGTTATGCTAATACCACTACTCATAGTTTGCGCATAGGGGATAGGTTGATTAAGGAAAGTGGCCATGACGCACACCAAATGGTGCTTCCACAGAGCCTCCTAAGGTTTATGAGATAAAGTAGTGACCCAATTAAGGTTTCGTTACGCAATACTTTGGAACCTTCCAACTACGTCTACTAGGGGTCACAAGTTGGGTTGCGAGGCGAGAGCCTCACAACACTCACACCTACAATACTCCTACGATATGAGGAAAGGAAATTTCAGTATCACAAAACAGAACCAAAATGGTTCACGTCGCATTCACCAAAATGTAAGATAGGGGGACCACCCACTGTGAGGCCCCAGGTCATGAAAGGCCAAGAGCGAAAAGGTTGCGCTAACTTACCTTAGCTTAAGGAATAGTTAGGATAGGAGGGATGAGAATGATGATGACTATATGCCCTTCGACCACTCTGCAAACCCAGGAATTGAAGGGAGACTAGAAGAGTCACTTTAAAGAGTCAACCATGTGTCTCAGACAACTCTCTGTCTGAGGACAAAAGCACGGTTCTAGGATGGTAGTGTGGCACTGGCGTCTCATAGGTGCGCTAGCGTCCGTATGGCCAAAAAATTGGAGAGATGAGGTTTTTCTCTAAGGAAGGAATAACAACCTAGTTTACAAGTTTTTGGAATGACAGAATAGTATCAAGAAGTATGAAAAATACAAATTAACATGATAAAGGAAGTATATTACCGAGAGGGTGATGAAGATGATCTCGTAGAATATCCTCCTCACTATTTTGGTTTGAACTCTCTCCACCTACACACAGTAAAGGGAGAAATTGTTGGGGCTATATAGGGGCCTGCCTCAGTCAGACCCTCGTCTTGGTGTTTCCACCTCTACGGACAACCAAGTTTAGAATAGTAGGGATAATGATAAAGAAAAGAACTACAAGCTATGTAAACACAAAACACTTCAAGCAGTACGTGCTTACTTAATCAAAAACAGTAAGAGAGATTAGAGGTGCTTACCACCTCCGTCCAAAGCCCTCAATGCTTGTGGAGGAGAGAACGACAGGGACTCAAGCCTCTATTGTCGCAGTGTTTGTCCTGTGCTCACCCCGTTGGACTGATGGAGTAGTGGATTTCTGCAATGAAGTGAAAGAATGCTGCTACAAAGCTTGAATGGGTGTTGAAAGAGTGGAGAAAATGTGAAGTGATGAACTCAAGATCTCTCCAAAATTGAGAATGGATGGAATGGTCAAGAATATGAAGGAGAAGGTGAAAAATAACCATATTCGGTCGGCTAGCTGAAGAGGGACGTTAATCTTCGACTTCCAATCAAAAATGTAATGCCTCTGCAATCTCTAGCCACAAGAATCTGCCAGGGACGTAAGCGCACCGTGCGAGCGTCCCTTACAGAAATCCCCCCACCAACACATAAATAAGGCGCCAAGTGCAATGTGAACAGTGGGCTTAAGTGGAATTAAGGCTTTGCCTTAGGTTTTCTAAAGTGTAAGGGGGTAAAAGGAAATTTAAGTTAGGGGTGCAAATTCATGTTCTTACAGTTAGATACTTCTGCTTGACCATTGGATTGTGGATAATACGATGTAGAAAACCTATGTTGAATATGAAATTTCTCTAAGAACTGTTTTACTTCCTTGTTCTTGAATGGTGTACCATTATCAAAAACAAGTGTAACAGGTAGTCCAAAATGAGAAATAATGTTGTTCATGAGAAAAATATAGATAGTTTCAAAATTCATGGATCGGAATGGATTAGCTTTGACCCATTTTGTGAAATAATCTGTAGCGATAATAATAAAGGTATGTCTCTTGGAAGAAGGAGGTGATATTTTTCCAATGATATCCAACCCCCATTTTGCGACTGGCCAAGGAGAAGTTTGATTTTTTAACTCTTGAGTAGAAGCTTGAATAAGACGGTTGTGTTGTTGGCATTAAAGGCACTTTCTGAAAAAATTAAAGGAATCTTGTTCCATTATTTTCCAATAGTACCCCATGTGTATCAGTCTCGCTAGGGACTTGCCACTAAAATGTCCACCCTCAGAGTTGAATGGGCTTCCTTAAGGGCAAGGGGTATTTCTGCTTTCATGAGACACCTGAGAAGCAAGCCATTATAGGCTTTTCGATAAAGAACATTAGAGAAAATGACAAAATGTGTTGAAAGCTTTCTTATATGAGTGCGATCATTTTTTGTTGCATCATCGGGAAAGCTCCCACTATTTAAGTAACTATAGATACTAGAGAACCATTCTCCTAAGTTTGCATGAAAACACACAAGAGACTCAAATTCGGGTTCATCGAAAACCGTCGGGGTTCGCAGGACCTAAACTACGAAGTGGTATTCTTTCGTATCCTCCTCTGAAGGTACCAAGGAAGGAGCGCTCTCCATGGCATCGACATGTCTATTTTCTCTCCTAGGGACACTGTCTATTGTAAAAGAGGAAAACTAATTGAGCAAAGACAAAGCTAGATTTCGATATCGGGACAACTTAATTTTTTTAGCTTGATAAGTTCTCGTAATCTGATTCAGAATAAGCTCAGATTCGCCTAGTATATGGAGATGTTTGATTCTTAGTGTAATTTTGGTACACAAGGCAACAAAAAGAGCTTCATACTCAAAGATATTATTGGTGCAAGGAAAATCTAATCAAAAGGATAGAGGGACAGGTTTACCTTCAGGGGATTCAGGACCACACCAACTCTAGAACCAGCCTGACACCTCGATCCATCAAAATACATCTTCTATTCGAGGTCGTAGTTAATCGTGAAAATATTTTCATCAGAGAATAGATCCAACCCAGGAAAGGAGTGAGATGAGGGAGAGTCTACCAATTGATCAACAACTGTTTGACCCTTTATTGATTTCTGAGTAACGAATTTTATATCGAACTTAGAGAGCAACATAACCCACTTCGCTAATCTTCTAGCAAGGTTAGTGCTAGAGAATAAATGCTTTAAAAGATTTGTTTTCACTATGACGTGCATTTCAACATGAAGAAGGTAGTGCCTCAACTTTTGCGTAGTGAATACGAGAGTGAGGCATTGCTTCTCCATGGAGGAATAATGAGTTTTGTAATCGAATAGGACGCAGCTGATGTAGTAGACTGCTCTCTCTTTCCCTATGTTATCATATTGGGCTAGCAAAGCTGCCAAAGAGTATGTTGACGCAGCAAGGTAAAGCAAAAAGGGCCTATCATGCACAACCAACATCAATACGGGAGGATTGGCCAAATAAGCTTTGATTGACTCAAAGGCTTTCTAACAATCCTCATCCCATATGAAGTGAACATCCTTTTTCAATAAATGAGTGAAAGGGAGGGTACAGTCAGCCAATTGAGATATAAATCTACGAATCGCCTTAATCTTTTCTTGTAGACTCTACGACTCAGTGTTATTCCTCGGTGGAGGCGTGTTAACAATAGCATCGATTTTATTTGTGTCAACCTCGATTCCACGGTGAGAGATTATGAACCCCAGAAGCTTGTCGGCATCTACGCCGAAGATGCACTTATGGGGATTAAGTCTCATCTTGTAGAGTTGAAGTGTTTCGAAGATAAGACGAAGGTTTTTCACATGGTCTTGACGAGTTATTTATTTTGCCAAGACGTCATCAACATAGTCCTCTAAGATCTTATGAATAAAATCATGAAAAATCAAGGTCATCGCCCGTTGGTAAGTCGCTCTTGCATTTTTTAAACCAAAGGGAATGACCACATAGCAGAAAGTACCCCAAGGGGTAGTCAAGGATGTCTTATATTATCATCTAGGTTAATACAGATCTTATTGTAACCTGAGAAGCCATCCATAAAAGATAACAATGCATGGCATGTAGTCGAGTCCACAATCATACCTATATTGGGTAGCAGAAAATCATCTTTAAGAGAAGCCTTATTAAGGTCTCAAAATTCAATACATATGAGAATAGAGCTGTCAAGCTTACTAATGGCAACTATGTTCGAAATCTAAGGGGAACAGGCAATCGGACGGATAAAATCTTCTCTCAACAACTTTTCTATCTCAGTCTTGACCATCAAAGTTACCTTGGGATTAAATCTTTTAGATTTTCTGCTTAATTGACTAAGCATCGGGACATAGGACAATATTGTGAACCACTACAGACTCATCAATACCAGGCATATCCGCATACATTCAAGTAAAGATATTAGGGTGACAACGCAAGAGATTAGAGTGATCATCTACTTCTTCGGAAGAGAGACACTTCTCAATCTTGTTTACTTTTTAAAAAGATTTAGGATCCACCGGAACTTCAACAGTAGCTCATTTAAGGAGAGAACTATGGTCTTTAGGATGGGATATCAGAACATCATTGCTAACGTTAGATAGAGGGTCTTCCTCATCGACACTCAAAACAAATTCTCCTAAGTATGCTTGTTTATGCAAGCGATATGAGAATCGTTTCTTGTGGTGATGAGGAGGCAACGTGGAATAGACACCTATAAATTCCCCTAGTGCTTCATCTGAAGAGAAGACATCCAAAGGGACTTTCTCAGCCTGCCCCTTTCCTTCTACCAACTCAGGATGAACCAAGCTCAATGGCTCGACTGAAATTATATTAACACTCCACCAAGGTTTTTTCTTAGAATGTTCAACAAAGAATCCCAAACCCAGATAGCATTGTCTAGGCTTAAACTAGATAGGGACTTGAATTCCTTGCTCGATACGCCCCAAACCTTTCTACCCATAGCCATATCGAGAGGCGAGTTCATATCCAAACCCATAACAAGTTTGCAGAATTTCAGGAGGTGGCAACTCTACATAGAGTGCTTCATTCGACCAATGGATGTCGAAAGTCTCTACGGGAGAGTGTGAACCCCAATCCTTTATACCTGCATAAACACAACCAACAAACAATTAATTAGATCAATATGCAAGTTAAGACAAGGATTCCCCATGAAATCCATTTGCAATGCTTAAATAGAAAAGAAAATGAACAAATGAACAAAGATAATAATGAAATCCTAATTAAGCATGCAAACTCTTGATCCCATGGGGGAGTTGGTGCCAATTTGTGTGTAGGAAATGGCCCTTTCCCAACTCCTTTGTATGATTGTTTCTGATTTAATGCTCTAAGATGTCATAAATGCTAGGCAAAGATGCAAAAATGTGGAATTACCTCTAGGTGCAATTATGTGATATTACATCACCAAGTACTCTTTGATTGTTCTTATCATCAAAGAGTGCTCTCTAACATTAATGATCTCCTCGGGAATCAACACCAACTATCGTTCTTCATCCAATGGAGGTAACCCCGAAGTAGTAACAACATTGTTCCCAAGCGCCTTCTTGAGGCGTGACACATGAAAAACATTATGCACCTTGCTACTAGTTGGAAGCTCTAACTCATAAGCCACTTCCCCAACTCACCTGATGACTTTGAAAGGGCCATAGAATCATGGCTTAAGCTTTTATGTTCCACTCTTCTTGAGAGTATACTGCCTATAGGGCTGGAGTCTCAAATAGACCATGTCTCCAATCTCGAATGTGTGCTCAACGCATTGTTGATCAACATACAACTTTTGTTGATTCTGGGAATGGTTTAGATTCTCCTTCATTGATCTCAAGATGTCCTGATTCTGCTACAACATATCCCTCGCTTGAGGGGATCTACTATCACCAAACACCAAGTCCATGAAGCTAGGAGCCTCATAACCATACAGATCCATGAATGGAGACATCTTAATTGACATATGATAGGAAGAGTTGTAACAATACTCTCCCAAAAGAAGCCATTTTACCCATGCTTTTTGTTGCCTCGACACATAATTTTTGAGGTAGCCTTCCAACCATTTATTCACTATCTTTGATTGGCCATGTGTCTTCAGGTGATAACGAATGCTTGGAGTGAGCACTGTACCGCTCAATCTAATTTTTTTTGCCAAAATTCATTTAGGAACTTGTTCCCCCTATCACTGACAATATTTCTTGGCAATCCATGCAATCAGAATAGTCTTTGAAGAACAATTCAGAAACTTGAGCTACTATAAATGCACTGGTGATGGAAAATAAGTGAGAAAACTTTGTCAATTATCCACCACAACATAGATGCAATCTATCCCTTGCACCTTTGGTAACCCTATGATGAAATCCATCGCAATACTGACCCATTTCTGATTGGGAATAGGTAGGGGCTGCAAAAAACTAGCTAGAAAAGTGTGCTCATTCCTCTTCATCTAGAAATTTTGACACTTCTTTATGCAGAAGTAAGACTTCATCTTTCAATCCTTTCCATGAAAATATTTCACGAATCTACTTGTAAGTCTTAAAATACCCTTGATGACTAGCAAGTGGAATGCCATGAAATGATTGCAAAATCTTCTTCTTAAGCTTAGATTCTGGCACCAAGAAGATTCTACATTTATACTAAATCAGCCCATCAACCAACTGATGCCTTTCATCTTGCAAATGACCCTCAACAATGTTGGTTGCAAACTAATTTTTGGCATAATCAGCAACAATGTATTCCTTCCAATCAACAGTAAGCTCAACCAAAGAATTCAAATGAGGTCTTCTTGAAAGAGCATCAGCCACTATGTTATTTTTTCCTTTGGCATACTCAATGTCATCATAAGCTTGAAGCTTACTCACCCACTTCTATTGCCTTTCATGCAAGTCCTTTTGATGCATGAAGTGCTTGATAGTGTTATGATCCATCTTCACCAAAAACTTGCTTCCAACCAAGTACAGTCTGAACTTGGCTAATGTGTGCATGATTGCAAGCATCTCCTTATCATAAATTGATAATGATATTTTTGCTCTTAGTTTTCTACTCTCGAAGATAATAAGGTGTTTGTCTTGCATAAGAACAGGCCCAAATCCTTCACCTGAAGCATCACACTGCAATTCAAATGTCTTGGTAAATTTGGGTAGAGCCAACACTCGACAAGAGCTCATGATTTGTTTGAACTTGTCAAACATAACTTGCACCTTATCTGACCATAGGAAGTCTCCCTTCTTGGTAAGATCGATGAGAGAGGTGGACATCTGAGAATACCCCTTCACGAACCTCCTATAGAAGCCACACAACCCCAAAAATCCCTTCAAGTGTGACACATTCTTTGGAGGCTACCAATCTAGGATCACTTTGATCTTTTTTGTATCAACTTTAACACCCTTAGAGTTGATGATGTGGCCAAGGTAGAGCAGCTCCATCATTCCAAATATACATTTGGATTCTTTTGCAAATAAGCATTCAACTTCAAAAATGTTAAGCACTTCCTCCAAATGCCTAAGGCACTCTTCCCAAGACTTGTTGAATGTGAGAATATCATCGAAGAAGATGAGAACAAACTTCCTCAACTGTTGCCTAAAGATCTTGTTCATGCAAGACTGGAAGGTTGTAGGTGCATTCGTCAATCTGAATGGCATGAATAGGAATTCATAATGCCCAAAATAACATCTGAAGGTAGTTTTCTCAATGTCTAACTCCCTCATCCTTATCTAATGGTAGCCTAATCTAAGATCAATCTTAGAGAAATACATGGCCGCATGTAGCTCATAAATGATCTCATCTATCCTGGGAATGGGATACCAGTTATTGATAGTCTTCTAATTCAATGCATGGTAATCAACACACATGTGCATGGTGACATCCTTCTTCTTGACCAATACCACTATTGAAGCAAAGGGACTCTTGCTTGGGCGAATGTGACCCATTTCCAAGAGTTCTTTTATAGGATTCTCAATTTCATCATTGTGCTTCTTCGGATACCGATAAGGAGTTGTGATAACCAACTTAACACCCTCATCAAGTTCTATCATGTGCTCACAACCTATTTCATGAGGTCTCAAAGGAGGTATACTACCAAAGACTTTACTCTTCTCGGTAATTAATGATTGAATTTCAAGATGGTAGTGTCTTCTGTCCTCTGTTGGATCGGCTTGTAAAATCATGCACTCTGCTTCCCATTCTACTTGATCATGACGAATAAACCTTTCCATTCTCTCGAATGACATAATGTGAGGGCCTCCATTTGACATCCTTCTTAACACCACCTTCTTTCCATCAGACTGAAACTTCAACTCCATAGTCTGCAAGTTCAAGGTGATATCTCGAAGAGATCGCAACCATTGTATACCAAGCACTACATCGGTATCTCCAATGCCTACAACATAAAAAATCATCATTCACCTCATAGTTACCCAACTGCATAAACAAGTTAGGAATCTTCCTATTGCATGACAAAGTAAAACCATCAGCCACCATCACTTTGAAACCTTCAAACTCCTCTATATTTAGGCCTCTTCGCTACCAACCCTTCATCAATGAAGTTATGGGTTGCTCCAATGTCGATTAGAGAAAAAAATCGTTGTGATCCAATCACTCCATAGACTCTAAAGGATTCCTTCTTTTGAAATCTTGAGAGTTGTGCCAAAGAACTCCCTCCTCCATGGTCTTTTTCTTCCTCTTCTAGAGCATTTTCATCTTCACTACCTCCTAATTCATATGGCTGATCAAACATATTAGATTCTAATCCAGAATTGGAATAGACCTCCATATGATGTGAATGACCTTTTCCATAGCATTTGTGGCCTTTCATCCAAGGTTCTTTGCAAGTGTAACAAAGAACATATTTTCTCAACTTCTCATAGAGTTCTTCGTTCATCTTTGGAGGAAATTTTTTGGATGGATGTGAAGAATGCTTCTTATCCTTTTTGTGACCAAAGGTTTTTGACTAAAATTTTGGCCTTGGGACTGCCAACTCCATGCTTCTTGATTTCTTGATAGCCTCATCAAGAGTTGGTGGATCAAAGGCTTTGACCCAACCCTCCAATGTTTCCATCAAACCTTCAGTAAAAAACACTACAAGTCTCCTTTATGTGATGTTGGGCACCATCATGGAAAGCCTTTGAAAATCAACATGTGAGTCAAGTGAGCCACGTTACTTCAATTGCACCAACTCACAGAATTTGACTTTGGGGTCCTTTGTATCAAACCTTTCTATCAACTTGTTGGTAAACTCCTCATAGGTATAAATGAGGTTATGGCCAAGGGTGACCAAACCATGATAATACCATTCATGTGCAGCTCCGTCCAAATGCAAGGTGGAAAACTTGATAGCATCTTCTTCAGGCATCAATCTAAGTGAGAGGTAGTTATCCATCTTTTTCACCCATGACCTTACCAAACACTTATCACTTCCATCGAAGTGAGCCAAAATAACTTTGCCAAGGGCTTGTTGATAATCCAATCTAGGGGCCATAGGAGCACGATTATCATTCCTTCCACCTTCTCTTCTCTTCTTTTGATTCATATGTTGATCTAATGACAAGATGTCATGAATCTCAGCTAGTAGCGAGGCATATTCCATGTAGTTATTTCTCACCTCATCCGCCAACGACATTTCAACTTCAACTGGAGCTTCTTCCCTTGGAATAAAGTTAGTAATAAGAGGTCTAGAGGTTGATCCTCTAGTAGTTGCAACATGTTGGCCAATAGTTCTCTCTCTTCCATTTGTCTCTGAAGAGCTATTCTCTCTAACATGATTCTATTGAGACTGGGAATGATTTTGAGTCACTTGTTGATCCACCTTGGCTAGAAATTGTGACATCATGTCCAACATGGTGTTGAAATTTCTTTCAGCTCTAGCTTCTCTATCCTCTACTGAACCCTTATCTCTATCTGCCATGGTCTCAACTACTTTACCACTATTTCTCAATACCTTTGAAAAAGTCTCTACGTCTAGAACTGGTGGATTTTGATGTTGAATTCTTGCCTGTCCTCTGGTGTAGTATCTGACTTCTCTATCACTCATCTGACAACTAAAACTTTGTTTTCACATAATGGTAGGAAAACAAGCTTTGATACCACTCAGATATCCCCCTTAGTTTTTTTTTTGAAATTTTAGCAACAACAATGCACCCTTTAAGGTTAGCCTAGTAATCAAAACCAACTAAAAGTGAACCCTTCACTTTTTTATCACCAAGATCCTGATGTGGGCGA
This sequence comes from Sequoiadendron giganteum, assembly GCA_007115665.2. Lineage (NCBI taxonomy): Eukaryota > Viridiplantae > Streptophyta > Pinopsida > Cupressales > Cupressaceae > Sequoiadendron > Sequoiadendron giganteum. Next base: position 984,663,758 of record CM021100.1, on the reverse strand, counting down.
GGTGAGAGCATACAGGGTGAGGGGATCTTTGGCTATAAACTAGAAATGAAAGTACAATGTTGTAGGCAGCTAGCCAGCCATTCTGAAAGTAAATGTTGAAAAGTAAAGTAGGCGGATAATCGACCATGAAGGCTCGACCACTTATTCATCAGGAGTGATAACTAAAACTAAAATACTCAAAAGTAAACACTCTGCCACTTATTCAACAGGAGTAAGAAATACAAAATATAGAATGTTGAAAGTAAATGGTTGACTAGTACTACTGGAATCAACGTTACAATATGCTCTCATACAATGATATTATGATGAAATGTAACTATAATCAAATCCATTTGATTTGCAATATTCCTTGCTACAATTATGAGTGTAATCACTGAGGAATATAACAAATGATTACAATATCCAGGTCTGATATTAAAACATAGAAATTTGATAATAAAACCAACAAGCTATGGTAACACAAAAATTCTCATATCTTCAAAAATATACCTCCAAACTTGGCCAAATTGAAATCTATCAACTACAGGAGATAGGTGACCAAGAAACAAGAGAAATAAAACTTCAAATAGCTCCAAATTCCCAAGCACGAATTCTAATGAAGCATAGGCAAGGGGAAGCCTCTAGAGGAGGTCGACCTTGTCTTAAAAGTCAACCTCTCAATATTAAAATCTGCAGCTTTGCAATATGAGGCGCCGAAGGCATAAAAATATAAGGAGAAAATACCCAGAATCAAATACAATTCTCAGTAAGAGCTGTTAACAAAAATGTACTTCAACCAAGCACAACCAACAACATCAAAATCAAAAAATAACATCAAAACTTTCAACTATGAAGCTCAATCTGCAACCTCTGGATGAAGAAGCAGTCTCAATCAACTAGGTGTTATCTTTCAAACACGAAACCGATATTAGCTAGGAGGTATGTGTTCCTCGAAGCAAGGGGCCTGAATTCATTTGAGCAGGACTTTGATGTAGTAAGCAATGGATACCAAATGAACGAGCAAAGCCTTGTATAAATAGCCTTTTGCGATGACTTTCGAATTCCACCTTTTCCCTTTATTTTAAAATACACTTTTATTCTCCATCTTCCTAGGCATCCAAGGCATAAGGGAAAATAACAAACATTATAAAATATTAAAATACTCCACATGGGGCGTCCACCTTCAAGGCCCACCTTTTAACACAACATTAAGTCATTCCATTAGACCAAGGGGCCAAAATGATATTATAATATTAAAATGACTTAAGTTATTCAATTTTCTCAACAAGCCCGAAAGTGTCTAAGGCCCATATTACCAAAACTGTTATGCCCGAAATAGAATTACACTGCAAAAGTTGAATTGTTGCCAAACATAGCACTACCAAAAATAGCACTAAGTAAAAATAGCATAATGCTAAAAATAGTAAGTGGTCCCAAACTCATTTTAACCACAATGCAAGCAACCATTGAAACTTACTAGAAATAATAAGTTTGAAACAATTTCCAGATGCAGACACATGCCACATCATTTTGAAGCTCTTTGAAAACCTAGAAATACCCAAAAACTACTTTGCAAAACAACTGAATGCAAACCCATGAAAACACCAAAGAAACCTCCAAGCAGTTGGAAACCCTAATTTCACTTCCAACAAGCCTACGAGAATTTGGAATAGGTTGACGATCAATAGAACTGACTACTGCTGAGAAAGGGACATTACATAAGACAAAAGAAGAGCACCTGCAACATATTCAATTATTTTTGCAAATATTAAGAGAAGAAAAGTTGTTAGTTAATCTGAAAAAGTATAGTTTTATGAAAGAAGAACTAGTGTATTTGGGTTTTGTGGTGTCTAGTAGTGGTTTAAAATGGACCCAAAAAAAGTGAAAGCCATCGTGGATTGGCTTTCACCAAGGAGTATGTTTGAAGCTAGGAGTTTCCATGGCTTGGCGAGATTCTACAAGAAGTTCATAAGGAATTCTCAGTGGTATTTGTGCCCCAATAGCAAAAACAATGAAGGTTACTAAAAGAGAGTTTGTGTGGACAAAAGCAACAAAAAGGAGTTTTCATATTTTGAAGGCAAAGGTGACAGAGCAACCTCTATTAGCACTTCCAAATCTTGGAAAGGTGTTTCAGGTTGAGTTCCATGTAATAGTTCTATGTAGATTCTACTATAGCTTGAGTTCTTTTACTACCCTTGATTGAACCTCCTAGGTGTTCATATGTTTGATCAAGAGGACGTGACATTGTTTATGTTTATATATAATTGCATTGCTTTAAAAAATAAGGAAAAACATCATATGATGGACGTATCCACTTTTTGCACATGCATGTGGTTGCAAGGTATGTTTGTTTGCACTTATCACACCATTACATGTGAAATAAGTTTGTATTTTTGTTTGGAAGTTTGAAAATTGATAACACGAGTTTACCTTGCATTTAAATCCTTCAAGGTGGCAATTAAGGGAATAAGCACCCATATATTATTAGGTACAAACTTTTACATCAAAATATTTGCAACTTTGCTTGTGAGCATATAGTTAATCCTTGAAAAGGAATTCTTTACGTAGATTATTATCATGTATTTGTATTGGATATCAATTTTAGGGTAAAAGAACATATCTACTATCACTAAAGCAAATATTTAGTAAATTTGAGTTTATTAATTTTTTTAAGTTCTGGACTAATTTTCCTGTATTCAAGGCTTTTTCCTTGGAGTTCCCTTAGTTTAGATAGTATTTAGTTGAGAAGAATATTATAAGAATGCCCCCATCCAATTAGAAAAATACAATATTCATGATCAAGTTTTGATTTGATAATGGATTCTAATAACAATGACTTAATCGTGGGTGACTTGTTTTTTCATGGAAAAGCATAAGCTTGCAGATTGTCACAGCATTAATGGCTTTTAAGTGTGATATGATCTTTGTGGTGGATTCCACAGAAAATGGACCAGTCTTTTGCTCTATTATTATTTCAAAATCTGCATGGGATTACAACTACACATACATGATTAAGCAACGAGGTCATGATTTATTTTCCCACAAATAAAAAGATCTATTCACACATCCAAATAGTGGAAACTTAAGTGACAGGCTACCTAAATGGTAAGTGGTTTTTAGACACAAAGAGACAGACATTCACACCAGCAGATTCTTTGCTTTGATTTCTTCAAGATAAAATCAGTTGCATTAGCATAGTCATATTCAAGAATCTAAATTCAAGATGCTTGTGACCGAGGCACAAATGACCACAAAAACAACAGCAATAAAGGTGCTATTTTTGGTTAAGTTTGGCATTCAAGTTGGCGGCATTCAGTTCATCTATGCAAATGCTGATGCAAAGGATACAAATTTGAATATAGAAATGGAGAAGTTTCTATAGAATCTATTAGCTGTTTTATCTTTTCAAGTTCAGCTCTATTCTCAGTTTAAATCTATTCGAGTTTTTATTCTATTCCCATATTTCACTATTTTTCATTTATTTCAAATTTAGATATAAATAATTTAGGTGTCAGTTTCCTCTTTCAAAATTTGTATACCTTTATTTTTAACAATTTAAAATACCAAAAAAATTAATACCTAACCTAAAGGCTAGTAAAGTCCTCCTAACCAGTTGGTAAGACAATAAATCATTAAAAACTTTTTCAACTCAACATTCATAAAATCGCAGCTACTTTTAAGCATTTTCATAGTTCTTGTTTGCACTTTATCTATTCATGTAGTTTAGCTTTTTCCAGCCATGAATACACAATAATGCACGCTACAAGAAAAAAAAAACTGAAGAATGTCTCATGTGTTCTACTAAACAGTTGGCAAAGACAATTAACATTAGAAACTTTTTCAGCTGACCAGCCATAAAATCACTGCTAGTTTTGTGCATTGTTATTATTATTCTTCTTGTTTGCAGAAGTCCCATAAAGTCACTGATAGTTTTGTACATTGTTAGACATTATCATTCTTATGATATTGCTATCACATGAGTTTGACTCGAAACTACATGGTTGAATCCTGATAGAAATATCATAATTTGACACGCTGTGGAAAATACCTCCTACTTATCAATTATCATTCTTCTTATTTGCCAAACTCCCACTTTTATCTAATCATATAGTTTAGCTTTTTCCAATTATTATTACACAATCTTCCAAGCATTTTTTCAAAAACAAGCAAAAGAAAAAGAAATTAAGAATATTCCTAATACACCTAAGATGTAATGATTTTGTCCCTTTTTTATGTGTGGACAAAACGAAAAAGATGACTCGACCATGAATACTCTTTTAATGCTCCCTGTGATCAAATGAACCCATTTAAATCAGGTGGGACAAAGTTGTCTGCTAATTTATTCTATTGACAGTATTCAAAGTAAACATTTTACAGTAACATGCAATTCAGTTTAAGATTTGTGATTCCCAAATGCATAGAAGATTGCCAGTATTCAAAGTAAACATTTTACAGTTATATGCAACTCAGTTCAACATTTATGATTCCCAATGAAGTAGAAGATTGATAGTATTCGAAGTAGAGATTTTAGAGTAATATGCAATCCAGTTTTAATATTTGTGATTCCTACTGAAATAGAAGATTGTGAGAATGATGGCTATTCAAATAACCATTAAGCTGTTGAGGCCTTGTTCGCAGTGCTGAATTATTGAAAGCATTCCTAGAATGTATTTATGCTGTGCTCTCCAGAAGCTCTTCCAACAAATAATCAATAATCAACACAATTGTCTTGATATTCAAACAATCTGTCAGATTCTTTCAACCATGCTTTCCAGGTGTCTGGACCATATAGAACAAAGTGCACCTGCCATTGCCCTTAATCAGTCAATACCCAGTTCTAATGACGATGACTTAGCATTCTGCGATGTACTACAAGAAAGCTAATAATATTATAAGTTGTGAAGAAGTTACTCTACGCCACATAGTTAAACTTTTTGGTTAAGCACCATGTATAACCTCTACATCGAGTCTACTTCAATCTTGGGGCCTGGGACTGCATATTCTTGTAGCGACCACATTTTGCAAATTATGCCGATAATAATGAAAACATGTATGCTATTAGCTATATGTGCTATAATTGTTGGGGTTACTTTGCTTACTTTTGTATTTCATTGTTCTTAAAAATCAACATAAAATCTGGAAAACATGTTTTCTAATCATACTCATTAGAATTCCTTCTTGAACCAAGAGAGTAATTTTTTCAAAGAAAAAATTATTTGGAACCAGACTCTCTCCATGTATTTGCAGGCCAGCTTACCAAAGGAACGAGATTCAAATAAACTTTCAAGGAAACGTTAACCATTAGAAGCACCTTTATAATTGGTTGCTCATAATTCTTTTTGGAACGAGGGTTGAGGCACTAGTGGACTGTTACAGGCCAGGGAAGACAAGTAAGAATGGTGGTTTAGTGGGAGAAGTCAGAAATTGTTCCAAGAGCCTTAGTTCCAAAGACTGAGAAAAACAATAGAAGTATTAAAATGGTAAAAAAAAGTTGCCTTTCTTTGAAAATTGGTCAACTATGCAACATTATTTAGTTCCCCAAGGTGGTGTTTAAATGGTACGAAGAGATTATTCAAAAGAGTATCAATCTCTGTCTTCCTTATCCATACGAGTTTCAACTTGTATTTTAAGGGTAACATTTAGGAGCACTTGTACAGGATTGGTTGCTGATAATCCTTTTTGAATGAGGGGTTGAGGCCCTGGTGGACTGTTTCAGGACACTGAAGACAAGTGAGAATGATGGTGTGGTGGGAGAAATCAGAAATTGTTCTGAGAGCCTTGGTTCCAAAGACTCAGAAAAACAATATAAGTGTTATAATGTCAAAAACACTAGCCTTTATTTGAAAATTGGTCAACTGTGCAACATTGTTTAGATTCCCAAGGTGGTTATTAAAGAACTTCCTTATCCATGAATGGGTTCCAACTTATATTTTAAGGGATTCATATTGATTTACAGCTGTGCTTCTCACCGGTTATAAATGAAGTCTCTGTTTTCGTCAAAAATTGGTGCCAAGAAGCCAGTCAAATTTGAAAAACTAATAGGCATTTGTAGCAACACAGTCATCGTTGTACTCTTCTAGGGATAGTGAGAGATCATAATGACAACTCAAAACACAATTATAAACCTCCAAGCAGTATCCCATATTGATCAAGAAACATATGAAGAAATGTGATAGAGAATAGAACTCCATAAGAAGATAGAGAACCTGACTCAGAATTACAAATTGAGATGGAAAATTCAAAGGAGTGCAAGAAAGTAGTGTAGGTCAAGAAATTTGTAATCCCTACATTAAATAACACAAGAGTTATAATCAAGAATCATAGAATGTACCAAGATCCTCTACAAATAATACCAAATGGGAATCAAAATCACTCCAGGATGGTAAGGCCGAATTTAATACTTGAAGTTCAAAATTTGGCGAACTTGAAGAAAACCTTTAAAAATCATTGCAATTCACCCTACAATTCATACAGCAAAGGGCTTAAAAATTTTATTAGAATATATTTGAAAAGAGGGTGAGAGTCTTTCCCTGTTGTCCACGTGTGTTGATAGTCACCTGTGTTGAATTCATTGGTCGATGAAACACTTATTGTTGCAGAGTCGAGATTCAGACTATCCTATTCGGTGTTGAGCAAACTGTGCACAATATCGTGGGATTCATGGAACAAATTCTTCACTGCTAAGAACTATTCTTGTGAACTCAGGACTTTGTATTGAGGCAGCAGCTGCAAGTCTAAATAGGTGAGCTTGGCTGGCATGAATCTGCATTATGGCGAATTGACAACTAAATGAGATGACTGCAGGAGGCGCAGCAACCAAAGGTTAAACTTCAGGTTTTCTTTTTATTTGTTTGCAGGTCCTGGCAATTCTACTTCATTAACTTTCTTTTTTTAGAACCTGCTGACAGGCAGGAACTATCACATTCCAAATCGCTTAACAGGCCAATTAATAATTGTATCTATTAACAAATGAAAAACTACAATTTTTTTTGGAAAACAAATTTTTGTCTTCAAATTTAAGATGCAAAAAGATACAAATTTTTTAACAAAAAATATTTTAAAAATGAATTATCGCCAATCTGATTGGCTGAGAAAGTTTCACTCATTTTTGCAGCCTTCATGTGGTTCGAAAAAAACGAATATTTTATAAATAATAAAATATTAAGAAATGAAATACATCGTGTACTATCTGATGTGATGTCAGATTCAAAATCATGACATCTATACTTTTCACACATCTGAAGGCAAAGAATTGAGAATATGAAGTTTCACTCATTTATTCTACTCACATCTATGACGAGAGAAATCACATCTGTTTCAGTATACAGGCTGTCACCTAGAAATTCCTCAAGGCCACCCCCACGTCATGGCCAAGCTTACAATTGTTAGAAAAGTCACAACTCTGGAAAGGAATCTTCTACTTTCTAGTTAATATTCAAATGTCTATTTAATGATCTGATTCGGAAACTTATACAAGAAGAAGCAGCTCAAGTGTTCTGCCAGTCCTTTCAACTTTTTGGGACTCTCTGCGCTGCCCTGCTCTGCCTTATTCTCTGATTTTCTGCTATGTCTGTCTGATGATGTTGGTTCTCATGGACAAAAAATTGGAGGGTAGTTGGTATAAATTGATTCATTTGCCAAGTGAGTGACACCCAATAATGGACTTTGAGTTGAAATTGGGCAAAAAGTATACAATGACTGACTGGTTGGGTTGTGCTGCATAATATACAGATCTGGTCTACAATCAAGAACCCAGTTTTACTCGTATGCAAGCAACAAACCCATTTTTAAATCTCAGGAATCAAGTCTTTTAAGGCCTTGAAGATTCGTAGCAATGGAAGCCAATGCTGGACTTGTTACTGATTCCCACAACAGGAATGAGCTTGTAGTGATCAGGGCTGATGAACTTGGTGTAAGTCTATTACCGCAAAATCCATTTTATTTTATCAAACCCATATAATGCAGTTCGCATGTGATATCTGCACTGGATCCAAGTAGAGGTACCCTATAAGTGCAAGTCCATTGCTCCTATCTACAACTGATTCACAGAATGCCCAGATTTATTTATCAATCTCCAGATAATGTATGAGGCCATGTATCCAAGTAGTCTTGAACTGTCTGCTTTTTGCATTGTTTATCAAGGTGATATTGCAGTACATGGCCTCGCTCACGGGCATTAGATTTATATATGCTTGCATTGTTCTGTTTGAGTTACTATGACAACTTGTTGAATTGCATCAGAGATTTTTCCTTTTCCAGCAAACTTTGGCACCAAGTCCCAACAGATGTTGGCAGGCGTTCCTCCTTGGTTCTGAGAAAATGCATACTGCTGCTCCGAATGATTTTTCAGTTGTATATATGGCATAATTGACCCATTCTAAGGACTGCAACCTATAAGTATGTCTAATGCACTCTCTTCCTAACTTTTGAACTTATTTTTATTAGTAAGGAAAAAGTTTGTTACCCCCTTCCAGTACAATTTTCAATTTAAATCTGTGTCCAGTTTGAATATGATATTTAAAAATATGTTCATCACCACACACCAGTGTCTGGAAATGGAAGATGGAGAAACAAAGAAAATTTTCATCAAAGAAAGGTATTATACTCTGCTAGTCACAAAAGCAAGTGCCTTGTAGCTGTTGGTTGAACCATTGTACATTTGACACAAACAACCCTCTGACATTGCATAATGGTTACCGCCCATTGTATTGCACTTCTCGTTACCCATGGGGAAAGTTATGGTACATTTTATTAGTGCTTTGAATCTACATTTATGTGCAGATTTAAGCATGGTAAGTGTTATTATCTACATGGTTTGAAGCTAAGACACAACATTCAAATTCGGCAACATTGAAATTCGGATGAAATTCAGCAAGGAAAAAATTAGAAAAGTATAAAATTCGGATCAAATTCGTCTTATGTAAAAAAAATATTTTTATAAATATAAGTAATATACCTACAAAATTATCAAAATAGTTTAACATTGCTAAATAGCTAAGTTCGAATAATATAAATTTTAATATAATTTATTTTATAAAATATAAATATGTAATTTTATAATATAATATTTATATTTATTATTTTTAAGTTTTTATTAATAAAATAAATAATATATATAAAACTAAAAAACAATATATTAAAAATATATAAAAAGACATAATAAATAAATACTACATTTATTAAAAATATATAAATATAATATATTTTCTTAGTTTCTAGGATACAAATATGTAATTTTATTTCTATGTACTTGTATTCTAATTCACAAGGTTCGAGGAGTTCAAAAAAATATTATGTTAAGTTTGAATACATTATAATAAATTTAAAATCATTATAATATAAATATGTTTAAAAATTTAATTTAAATATTATTAATAGATAAATAATAAATACACTATAATTAAATATATAATTTAAATAATTTAAAATATTAAATTTTAATTTATTAAATAAAAACAATTAAGTAACAAATCTACATGATTTAAAACATAAAATATTAAAATATTAAATCTAAATATTTAATCTAAAAATTAAAATAAAAACAAACCTTAAAAACAAAATATTGAAATAAAAACAAAACTTTAAAAAGTAAAATCTAAATATTTCGCTCAACAGAAGTGCCACACGAGGGAGAGAGGAGAGTTGCCAACGAGAGGAGGCCGACGATAGGTAACGATAGGTCCGACCGCAACCCATCACCCATATCTAGATAGGGGAGTGGATGCCCTATATCTCCATTCTCCAATGCGTCTCGTAGTGGTGCCCTTTCCTCCTTTGCCAGATGCACATTTTCATGATGCTTGAGTCTTATTTAAACGTTCCCGGAAGAACACATACGGCGCTCGACCTGCAAAAGCCCTAAAAAAATGTTTTTTAAAGCCCTAAAAAACGTTTTCTAAAGCCCCATAAAAGCATTTATTTAGATATATTTTATATAAAAAAAATATGCGAATATAAGGTGAATTTCAACGATTTTTTTACCATGCTTTGAGGTTCGCCGAATTTCGAACTTCATGGTTAAAATTTGCCAAATCCTGTGACTTAGGTTTGAAGTAACGCATGAATTTTGACATGGACGGGACATATAAAGGCACATACATGGAAGATAGAAATCGATATAGTGCATATTATCCAAACTTGTGTTGATGTTATAGCAGCTTAGGGCTGCACTTCCATTGCACAAATTACAAGGAAGCCTGAATTAAATGAATAGCCATTCGGCTATTTAATTCATGACTATAACATTTAATAAATGCAGAGGGCCGACCCTATATGATTCGCTTGCTTTGATTATCACTTGGGCCGACCTTATTTGTAAATTGTTATTTATAATATTTCTTTAAAGGGCCGACCTATCTTGAAGAGGCGCCTCTCTTGTATAAATACAAGGTCGGTCTTGTTATTGTATTCATTCATTCAAGTCAAGTAAGTTTGCAATTAAGAGCAGAATTCGCACCTTCATAGCAGCAGCTTGGATTCAAGGAAGATCTCATATTCATTGTATATCTTGCATCTAGGAGAGGTGCGATTTCTTTGTATCAAGTATTGGCCATTGTTGGGCCTAAGTTGTAAGCAGATTTCTGCTCTTGTTCTACTTTATATAAGAGATTCATTTGCTGGGTTTTTCTCCCTCAAGAGGAGGGTTTTCCTAGGGTATCTTGTTGTGTTTATTGTCTTTTGTGTTGCAATATTATTAAGTGTTTTCATTGTTTAATCTGATCTAAGAAACACTAACATGGTATCAGAGCGGTTGTGAAAAAAATCGTGATCAGATTTAGTTTGCAACACTTACTTTATTCTTTTTCAGTCTATCTTCTAAATTTCTCAAGATGGTGAACGGTCTGAATATTGAGGATAGACTCGAAGGAATTTCGAACTACACATCATGGAGGTTCAGGATCATGCTCACATTGGAAGAGAATGAATTGGCTGAGTTTAGGAAAACAAAAGTTCCCGAACCTGAGGAGGAAGAAGAGAAGTTGCAGTGGAGGAAGAAAGATACTAGGGCAAAGAAAGTGTTGGTTGATTCCGTCAAGGATCTCGATTGTCTTCAAGTTGGATACGGCAAGAGAGATGTTTACAACCTTGGAAGAGATGTATGAAATCAACAACACTAGTCGAGCTCTTGCACTAAAGCAACAACTTCATCATGTGAAAATGACAAAAGGAGAATTGTTATTACATACTTCATGAGGATTTCAGAGATAAGAGATCAGCTCTCCACAATTGGTCACATGATTGATGACAAAGATTTGACTATGCTTGCTCTCAATGGTCTTCCGCTTTCATGGGAATCGTTTATTCAAGGAATTAGTGCAAGATCTAAACTTCCCAAGTTTGATCGTTTGAGAATTGACTATATCCAAGAGGAGTCAAGACTAACGACTAGGGGCATTGGTCAAAGTTCAAAGAATGAAGAAATCCAAGTTCTTGCCTCTCATTCGTCGAAGAAAGGAAAAGGCTTTAAGAAAAGGTTCTTCAAGAGGAATCGAGAAACTGGAAACGATGGTCCTCCTACTTTCAAAAGGAAACGAGACATGTCCAAGATTCAATGTTTTCGTTGTGATAAGTATGGTCACTTTGCGAAGGATTGTCCTCATAGACCTAAGCAGCAAGTTGCCACTGCAAATGTTGAAGAAGTCGCTCCGCAAAAGGACTCCAACGATTATCTATTCTATTCAGCCTTGTCAAGCAATGTATCTACTGACGCCAACACTTGGCTGATTGATAGTGGTGCCTCCAGGCACATCACCGGTTTCAAGGATCACCTTTCAAACTTAGTGGAGAGCAACTCTAGTGATCAAGTCGTTATTGGAGATGATGCTAGATATTCTGTGAAAGGAATTGGAAACTCCACTCTTCACTTGGATTCCGGGATTTCATTGGAGTTGAATGATGTACTGTTCGTTCCAGGGATAAAGAGGAACCTTGTCTCAATTTCGGCATTAGAAGACAAGGGTTATCAAGTTGCATTTTCTAAAGGAAAAGTTCTTATATGGGCAAAGAACTCCAGCTTCAAAACTGCTCAAGTGATTGGAGTTAGACATGAATGTCTTTACAGGTTATGCACTCGTCCTCTTCAAGCACTTGTGCATAACAGTTCCAGCATGTGCGATCTTTGGCATCGAAGATTGGCTCACATTCACTTTCGTGCTCTACCTATCATGGAGAAGATGGTCACCGGTCTTCCGAAATTCAATCAGGAACATGAAGGTACATGCAAGGGATGCACCCTAGGCAAGAACACAAAAGGTACGTTTCATTCTAGTGAAAGTAGATCTAAATGTATTCTTGATCTCATTCATTCTGATTTATGTGGTCCAATGTCTATTGCATCTTCTAGTGGTTTCTTGTATTATATTATTTTTATTGATGATTACTCTAGAAAGACTTGGATTTATTTCTTGAGATCTAAAGAATCTGAAGAAGTATTAGAAAGATTCAGAGAATTCAAGGCGCAGGTTGAAAACCTATCTGGGAAAAGGATCAAGGTTTTAAGATCTGATAATGGTGGAGAATACACCTCTGGCACCTTTCGAGACTTTTGTATTGAAGCAGGGATTAAGAGGGAGTTCAGTGTTCCCTATAATCCACAACAAAATTGTATTGTTGAAAGAAAGAATAGGTCTATTGTGGAAGCAGTAAAAGCTATGATCCATGATCAAGACCTGCAAATCTCTCTTTGGGCTGAGGCATCGAGAACAGCCGTCTATGTTCATAACAGGAGTCCCCACAGGATCTTGGAGAATAAAACTCCTGAAGAAGCATTCTCAGGGGTGAAACCAGAAGTTAGCCATTTGAGGATCTTTGGTTGTCCAATCTATGTTCATATTCCAAAGGAAAAGAGAACAAAGCTAGAACCTTTTGGGAAGAAAGGAATTCTTGTAGGTTACAGTGAGACATCAAAAGCTTATAGGATATACATACCAGGACAGAAGTCTATTGAGATTAGTAGAGATGTCACATTTGAGGAAGATGTTGCTTTCAGAAGATCCAAAGGCTCTCCTATGGAGATCGATGAAGAAGAACCTCCTCAAGATATGGAAGTTGACCATATTCCAGAGAACCTGAAGGAGGCTCCAGAACCTAAAGAAGATGTTGATCCAGTTGAGCCCTTGGATCCCACTGATGGGCCTTTAGGTATTGTGATTGGAAAGAAAAGACCTCTTTGGGCTCATAGGACTATGCAGGAGGCAGAAATTTTTGCAGCCCCAAGAGGAGCCTTCAGAGAAAGCAAGAGACCTCACAAGTTCTCTAGTTACGTCACCTTGATGAGTCAGATTATTGAGTCAGAGCCTTCAAGTGTCGATGAAGCTTCTAGTCAACAAGTATGGAAAGATGCCATGACTGAGGAGTATCAGTCCATACTTAAGAATGATGTTTGGGATATTGTTCCTACACCCAAGGACAAATCTGTGGTGTCTTCTAAGTGGCTCTTCAAAATCAAGCATGCAGCTGATGGGAGCATTGAGAAGCACAAGGCAAGATTTGTGGCTAGAGGGTTCTAACAAAAAGAGGGAGTTGACTATGAAGAAACATTTGCTCCTGTGGCTCGATATACGTCTGTCAGAACCATCATTGCCATTGTTGCATCTAGAGGATGGAAGATTCATCAAATGGATGTAAAGACAATTTTCCTAAATGGTGTAATAGAAGAAGAGGTTTACATTGAGCAACCTGAAGGATTTGAGGTACATGGGAAGGAGTCTCATGTTTGCAAGCTGAAGAAGGCCTTGAGCAAGCTCCTCGTGCTTGGTACGAAAGGATTGATCAGTATCTATCAAGCCTGGGTTTCTCAAAGAATGATGCAGATTCTAACCTCTACTTCAAGGTAGTAAAGGGTGAAGCTTTGATTCTGGTTTTTTATGTTGATGATTTGATTATCACTAGTGAGGAACATCTAATTCTAAAATGCAAGAAGGAATTAGCTTCAGAGTTTGAGATGAAAAATCTAGGTCTCATGCATTACTTCCTTGGCTTAGAAGTTTGGCAAAAGCCATATGAGATGATTCTAAGTCAAGGCAAGTATACTATTGACATTCTCAAAAGGTTTGGTATGATTGACTGCAAACCTATGTCTACACCCATGGAGACTAATCTAGGGTTTCCTGATTTCTTGCAGTGGGTGAGCCTGGTGGGGCTTGGTTCTTCGTTTGGAGTTGTTTGAAGGTGTGAAACACCAACTTAAGGTTGTTGATCTGTTATTTGCTGTTTCTTTTGGAGATCTACTTGCTGGTTTGCAAGTTGTTTTGAGTTTGGTTTTGAGCGGTTTCGGTTGTCGTTGTCTCCAATCACGATTATACAAGAGCTGTTCGCGTTTGAGAAGTTTTTGGGGCTGTTTCGAAGAGCTACAGTCAGCCGCCCTTTCTTGAGAGTTTATATCAGCACAAGGGAAAGAAACGCCTATCTTAAGAGGCTGCAACTTCACCTAAAGGGGGCGCCCTTACCCTAGGAAGCTTCCTATTTTGGTTTTTGGTGACAGAAGTTCGTATTAAAAGAATAATCAGCATTTCATTGGGGTTTACTACTGTAGCAAAACACTATTTACAATGCTGTATGGCTGTAAGTTAAAGTATAGTTTATGTTATATCTAGTTTTCAATCTGATGTAAGTAGTATGTTGTAAGCCTATTATTATGTAATGAAGAAGCTATATTTGGACACAGAAATGAACAATGTACTCAAGTTATTTCAATAGCTTATGATGCAAATTCTAACCTCTACTTCAAGGTAGTAAAGGGTGAAGCTTTGATTCTAGTTTTTTATGTTGATGATTTGATTATCACTGGTGAGGAACATCTAATTCTAAAATGCAAGAAGGAATTAGCTTCAGAGTTTGAGATGAAAAATCTAGGTCTCATGCATTACTTCCTTGGCTTAGAAGTTTGGCAAAAGCCAGATGAGATGATTCTAAGTCAAGGCAAGTATACTATTGACATTCTCAAATAGTTTGGTATGATTGACTGCAAACCTATGTCTACACCCATGGAGACTAATCTAGATAAGTTGAAGGAGGCCGCAGCTAGTTTAGAACCTGTGGATTCTACGATGTATAGACAGTTGATTGGTTCATTGATGTATCTAGTTAACACTAGACTTGACATCTGCTTTGGATTGAGTGCACTTAGCCAGTTTATGTGTGAACCAAGGCAAATACATCTTGTAGTAGCTAAACATATCCTGAGATATTTATGTGGCACAATTGGATATGGGTTGAGATATTCTTCAGGTGTGGATTTAGAGCTGCATGGTTTTACTGTTTCTGATTGGGCAGGATGTGTCTCAAATCGGAAGAGTACCTCTGGTTGTTGCTTCAGCTTGGGTACTACTATGATTTCTTGGTGTAGCAGGAAACAGTCTTCAATGGCTCTGAGTACAACCTAGGCAAAGTAAATAGCAACTTGTGTGGCAGCTCGTGAGGCAGTGTGGCTTCGTAAGCTCCTTGCAGGATTGTTTGGACAATCAATGGAGCCTACCATTATACACTGTGATAACCAGAGCTGTGTAAAGCTTTCTGTCAATCCCGTGTTTCATGACAGAACAAAGCATGTTGAGATCAAGTACCACTATATTAGAGATATGGTACAAAGGAAAGCTATACAGTTGAGGTATATCAGCACTGAAGAGCAAACGGCAGACATTCTCACCAAGCCTCTCTCCAGGATCAAGTTTGTGTACTTTTGAGAAAAGCTTGGTATGGTGGAGAATGCAGCCTTGACTGAGAAAGAGTCTCAGTATCAGTGATCCTTGATTGATAATGCATTTCTCTATTAAGAGAGATTTGAGGTGAAAGCTCTTGTTTCCACCCTCTGGGAGAGCCATGATGGATGTCGTGTGTGTGACTCCATGACAACATCATGTGAGGGAATCCGTGATGATTTTTGATAATGCATTTTTCCTTGAGATTTGAGGTGAAAGCCCTTGTTTCCACCCTCTGGGAGAGCCATGGTGGATGTCATGTTTGTGACTCCATGACAGCTTCACGTGAGGGAATCCGTGATGATTTATTTGTGTTTGCGTATCACCCTCTGGGAGAGCCACGGTGAAAGTCACATTGAGGTGACAACATCACATTAAGTGATGAGCACTTGTTCATACCATCTATGGAGGTAGCCATGATGGTTGATATCACGATGAGGTGATATTCTATTTTGTTTTCATTCTGATATGATGTGTCTTGTGCAGGTGGAAGTATCATCCCTAGCTGAGAGGGAGTGTTGATGTTATAGCAGCTTAGGGCTGCACTTCCATTGCACAAATTACAAGAAGGAAGCATGAATTAAATGAATAGCCATTCGGCTATTTAATTCATGACTATAACATTTAATAAATGCAGAGGGCCGACCCTATATGATTCGCTTGCTTTGATTATCACTTGGGCCGACCTTATTTGTAAATTGTTATTTATAATATTTCTTTAGAGGGCCGACCTATCTTGAAGAGGCGCCTCTCTTGTATAAATACAAGGTGGGTCTTGTTATTGTATTCATTCATTCAAGTCAAGTAAATTCGCAATTAAGAGCAGAATTCGCACCTTCATAGCAGCAGCTTGGATTCAGGGAAGATCTCATATTCATTGTATATCTTGCATCTAGGAGAGGTGTGATTTCTTTGTATCAAGTATTCGCCATTGTTGGGCCTAAGTTGTAAGCAGATTTCTGCTCTTGTTCTACTTTATATAAGAGATTCATTTTCTGGGTTTTTCTCCCTCAAGAGGAGGGTTTTGTTGATGTTATTTGCAGCTTCGGTCTGCACTTCCCAAGAAAGACAATTCAAATATAAGCAAGAGCCGACCCTTTAAGTTCGCATTCTCCTTGTATCAACCTTGAGCCGACTTCATGTTATTTTAATTGTTTATCATTTATTGTATTTTCCTAAAGAGGCCGACCTAAGTCAAGAGGCGCCTTATGATGTATCTATACAAGGTCACTTTGTCATTGTAAACACATTCCATCTCAAGCAAGTTCGCACTATTCTTTATGAGCAGAATTCGCACCTTATAGCAGCAGCTCGGATTCAAGGAGGATTTCATAGTCATTGCATTGTTTGTATTTAGAAGAAGGGCGAATACATTGTATCAAGCATTGGCCATTGTTGGGCCTGAGTTGTAAGCAGATTTCTGCTCTTGTGTTACCTTATATAAGAGAATCATATGCTGGGTTTTTCTCCCTCAAGAGGAGGGTTTTCCCAGGGTATCTTTGTGTGTTCATTGTCTTATGTATTGCAATTCTTTTAAGTACTTTATTGATTGATCTGATCTAAGAAACACTAACAGGTTTTCCCAAGGTATCTTGCTGTGTTTATTGTCTTATGTGTTGCAATATTATTAAGTGCTTTCATTGTTTAATCTGATCTAAGAAACACTAACAACTTAAACTCTGTTTGGACTTTGCAAGACTAGTAAATCAAGTTGATCACAATCAGATCAGAACTGACATCACGATACAGAGAAATTGTGGAAAATTGAAAAATTGGTTTATATAGAAAATTCCCAAAACTAGAAATGACCTTTTCATTTCACAGGAATTTAACTGTAGGATGTCCAAATATAAGAAAAATCATACTAAGATATGTACTAAATATTGAAATGCAATTCAACTAAACTATTTTACACAAAAAAGAAGCATATTGATTTGTATTAAAAATTACAAAAACAAAGTTAACAATCCAAAATCCATGAATTATGTTATTTGTGGCACGAAAAGCATGGACACAAAATCAACATGCAGGAATAGTCATTGGGTCCAATGCTACTCAGCCAAGCCCTTTTGGACCTCAAAAACATCTGATTAGTCATAGGACACATTGACACAAGTCTCTTTCCTCCTGTACCACTGCCCAACAGTGAAAGGTCTGAGAAAATCCAATCAAACGCAGATCAACAGCTGTAAACCCTTTCCCACAATTGATATTAACTCCATTTCATTAATCAATGTTAAAAAACCAGACTTAGTCTTCAATTCTTTCTTGTGGGGATTTATCAGAGTAAAATGAGCATAGGAAACTAAGTTACTGGTTCGAGTTCGAGGACGGGTGCGGGTACGAGAACCCAGTACGTGGGTACGTGAAAAATTTTTTTAGGGGTTTGGGTACGTATGGGTACGTGTGTGTATATAAATATGTGTATTATATATACAAAAAAATAAGAGAAATATACAGAATTGTAAAACTAAATCATTTCATAGTATGATACTTGATCATTGATCAATGCCAAATACCAAAGATAAATATTAAATGCCAGTTGATAGTTAAAAAATATTCAAATAAGCCATATCAATGATATCATATATGCCTATGTTCACCCAACAAGTACCCGCACGTACCCACAAATGAACCCAAACCAGGTGCGTACCCGAACCGGGTTCGGGGGCTGCGGGTACGAACCCTGCAACTAAGATAGGAAATGATTTTTGACCAAGTTTACTGTTTTACTACCAAGTTCACTTGAGAGTCAAAGTCAATCTTTTCAAATACCCAAAGAATCTTGTCACTACAACACAGAGGTGTCATGACAAGCCCAACGCTTAGTTTCATACAAAGCCAATCATGATTCATTCCACATGACTTTCGCTCATTTTCTTACTTATTAGCAAGTGTACATAGGTTATGGCATAGGGATGGTCATATCTGTAGCAGTGTTATTCTTAGGAGTGGAGATCATGTACAAATGCTTTATAGTTAAAGCTCTTTCCCTGCTTTAGTGGTTGAGTGTAATGTCCCCTTTCCGGATAGCCCTAATTCTTGCCCTAGAAACATAAGTTAATACAGTTTGGGTTACGACTTATCAATTAAATGCTTTAAGCCAGATAAATCTTGGTTTAGGTCCTACAATCATGTTAGATAATATTGGAATATAATTTATATAATCAAACATATATAATAAATGTTTTATCTATTTAAATCATGTAAATATCTAACCATTTCAAGTAATGTAAACCACACAATATCTATAATACGCATTGGGAGTTGGATCATAATGGGACTTGGATGAGGAGCATGATAAGTCCACCCAAAGCTATCCACATCAAGCCCAAGAGCGGATATACCATCCCTCTTGGCCCTCAAGCGGCACACACAGTCATACCACATGGGGTGGTCTACTTGGCGGACAACTTGTATCCGCATTCCCTACCCTTGCTACCTTATCCATTCCTCTTATGACTCAAACTTCCTTAAATTCATCTCAACCACAAATACATGTGGAGGTTGGGGAAAAGGCTTACCATAGGAGGCCCGTAGACATTCTCTCCCTAAGCCCAAGAGCGGATATCACCCCCTTGGCTCCAAGTGGCGCACACAACCATCCATCAAGGAGTGGCATACCTAGGAAGATGTCTAATATCTGCTCAACCTACTGGTATCCCTCCTGCTCCTCCCATGGTTGTTTGCTAAGTATAATTAATACAAATAACAAAATATACAATTACATACAATGATCATGATAGAGCATACCACAATGGTCATTAACACATGAGATGGCTATACAACAACTGTTCCGATGGTTATTAATCCTTGTTTTGAGTGGTTGATAACTCACTCATGGTGCAGTCACGGTAGGAGGGTTCCAAAAGGAATAGTCTGAATTGTGCAACAATGAGTCAACACAGCGGAAAACAAAAAATTGATATGCAAACATGAATCTTCATCAATATGGAATGCTTGCATGCAACATTGGCCACAAGGGCGAATTACAAGGGTGAACAGGCCTTGTCTCAAAGGGCTTCAACAATATGACTGGCCAACATGCCTTATTACATGCCGCCAAAGGGTTTATGTGAAAATGTAATGATCCTAAAACATCTAACTTAGAACTTATGACTGATGATTGATCTACAATGAATTACAATGCTTATAAATATGCTCCTCAAGCTCCAAAATAGGTTCACGTCGGCCACAAGGGTTAATAACCCGATGAATGATCATATATGAATGTTGGCCTCCAAGTAGGAAGAATTAACTCCACGCGAGATGAATTAACTTGTGAATCTTCAAGATAGGTCCCAATGAACCCAAGATGCTTGTAAGATGTCCAATTAAGCTCCACACGATCTGGAATAGGTCCGCACTAAGAAATTTGGACCAAGTCAGCCTCAAATGCTCTGACTGGTAAGCACAGAGAAATTCTAAGAGCGATAACTTTCAATAGACAACTGCAAATGATGTGAAATTTAGATATGTGATAGATGTCGATGTGTAGATACTATATCTTGCTCTATGAGCTGAGAAACAATGATGTCATAAAATGTTGAATGAACTACTGAAACTGCTAGTGAATGCAAGAAAAGAAAAGAACTATTTTTTTTGGTTGATATAAGATTGCTTTACAACCAAGGATGCTCCTGCATCAGACAGTTGAGGTTGGAATAAAAGTGAGTCCCTCACTTTCCAGGGCTAAGAGGAAAACCAAGACGGTCCACCTTCTTGTACCCAAAATTAGAAATTTTTGCTACACTTAGGCATTTTGAAGAAATGGTCAAAAGTCTTGTTAAAATTGTCAAAAAAGTCAAAATTGGGGATTTGCATGTCTTGCATGAGGGCCAAAAACTTGAAATTTTCAAAATATAATGATTTGGGTCTGCTTAGAGCGACCAAGTCTACAAAACCCAAATCTCGATTTTTCGGCCCTAAATTTTTGGAAAATTTCTATTTTTAGAAAGTTTCTAAAAATAAAACTTTTTTGGGTTTTTTTGGGTTTCTTTTGAAATGGATGCTGGCAAAATTTTCTAAAAATGGAATTTTTTTTAAAATAGAAAGTTTGGCTTCTAGGCTTCAAACTGATTTTGATTGGCTCAAAATACTTCCTCATCAGGTTGGTCCAGTCAAAATTGTCAAAAGATTAGTTTTGTCTTAGTGGGTCTATTATGCTTTTTCATAAGCTTTTTCAGAAGCTCTGAGGCCATTAATGGAGGTTGCTCGACTGCCAGGTGTCAGATTCAAAGTCTCAAGCATTGCACAAATCGACGAACGACAACAAACGATCGAGAAACGAAGAACAAGGGAGAAAGTTGAAAATTGCAAAATAAAAACTAACACTGCCAAGTAAAGGTGCCCCTGCTAGCCAAGGGCGCCTAGTTTTTCAAGAGGGCAAATGGAGGAATTAGGGTTTGCTCATCCCAAGACACCCTGTTCAAAATCTTCTCAGCTTCACAGTGAATCCATTGGCATAGCCATCAGATCAACCAGTCATCCAAAATCTCAGATTGATCGAAAGAGTCTTGATAGAGTAACAGATTGCAAATCATGAAATCATCCGAAAATAATCCAAGTCTGGGAACTCTGGGCGCCCCAGGTAGCCAGAGGCGCCCAACTTTTTGGAGGACTTAATTCAGTAGTTAGGGTTTGCAAATATGATCATTGTCTTCAGGATTCTACCAGCTTCGCAGTGGATATCTCAACAAATTCATCGGATCATTCAATCACCCGCAGTTGCAGATCGAACGGAGGGCATAACATAAAGTTTCAATTTTGAAGGTTGAATTAGGGTTAGTCAAGGGCGCCCAAGACTTTGAGCATCCAGAAGGTGGAATTAGGGTAAGTCATCTCCAGCATGTTTTCTTCAATTTTGATCAAGCTCTCCAACGCAATCATTAGCATGCACATCAAAGTTATCAAACATCAGATATTACAGACTGATCGAGGGGTAAAATTGTGTAAAATATCAACAGTCAAAATCAAAGTTGAAAACTCAGAAAATAAACTAATTCTTGAGGAGTTGGGTGCCCCAAGTAGCCACGGGCACCCAAGCTTTTGACCCCCAAGATTACAGACTAATCGAGGGGTGAAATTGTGTAAAATATCAAACATCAAAATCAAAGTTGAAAACTTAGAAAATAAACTAACTCTGGAGGAGTTGGGTGCCCCAAGTAGCCACGGGCACCCAAGCTTTTGACCCCCAAGATTTAGCTTTAAGGAAATATCATCTCTAGAAGACCCTCCTTAGAATTCATCATGCTATCCAACGAATCTGACAACCAATCGATCAGGTCAATCTAGCTCCTGAAATTGCGAAATCATTTGAAGGTGAGGAAAACAAGAAGAAGTTGAAGAACGTCAAAAATGGTCAACACTGGTAAGCCTGGGACCCTAGGTAGCCAGAGGCGCCCAGCTTTTTGAGACGTCAGATGAAGTTTTTATCAAAAATTGCCTCCAGGATAATCTTCTCAGAATCAATCAGGCTTTGCAATGGATCATTTTGCCAGGTGACAGGATTCACCAAGCGTCCAGAAATCAAAGTCAAACTGAGGACGAAATCAAGCTAAATTTAGGAAAATTCAAAAAGTGGCTAAGTCCTCTAAGGGTGGCGTCCAAACTTTCATGCCTTAAAGAAATTTCAAAATTTCGAAAAAAAACACAAAAACAAAGTGTCCACATGCATGCACCTACTTTAGGGTTTCACAACTCTAAATTTAGAAAGCAAGGCAATCCTCAACATAAAAACTTATTTAAGACAGCCTTGTGCATTCATTCTTCATAATATTTAGCAAGTGATTTCAAGGCAAGAGAGGAGAAACCAAGAATTTTTCCTATTTCAAGATTTGAAGGCTAAAACTTGAAGATTTTTCAGAGTTCTTTATATTTTCATAATCAACTCACATAGAGGCTCCTTTTTCCATACTTTATTTTTCTATGGCATCAAATTTTAGAAGGAGGTCATCTTTTTCAAATTTCAGCAATCTGTGTCAGCTTGGTTCATGATTCTCAACAATTTTGGAAAAAAATTCACTTTTTCAAGAACCTGATTTTTCCATGCATGTCCAACAAATCTTCAGTATATTCAACATCTGATCATCTAGGTCCCTCTCAAACATGATTCTGCACAAAACCCAGCTCTCGGCTTCTTTTGTCAAAAATTCCAGAAATTAGGGTTTGCGGATTTTTCAACCAGCCATCAAATTTTTCAAAAAAAATCGATTTGGGTACTCTTGCAACGAGATTCTCTACGAAACCCATATCTCAAATCTTTGTTTTTGAAAATTCTGCCCGTTTGAAGAAGAAAAATCAGCAACCTAAATTTAGGGTTTGTGCAAAAATTGTCCAAGCATGGTCAAGATTACAGTCAATCTTCAAGTTTTTCAGTATGGAGTACTCCCGCATCGAATTCAAGACCAAATCAGTGCTATATCATGATTTCATCAAAACTGTTGAGACTGACTTGAATCATATCAAACCAGTGTTCAATTTGTGTGCTTTGGAAGATGCAGGCAATGTTGCAGTCAGGCACCTTGGTCATTATGGATTACTTGCAGCGGCATCAATTCTCGTCTCAGTGCAAAATCTTGAGTTTGTAATTGCTTGTATCAAGCATTATAACACTGCAACACGAGAAATTCAAACAGCAAATGGAAGGGTTGTTTGCAGCCTCAAGCCAGACATGATTGAAAAGTTCTTTTCAATACCACCTTGGTCTGAAAGTCTAACTATCTCCATTAAAGAATGTGAAAAGTTGTGGGACATGCACAAGGATAAATATCACAAGAAAGTTGCACAAAGATGGCTGAAAGAAAAACATAACACTTTGCCAAAGAACGTGGGACATGGAGAATTCAAGGAGGAGTTTGCAATAATGATTACTCTGCTCAGCTGAATCACTGCTCAAGCAGAAGCTACGAAATTCCAGCCTTGGATGTTCTATGTCATCTCGCATATCATGAAGAAGACAAAATTTTATGACTGGCCAACTCTGATCAGCGATAGTCTTCACCAACAAATAACCGAATATTTCAAAATCCACGAGTTTCACATGACTTCCTACTTGGTCTACCTAGTGGCCTTTCAAGGCAAGTTCAACGGGTTGAACGTCAATGGAACTCTAGATGTACAGCATGTCTAAAATCATTACCCTCAGCTGGAGTTTTCAGAGTCAGCACATCACTACAAAAGGGTCAATGAGGCTTTCTTGATGCATACGGTGAGAGACCTAGACAAAGAGTTGCACATACGACTTTCATCAACTGCTAGGGCAGCAATGGCGGAGTGGGCAGATTGGTTCATCCAATTTTCTACCTTCACCTAAATCAGAGTATACGGCTTCTCAAGTGCCCCAATCATGTTGCCAAGATATCCTTCAGATGAGGTGGTTTTCATGGAGCTTCTAAGGCAAGCGTATGAGGTTCACAAGTTCTTGCGGAACCGAAAGAACCCTGCTTTCAGTTTTCCATTTGAGTTGGGAATCTATAGATGTAGATCATCAACAAACGCTAAGTCAATGGGTGATGAGTTATCAAAATTGGGTCTCAAGCCATTCAACGAGAGACGATCATATGATCCTCATGGTGTCATTGCATCCCATCTTGGTCAGAATTATGCTCATGTGCTTGCACTTGAAGATTTTTGGGCTAATTGCAAAGATGAGTTTGAGGTACGAAAGTGTGGTAGCAGTAGGCTTACACTCCATTAGATGAAAGATTGCTTGTCAGAAGTTATTTAAGGATTGTTTGACGATGATGGAGATGTACTTCTTCCTATGAACACTCATTGAGCAACAGCCACTTCCACAAGTAAATTGGTCCAACAAGGAGTGCACCTCACTTGAAGAAAGAACGAGCCGAGTCATTAAGAACAGTAAGATTTTCTTAGGCCTCAAAAGGAATCGAATGCGAGCTATTCAAACTGCAGAGCCGCCAATTGCGCAATCATCCCTTCTTCTTCCAAATCAGCTCCAAGAACAAAGAATGTAAAGAGAAGATTGGACTTTTCCAATATAATTTTGCAGGAGCAGCCGGTAGTTGTAGTAGAAGTTCCACTTGAAGAGACTGTGCCACAAGCAAAAGAAGCAGTGCCTTTGACACATGATTCTCCACCATCGCCGAGGTCTTCTCCAATCCATATTGATTTAGAAGATGAAGAAGTTGCAGCTGAACCTCCCAGGGATGTTAGTAGAGACATCTCGTCTTGGCTTGAGAACTCTCTGGGAAGGAAGAGAAGGAAGCCTTCATATCAACTAAACTTTGCAGAACTCGACAACATTTACCAAAATGCACCTATGAAGAGATCAAAGAAACAAGTTCACTTTGAAAGGAATCCAGAAGGTGAGATTGTCATGGAGACTGCTACGCCTCCAGAAGATAAAAATATTGATGAAGTGGAGGATGATGATTTCATAATGGTTAAGGCCAATCTCGGCAAAAGCACTAGGCACACCGATGTGAATATGTTTGAGGTTGCAGCTGAAAATCTCAAGGAAAGAGTACTAAAAGATGGTGAGGATAAGGCAGCCCTCAAGGCTAACAACCAGCAACTCAAGCAGTTTATTTCTAATCTTCTTCATGACGCCTCACAAGCCACTCAAATGCTGCCCCAGATTCTAGAGACACTAGTTGATCAACAACAGTTGAGACACTTGGTAATATATGGGAAACATATGCAAGATTGGATTGAGGAGTTCATCACCCGAGGCAGAGATGTTCTTACACAAATATATCAGCTAAGGTATAATGTCCATGACCTATGCCAAGGGATTCAAGGATTTGAGCAATGTATAGCAGAAGTGAAGCTCACACACAAGATTATTATTGCAAATTTGAAGACAACATATGATTCAGTGGTTTCAAGAGAACATAAGAGGCAAATCCTCGCATGGAGAGAGCGTCACCTCTTCAAGGTGAAAATTTATGAGAAGATATCTGAAGAGTTAGTTGTATACAAGCAAAGGGTGGTTGATATTCTCCAGTTCATAAGTGAGTTTGTTTCAGAAATTCCTTGTTTGTATCGTCATGGTGATGATTCTTACACTAAGTTTGATGAAGTACAGGCAGAGTTCCGGAATGTTGTTCATGGCAATGTTTGCAGTGATATTGTTGATGGAAAAATGAGTCAGATTGTAGCGATGGCAAGATTCGATAAAGCAGCTAAAGATGTGAAAGATTCTCTAAATTCAATTACAGAAGGTGAAGAGATCCTAGAAAAGCGGAATTTTGCTATTGATAGTATTGATGCTATTGATAGAGATACAGTTTCCCGCTTTTTGGCAAATGTGGTTGAGATTTAAAGCAACAATTTTTTCCCAGCTTTCTTCTCGCTTTCTTTCTATTCTTGTCTCAATTCTTATCCATTCTTTGAAAAAGAAGGAAATCAAAATGTAATAGTTGGCACTTTCTTTGTTTTTAGGTTTTCATAGGTTGTTAGATGATTATCTTTTTCTAGTTTTAGAAATAAAGCTTGCATGTTGGCAAGTCTTAGTTGTAAAAGCAAGGAGATTTTAGGGTTCCCTACTCCTTTGCTTGTGTATAAATAAGGGCAGCCTTGCCCATTTATTTTCAATCGTGCTTGTGATAACAAATTGTTGAGCCTACTTGTTGTCTGCAAGGTGTTATTCAGTGTTAGTTCACTTAGTGTTAAGAGCAACCTTGCAAGTCTCTTTTAGCTGCAAGTTATTGTTTAGTTAATGTCTCTTGTGTCAATGTATTCTAGTTTGATCGCTAAACTGTAAGCCTGTTATTGCTACAATCCTGTTGTCCCAGAAGTGTAGTCTTTGTTACTTAAGATTTGACAAAATAAAGTCTTGTGCCTACTTTGCAGCCCTGATATAATGTCTTAGATTTCCATTTTATATGTTATGCTTAAATAATCTCTATTTCAGTTTGCATTGAAAGTACAATAGATGTATGTTGGAAGAAAGTTTTTTTAAGTATTTGTGTTGAAGAATCATTCCTTGTTCATTTCTAACTCTCAAGCTCTAAATTTACTTGAGTAGTTAGAAACGTTATTAGAGTAGGCTTAGTCGTAGTTGAACTTCATAAAGAGAAAATCTCAGCTACAACACTTGAGTTTTAAAACCTTGTGCTCTTAGCTGAACAAAAAGATTGGCAAATTAGTTTAGTTTACTTTCTTTAAAGCAACATCAGCAAAGAGGGAGTTTCCCCTCCTAATTCGAAGAGCAGTTAATTTGTGCATAGTTGTCTGTTTCTAATTCACATACCAGAGGTACGAACTGAAACGCCAACACACCTCAGCCTGAGAAATCCATGATGAATCCTCCACTGGTTTTCCTTTCCACTTCACAAGATATTCTTTGTACTGCTTGTTCCTAGTGCTTCTTCCGATTTTGGTATCCAAAATCTGCTCAATTTCCTCCAATTTTTGGTGTGGTAACTGCTCCTTCAAATCAGCTTCATCTTTATTGTCACTTGGTTGTCCTTCATGAAATTCATATATTTCTGCAACATTGAAAATAGGCGATATACCCAATGTCTCCTGTAACTCCACTTCATATGCATTTCCAGAATCAAACTTCCTAAGTATCTTACACAGTCCAAATTTCCTCATTTTCAACTTATTGTATGTAACAACTGGAAATCTCTCCTTCCTCAAGTATACCATCACTTCATCTCCAATAGCAAATTCCTTATGTCTATGGTGCTCGTCTTCCTTCTCCTTATACTGGTTGTTCATGTCTTCCAAATGTTTTCGGACCTAATTACGCAATGTCTCCATGAAATCTGCAAACTCTTCGGCCTTTGCACTCCTTTTATTCTCCATAGTGATGTTCCTTAACTCTATAGCACCTCTAGGAATTACTCTCGTAACAATCTGAAATGGTGTCTTCCCTGTACTTCGGTTTACTGAATTATTGTATGCAAATTCTGCCTGTGGTAGAACTACATCCCAATTTCCTACTTTATCTCCAACCAAACATCTCAACAAATTACCCAAACTCTTGTTTACTACTATTTGTGGGTGATATGCTAAACTGAACTTCAAATCTGTCTTCATCTTCTTCCACAAAGTCCTCCAAAAGTATCCAATGAATTTGGTGTCTTTGTCTAAAACAATACTCTTAGGTAATCCATGCAATCTCACAATCTCCTTGAAAAATAAATCAGCAACATGCACAGCATCATTAGTCTTCTTACAAGGAATAAAATGTGCCATTTTAGAAAATTTGTCCATTACAACCATAATAGAATCATCACCTCTTTGTCTTCTTGGCAATCCCAAAATGAAATCCAGGCTCAAATCTTCCCAAGGTCTCTTCGGTACTAACAAAGGTTTGTACAATCCAGTATTCTGACTACTTCCTTTTGCAACTTGACAAATTTTGCAACTTTGAACATACTTCCTTACATCCTTATATATCTATGGCCAAAAATAATGTTCACTTACCAAAGCTACAATCTTATCCACTCCAAAATGTCCTACTAATCCTCCACTATGCTTTTCCTTGATCAAACTCTCCCTCATTGAACTCCTCGCTATACACAACTGATTTCCTTTGAATAATATACCCTATTGAATAAAATAATCCAACCATTAGCTCCGATTTGTCACTACTAGTTCCTTACATGCTCTCCATGCTTCACTGAAATCTGCATCATCTTCATACATATGCTTCAATTCCTCAAATCTCAATACTTGCACTCTCATTTTTGTCAGTAAGTTCCTCCTACTTAATGCATCTACAATTTTGTTTGACTTGCCACTCCTATGCTTCAACACAAATGTGTAACTTTGCAAGAATTCAACCCCATCGCATATGTCTCTGATTCAACTTCCCTTAACTGTTCAGATATTGCAAAGCTTGATGATCTGTATACAACACAAATTCTTTAGGCAACAAATAATGTCTCCACTTCTTCAAGGCTTGAATTATGACATAGAATTCTTGATCATAAATTGAGTATCTTCTTCTAGCATCATTCAACTTCTCACTAAAATAGGCTACAACTCTTCTTTCCTAACTCAACACTGCTTCGATTGCATTTCCACTTGCATCACAATCAACTTGAAATACTTTATCAAAATTTGGTAATGCTAACACTGGCTGCTCTGTCACCTTTTGTTTCAACAATTCAAAGCTCTTTTGTGCTCCGGATGTCCACTTGAAATCCTTTTTGTCTCCTCTCATTGTCTCTATCATGGGGTTACAAACACTACTGAAACTCCTGATGAACTTCCGATAGAAACTAGCTAATCCATGAAATGATCTTGCTTCTCCAATGTTTACCGATGTAGGCCAATCTAAAATTGCTTTCACTTTCCCTGGGTCCATCTTCAATCCTTTAGCAGAAATAACAATCCAAGGTACACCAACTTTGTCTTCATGAAGCTACACTTCTTGACATTAATCAGCAACTTCTCTTCTCTCAACCTCTATAGTACTTACCGGATGTACCACAAATGCTCTTCTCTAGCCTTACTAAAAATCATAATATCATCCAAGTAAACAATGACAAAATTACCCAAGAATTTCTTCATTACTTCATTCATCAATCTCATGAAAGCATTTGGTGCATTGGTCAATCCAAAAGGCATCACTAACCACTCATACAATCCTTCATTTGTATTAAATGCAGTCTTCCATTCATCTCCTTCTTTGATTCTGATCTAATGATATCCACTCTTGAGATCAATCTTTGTAAAATACCTTGCTCCACTCAGGCAGTCCATAATGTCATCCATCCTTGGCAATGGAAATCTATACTTGACAGTCATTTTATTGATTGCTCTTGAATCTGTACACATTCTCCACTCTCCATCTTTCTTTGGTGCAAGTATAGCAGGTACCGCACATGGGCTCAAACTTTCTTTGATCAATCCTTTCTTCAACAACTCTTGTATTTGTTGGTTCAATTTTGCATTCTCTGCCAGTGTCATTCTATGTGTTGTTTATTTGGCAAATTTTCTCCCGATATGAGATCTATATGATGACTGATACTCCGGATAGGTGGTAATCCCTCTGGTATATTCTCTGACATGATATCTTCATACTTTGAACAATTCTACAACTTTTTGTGGTAAATCTTCATTCTTTGCTACCTCCGGACTCCCATTCTTCTTTGGAATCAATGCAAAACATATGTTCTCATGCCTCAATCCATCAAGAAACTTCCTTCCATCTACCAAACATAGTCTAGCAATGCCACAAAATTCAGTCTTCTCTTCCTCCAAAGGTATCAGCTTGATTCTCTTTCCATTTGATGTCACAATATAAGTATTCCTTCTTCCATCATGAATTGTATTCTTATCATATTGTCATGGTCTTCCTAACAGTAAATGGCATGCATCCATAGGCATAATATCACACAATACTTCATCCCTATATGATTCAAGATGAAATTTCAACGAATTTTGCTCATCCACCAATATCTTATGATCATCTTGAATCCATGTTATCCTATAGGGGTTTGGATGTTTCAATCTTTTCAAATTCAACTTGGTTACCATCTCCTCTAAAACTAGGTTATTAGTACTACCACTATCAATGATAACTTTACATACCTTTCCTCCGGACTTACATCTGGTTCTGAATAGACTTTTCCTCTTCGGTGGTTCTTCAGTCACTTCTTCATGCATCAAAGCTCTCCTCATCACCAACAATTCGCCTTTCTTAGGTTTCCCAACTGAATTAAGGGATCCAACATGTTCTTCCTCCACATCAGTTGCTCTTCTAATATGCTCAAGTTTATTTCCAATATTTTCTTGATGACACTCAAATGCTCTGGGTCCCCCTCCACACTTGAAACAGGTTCCTCTAAATGGTCTTGTCTCAGATCTTCCTTCATCTCTCTGGTATCCATCATTGCAATAAGAATTATGACCTCCTTTGTTACTGTGGTAGAAATTTCTATCTTCTCTTCCTCTATAGTATGATTTAGCATCCTTTTCTTCACTTTGGTAGGGTTTTGAATCTTTGTTAAGTTCCACATATGGTTTTCTTTCTCCGAACTGGGGTCCACTCTTTTGGAATCTTCCTATTGCGCTTCTCTGCCTTTGTTCAAACTTCTTGTTCAGCTTCTCTTCCACCTTCAATGCAAACTGGTATGCTTCTTCAACAGATGACATTTTTACTAAACTTGATTCTTCTTGAATGTTTGATCTCAATCCATTGATATATTTGGCAGCCTTTTCTTTGCTTGCTTCACTATGACTAGTTCTAATTATCATCTTGTAGAATTCTTCAGTATGCTCCTTCACAAATCTTTCCTTTTGTCTCGAGTTCTGCAATCTCTTCAACAATTCAAGTTCATAATCTGCTAGTATGAATTGATTCTTCAACTTCGTCAGCATTTTGTCCCATTTGATGGTTCTTTCTTTGCCTCTTCTATTTCAGTCTAATTAAACTTCTTTCCACCATAATGTAGCATGCCCTTTCAACTTTGTTTATGTGAATCTAACTTTTTCTGGATCTTCAATTTCTTCATATTCAAAATATTCTTCCATTTCATTGATTCAATCAATCAATTCTTCAGGGTTCAAATTTCCCACGTAATTTTGAATTTCAACTCTAGGTCGCTTGCCAATTTTTGAGATCACTTTCAACATTTTGACTTGATCTGATTCTTCTTCCTCTTCATCTAGGGTTTCTGCAATTTGATTCACATGTTCTGCTTCATCATCACTTTCATCATTTTGCCTAGGGTTTAGGCCTTGCCTTCAATCTTCTTCAACAGCCTCTAGCCTAACTCACATCTCACGCATCATCTCTAGCATTTCATCCATTCTTCCAGCGACATTCGCCATAGTAGGTGCTCTCCTTGGCAACATGTCTCCCCTCAAATCGGTGGAACTGCCTCAATTCGGTGATCTGGCTACAAGGGTTTCAACTACCTCACAATAGGCGATCGGTTAAGAATGAATGTAATCTGCCTCATTTCGGCAATCTGTTCACCTCAACGAATGCCTTCAGGAATCAAAAACTCACTCTGATACCACATGGTGCAATCATGGTAGGAGAGTTCTAGAAGGAACAATCTGAACCATGCAGCAATGAGTCCACACAGCGGAAAACAGAAAATTGATATGCAAACATGAATCTTCATCAATATGGAATGCTTACATGCAACATTAGCCACAAGGGCGAATTACAAGGGCTCACAAGCCTTGCCTCAAAGGGCTTCAACAATATGACTGGCCAATAGGCCTTATTATATGCCTCCTGATGATTGATCTACAATGAATTACAATGCTTATAAATATGCTCCTCAAGCTCCAAAATAGGTCCACGTCAACCACAAGGGTTAATAACTTGTTGAATGATCATATATGAATCTCGGTCTCCAAGTAGGAAGAATTAACTCCACGCGAAATGAATTAACTTGTGAATCTTCAAGATAGGTCCCAACGAACCCAAGATGCTTGTAAGATGTCCAATTAAGCTTCGCACGATCTGGAATAGGTCTGCATTAAGAAATCTAGACCAGGTCGGCCCCAAATGCTATGACTGGTAAACACAGTGAAATTCTGAGAGCGATAACTTTCAACAAACAACTACAAATAATGTGAAATTTGGATATGTGATAGATGTCAATGTGTAGATGCTATATCTTGTTCTATGAGTTGAGAAACAACGATGTGGTAAAATGCAGAATGAACTACTGAATGCAATGAAAGAAAAGAACTGTTTTTTTTTTGGTTGATATGGGATTGCTTTACAACCAGGGATGCTCCTGCATCAACTCAGGTCAGCCTCCTTGCCATCTAATATTCAGAACCTATTTGTTGTTTTACTGTATATTTGCAAAGTCTGATTGATGTATTTGATCTGTAGATTGACAATTTAATACTTAAAAGATATTATCTTTGTTGAATAATGTATTCACTCATCTGAATCCAATCGATGTTGTAGGTAATGTATTTTCTGTTTTATATTTATTTATTGCTGCTGCTATCTGCCTACAAATTTCTATCTCTCTTTTCTTTTATATAATAAGAGAATATTTAATTTATTCCTGGTTGCTCCTTCTCTTTCTCAATGTATTCTTTATATCCTTGTATTCAATTCATGGGACACATCTCTTTGAAGAGAGGCATCCTTTTAAATGGACATGTCCTTTGCCTTATACCAATCACTGCTTTTAATACTGAATTACTATTTTATTAATAACTCTGCCTTTAATCATGTTAATTGCTGCTCTTTCTTTTTTTGATGTTTTTTTATTAATTAAACCCTTAATATCTAGCGCTGCCTTTAACCTTAATGAATTGGGTCAGCCCCTACCTTAAATAAATCTCAATCGGCCCAATTTAAAATAAATTGCTTAGTTATTTTCTTCTAATTCTAGTCGGCTATTTTACTCCTTAATTAGGTCGTCCTGCTTCATGATTAAGCTATTGTAATCTAGGTCGGCCCTCTTGATGATAAACTATGTAATTACTATTAAAGATTCTCTTTTTTCAATTGTCTGGGCTTTTGTAATGCTGCAATGTAGGGAATAAAAAGGGTCATTACATGTATTTAATATTTATATTTGCTATATTTGATAATTATAATATTATCTTTGATAATTATAATTATACTAATATTAAATGGCCATTATTTCTAATATATATTTCAATGCTTTATAATTTCGGGGACATGACATTCAGCAGTCATGTTAATTCATAGACCAATAGCCCCTCTTTGGGATAACCATAAATCTGCCCTAATTTATCAATCCCAAGTGATCACCTTGGTTTTGGGGATGTTTATAATGTGAGTAGTCCCCTGTTTAGACCACAGTTGCTACTATTCTTTGTGATCATCTTTCCAAAGAATATTCTTTATCAGAGTTATTCCTTTTGCAGAATATATTCATCTTTCCATTCGATTTTCCTTGGATAACCTTTATATACATATTCGATTCTCATTGCTCTTCTCTCTAATACTGATTGAACCTTTCCTATATCCCCTAGCCGTTGTGTTTGGTCCTATATCCTATAATATTCTATGACTCAAGTTTTGGCTGAAAGTATGATGCTTTAAATGGTCTGTCGTTCAGTGAATATTATTCTCGTGAATTGCCTTCTTTTAATTAATTCTATTCTAATCTCTATTCCATTCATGAATCTCTAAATTGTTTCCTGAAATCTATATTCTGATATATATTTCAATATCCTTCTGCATATTGCCTTCTTGTTCCATCTATTATAGATATGCATGTCACTGCCTATTCCCTTTTCCCCCTTACTTCTTCCTCCCTCCTATCGCTTATATACCCTGACTCTCACGAAGCACAACCCCTTCCATAAGTCGTTGTCTTTCCAAGTAATCTTTCTTAACTTCAAACTAATAATATTAGTTAATTACTCTTGCGGTTATGCATTTAATCTTTTTATACTCCCTTCGACATGAGTTAAAGTACCTCATCTTTCTCCCCGTTCTCTCAAAGACTTATCTGCCCTTTAGAACCATTTATCGCTTCTAGAGTGAGCAATCTTATGGATCTTTGCAGTATTCGTTTCCTTTGATATTTCTGAGCAGTGAAGGCCCGATTCTCTTGTTGGAGTGTTTGCATCGCGTCTCATGGGTATTGACTATGAACCAATAGCATATTTTGGAATATTTTTGAGTATACGAGAGTAAAACAGGATGAATTGCAAATCTTTTGTTCACGTTGGCACGGGCCATTATATTTCTTATCGTGACTATTTTTGTTCTTTGATGTTCAAGTCCCATTGGCAGACCAACCTCAATAGTGTGGGAGTCTTCTAAACCGATATCAGGTATCTATGTTGATGGTAATCATTGTTGGCATCAGCATCATTGGCGTAAACGTATTCACTATATGTTATAGCCCGTGTTTATATGTTAGTAATTGGGAGTCGTATCTTAAGGGCTCGTGTCCTCCATTATATTGTGAAGTTATTCTATCTGAAGCTAGCGTTGCTTAAGGGACTCTACTGAAGGCAAAACCAACATTGCATATCTTGCTTAGCCATATATAGAAAGAACATGATCTGGAACTTATCATTGTAATTCTGAGTTACCAGAGATAGCCACCTTGATCGCCTTCCTATATTAAGTTTCCAATGTGCTCAATGGGTTTTGATTGATGGATGACATCGCTATGCAGAAGTTTTATGATAAACATAAGCAATCCCTCCTTCGATAAATATTGGGCTTGGTCAGTTATTACCTATGGGCCTAAAATTGATCACGACAACTCCAGATAATAAGCGACAATTACAATGGCTTCTACATGAAACTTTGGATGTCCTCCCAATAATATTTGTTACTAAATTAATCTTTCAATCAACTGGAAGCTCCAATCGAATTGAACTCTTACTGCAGCTACATCTCCTTGATCGACCTCAAAGATGAGTATTAATCAATGGTTATGCTCATAGTGTAGTATTATTTATGTTTGTGTTTTATATCAATTTTATATATTTTCAATATTTATTTTATTAATATTTATATTTTAATATTTATAATATTATATATAATAATTATAATTATAATATTATCTCCTGATAATAATAATTATAATATTATCTCCTAATAATAATAATTATAACAATATTCAAATTGTAATTATTTATATCCATTAATATCATACTAAATATAGCATTTGTTATTTTAATATTGATAATATAATTATAATTATAATAGTGTCTCACGACAATAATAATTATAAGGATATCAAAATAATCGTAAGAATTATTAATAATTTTAAATATGTATTTTGTTATCTTTATTGTCACATTTTCGGGGACATGACAATCCTTCCCTCCCAAATTTGCTTGTCCTCAAGCAAAAAAATCTTAGTTTCTTCTAGGATCTGTTCTTCTAATCTGTCACTAATGGCACACAGGTTATTCACGTTTATATATATATATATATAATTTAAATGAGAATGTTCTATATTGATTACTCTATTTGAATGTGTATATCTATTAAAATATAAATATATTAATATATACTTATCTTTGTGATGGGGACATCATAAGTCTCCCCCGCTTGTTTTGCTTGTCTTCGAGCAACCAATAACTCTTTTCTTCCTTTGTCTCTTGATGTTCTTGGCCGGTATAGTTGTCTTCATCCTAGAAAAAGATTGTAACATCTTGTTACATTTAATCTCTTTCCAGGCCTTCTGGATACCTCATTATTGAGTATATCCAACCTTGTAATCTTGGGAAAAGATTATAACATCTCTTCCCAAGCATTTTAGATACCTCATTTCTGAGTATACCCAGCCTTATAATCCTAGAAGAAGATTGAACCCTTTGTTACTCTTAATCTCCTTCCAAGTCTTCTGTATACCTTTTTCTAAGTCTATCCAGCCTTATAATCCTAGGAAAAGATTGTAACCTTGTTACTCTTAATCTCTTCCCAGGCCTTCTGGATACCTTTTGCTAAGTCTATCCAGCCTTATAATCTTGGAAAAGGTTGTAACACCTCTTCCAGGCCTTCTGGATACCTTACTCTCAAATGTATCCAGCCTCAAAATCCTGGGAAAAGGTTGTGACACCTCTTTCCAAGCCTTCTGGATACCTTACTCTTAAGTTTATTCAGCCTTAGAATCTTGCGAGAAAAGGTTTTGATACCTCTTTCCAGGCCTTTTGGATATCTTTATCTTAAGAGTACCCAGCCTTAAAATCTCGGAAGTGAGTTTTTCACTTCGCAGGCCATATGGACACCCTATTTTGGTGTAACCATCATTACGATCCTTGGGAGAACCTTTGTTAAACTCCTCTCAACTCTGGTGTGGTTCCTTGCATTCTTATTCCTTGTATTCTTCTTACCATTGTAATGTCCCCTGTTCGGGACAACCTTAATTCTTGTCCTCTTAGGTCCTTATTCCTTGATTTTGATCTAATTATACTCTTCCCTTCATAAAATCAGTGGATTATTCCCCTCTTCCAGTCCATCGATGCCCGAGTTGTTTTTTTAATTCTACATGTATTCCTTTTCAAATCTGCCTTCTATCAATTGATAATATTTCTTCTAAATCTGCCTTAAATGTATATACCCTTCTCATAAGTCTACCTTGATCATATATATATCTTATTCACAAGTCTGCCTTGTCTATACATTTCTCTTCATACAAAATTGCTAGTGTATATCTGATTTATCTATTTGTCTTACACACATCTCTTACTTCTTCCCATGAAAGTGCTCCTTTCCTCTTTGCTTGGGCGTTTTCCTATTATTGATAGCCTTTGGAATTTAGATATATAATCTTCAATGGATCCTTGTTTAATTTCCTTCCACAGGATGGCAGGATTATGCTCTGATACCACTGTAATGTCCCCTTTTTGGGATAACCATAAATCTGCCCTAATTTATCAATCCCAAGTGATCACCTTGGTTTTGGGGATGTTTATATGTAATGTCCCCATTTTTAGCACTACACTTTCCACTGATTGATAGCCTATCCCCAGATGCTCGTAGGCTAGTCAAAAGCAAAATTAGGGTTTCCAACTGCTTGGAGGCTTCTTTTGCGAATTTGAGGGCTTGCATGTTGGAGTTTTGCAGTTTGGATTCTGGGTTCTTTTTGGGTTTTCAGAGAACTTCGCAGTGGTGTGACATGCAACTGCAATGGAGGACTTTTCTGAACTTACTAGTTTTAGTAAGTACGACGGCTGCTTGAATTATGGTTAAAATGAGTTTGGAAAAACTTACTATTTTTAGTAGTATTCTATTTTTAGTAAGTTCTAGTTTTAGCAGTACTATTTTTAGCAGGGTTTCTGCAGTTCAATTTTGTGGCTATATCTGGCAGATCGATTTGAGCAGTTTGGTCTCCAACACCCTTGGTGCTATTTTTGGCAGTGCTATTTTTAGCAATAGTTCAGTGCAGGGGTTATTTTTGGCAGGTGTTTAGTAGTTTGATACTATGGCTATATCTGGCAAGGCAGTATATTTTGTTTGGTCTCCAACTTTTGAGGTACTTAATTTGGCAAGTTAAATATTTGAGGAGATAATGTTTAAATGGAAGACTTTGTAGGGAAATATATAAGTTGCAAATATTTTAATAAAGTGAAATTTGATAAGGCTTGGTGGATGCCTTTAGGAGACATAAGTTAATTTTATTAAAGTCATTCACTTTATTATATTTGGACACCATTTTATACTTTGTTAGCAAATTTGATAAAGTATATTATTTCTTGATGTTGGGCAACTTGGAGAAATGGAAAATGAAATGCAAATGAGATAATATTTGGAGGTAAATGTGAATTTGGATTAGTCGTCCATCTTGGAGGGAATTTGGAATTTGAATTTGGAGACAGAAGGCTATATATAAGAGTGTTGGACTCTTTGTTTTGCATCCATGAAGAAATTATAACAAAATGCTGCCAAAATGGTGATTGCTTTGCTTCTAGGAATGCATACCTCCTAGCTTGGACTTGGTTTCTTGCTTGAAAGATAGCAACTAGCTAAGTTAGAGGTTGTTCTTTACATTGAAGAGCAGATTGAACTTATTGTAAAGGAGTCTTTTGAAGTTTTCTGATGTCTTTTGGTGTGTTTTGTCAGTTTACAAGTTGTTGGTTTGGGTGTGGCTGAAACAAGTTTTTACTCACAGCTCTCTTGACGATTTTTGTTTGGTTTTGGGCAGTTGATATATCAGTTCCTTGGCCTTGGGCTCCCCTTTGTGCAAGTTTTTGGAATTTATTGTGGAGTCTATGATTTTATCTTGCAGGTCGTCCTTTATCCAGGTCGCAATTTTGCATGGGAAGTCTTGGAAGGCTTTAGAAAAATAAATATCTTCAGTTTGCAACTGTTTTCTCAGTTCTAGTTGGGTTCCCCTCTCTCTAGGAGTCTTATGCATTTCGTTTTGTGTCATTCAGAGTTGTTTTGAGTGAGTAATGAGCATTTTAGTGAGTTCTCTACTTGCTGGTTTGCATTTTCTGTTTGTAGAAGTTGGAGTTTGGGGGTGGTTTTTCATATCAAGTGAGTCTTTAAAGTTTGGGAAAATAACTAATATCATTTGCAGCACTTGAGACATTTATAATTCTTGGTTCTTGCAGATTCTATTTCACTTTGTAATGTTGGTTCAGTAGAGTTGACGGGTATTTTATGACCGCACCAACACAGAATAAAGTTTCCCAACGGATACTCTATCCTCTTTTGAACAAAGTATTCTGCATGCTAAGATTGCCAAAAAGATCATGCATTCAACTCCAAGGTTCCTTCATGCAGTGGATAGTCTCAGTTGGCTTGATGTGATATGCTGGTTATTTTAAGGGGACTTACACAATTGTTCGATCAAAAGAGAAGAACTTGTAGGACACGAATGATTTATCGATGATGCACGGGTTTCCGAGAAAATACTGAAATTAAGAGATAGGGATGAAATATTCTACTGCGTAACCTAAATGCGGGATGCGGAGACCAATTCTTGCAAGCTCAAACCAAGTTCTACTTTGCCTCACTTCGGACAACCTCTACAGAGCCGGTGCAATCTTCAAGGGGATAACAAGAGATATTCAAACCACGATTCAACATGCAGATACCGTCACAACAACGCATACCAACAGATGAACCACAATTGAAGTTAAGTTCCAAGTGCTCAAGTCGACCACGCAAGGCAAACCCACCGTCAGTGAGCCCACTAGTGATATGGATAAACGAAGTTTGCTTGAATCAAACACCACATTCCACAACTACCAACTACTTGCATGAAATGAAATCTACTTTACTTTAATCTACTTTAAGATGCTAAGTGAATTGGAAAGACGAAGAAGCCTTGCTAGCTACTTACAACAAAAGATGGAATCACCAAGCAATGAGAACTCTTTATATTATGATAGTGTTCACAACAACTCCTTACAAAGCCTTCAAATGGAAAACTTTCTTTCCTCTTCAATCTAAGCTATGCTAACTTCTATGCTCTACTCTCTATCAATTCTCTTCTCTGCTCTAATCTCTAGTGTCTAGTTCTAATCCTAATCTAATAATTACAAATGAGGGGGGATGCCCCTTTTATAGTTAGCTCGGTCCAACGGACGGCTCAAATTCAATTACAATGGAGGGCTCAGATTGAGCCACATATGCCCCAATCAAGGCTCTGCCCTATAAAATGCAACAAAGAGGAGTGGGATAATAAATGAACAAAAGGTTCTCCACTCCTCTGTAGGAATCACTATGAGCAATTAATGCCCACTATCTTCTAGAAGATTCTCGTCAAAAAATGTGTTCCCACTGTTCTTCCCTTTGACGGCAAACTCGATCAATCTGATCATCACAACTTCTACTTCTTGAACTGATATGGGTGGAACTTGGAATTCAAATGCCGTGGCTGCCTGCCATGCACAAGACTTTCTTCGTTCAGCCAGCCAATTATGTTGCGTTAGGAGGAGGCAAGCATACAACAACACTCATTTCAAACCCTCCTTGCAAAAAAAATTTCTCCGTTAAGCCTTCCTATTGCTTTAATTCTTGGACGCATTTCTTTCTTCTAACTTTCACATTTCTCCAGCCCACTGCCTTGGGTGCATTTAGCCTCTTTTGCATCACGTTCTTAATGCCTTAGACAAATTTTCACTGCCCTTTCCCTTTGCTTTGGGAACCTTTTCGCCTAACTTCCTCATCTTTACCTTGTCGCATGGCTTCCTGAGTTGGGTGCATATTAGGTCCTTGTGGAGAAATCCCAACACTTAGCCGTTTCTTCCAACATCTTCTTTCATGGCTTGGGCGCAAATGAGACATCATGGAGGAGTTTGAAATGTGTAACTTTTCTCCTTCCAAGGTTATAACATTGTCCTGCTTCATCACCTCAAATCCTCATGCCTTGGCCCCAGTGTTCATCCTGCAAAACAAAAAGAAGAGCATCAGAACACTTATAATATAAATTCACCTCACTTACCTAATTCCCATGTTTTGATGTTCAACGTCCAATTGATCTCTGGATGTGATAAGATTCATCACTTTTCTCTAGCAAATCTTGCTTTCTTCGTAACTTTTCAACATTTGTGTGCTAGGGCGCATACCATTTTGACATTCCACCTTCTTGTCTTAGCAATCTTATCTCCCCTTACAAAATTTTATCTATCACAAGCCAAGCGTCCATTTAAAATCATAAGCCAAGACACTTCGTTTTCGAAATTTATTTCCCTTTAGAAAATAATCAAGGCCCTCTTAGAAAAATATTTTTTTACTTTGTTGCTCAAGTGTGCACATGAAGGGATTCTTTTAATTCTCCATGCCTTAGAAGAAAAATTCTCATCAACTTTACTTTGGGCGCACCTAACCCCTAGTGGCATTTTATTTTCCCTTAGAAATCCTTTCGAAATCATCTTACACCTTGGGCGCCCATGAAGGGGGTCATTTAAATTTTCACTTTACCCCTTTGAAAATATTCCACTGATGTTTATTTCAACATTTCTTACCTTGGGCACATATGATAGTGTCAACCTTTATTTCATAGCTAGGAAAAATTTTCCCATCAACTTCTTATCTGTAGGCGTATTTCCTCTAGTGGCATTTTATTTTAACGCCTTAGAAAAATTCTTAAGTCTTTTATCTTCTTCTTACCTTGGGCGCATATGACCCCTTGAACTTTCATTCTCGATGCCTTAGAGATTTTTCAAATTGTTTTATAGCTTACCTTGTCACCTTGGGTGCATTTCACCCCATGAGCTCCTATTTTACATGACTTTAGAAAATTCCTATGTCACCCTACCCCTTGGGCGCATTCAAGGGGGTGTACTTTTATTTTCAACACTTAGAAGCTTTTCTCCACTTTGACCTCTTCATGCCTGGGCGCATTTCACCCCATGGGCTTCCATTTCCCACGACTTAGAAAATCTTTTTGAGTCTTGCCCTCATGGGCGCATATTGGATGGGAAGCTTTTATTTTGCTCATGCCTTCGAATAATTTCACATCACCTCTCCACTTGGGCGCATTTCCCTAGTGGTGCCTTAACTTTGCATGACTTAGAATTTCTAAGTCCCTTCCTTCTTGAGGGCGTATTTGGAGTGTGCAACTTTCATTTCTCTTATACTTAAAGATTTTCTCACCTCCTCTTTGCTTGAGGACGCATTGGAAGGTGTGTACTTCCATTTTTCCTACCTTAGCATTTGTTCAAGCCCTCATATTGCCTTAGACGCATTTGAGACCCCTTGCTTCCTTTGTCTATGCCTTAGAAATTTTTTGATTGACTCACTCAAGTTGGGCGCATTTGAGGATAGCTCCTTCCATTTTTTATACTTAGAATTTTTTTCCTAGGCACTCTTTCATCATGGACGCATTTGAGGGTGTTTATTCTCATTTTATAACTTAGAAAATTCCTTGCACCCCTTCCATTCCTCATTACTTTCCTTGGGCGCATTAGGGAGGTGTAGCTTCAAGTTTCCATGCCTTAGGCAAATTTTTATCATCAAGCCTCCTTGTGGGCGCATATGACTACCTCTAGTATCATGTTTCTCATACTTGGAAACTTTTTCATCTCTACTTCCTTCAAGGGAGCATTTAGGGGGTCAAGCTTACATTTTGTGACTTAGAATCTTTTTACTCTGCCAATTGTTTCTTCCATCTTGGGTGCCCTGGCTTTCTATTTTTAGTAACTCCTCTGATTTTCAAACCTCTGCAATTCCTTTTGACTTGAAATTTTCCCAATGTGACCTTCATGACTTGTTTGACCTGTTCACACATGCCCCTCATGCTAACCCGCAATTTATAGCCCTGTTCTGGAGGTGACTTACTATAAATAGTAAGTGCTCAGATTGCACTCAAATTTTACCAGTAGACTGCCCAAAGGATGCTGATTGTAATGGGATACCTTCGTTTTTAATTTTTCTCGAGTTTTACCTGTAGTGTTCCACCACTCTGCTGATTTGATTTTTACTGAGTTTGTAAGTCTAATTTTGTTTCAGTTTGCGTTTGCCTTTTTGTGCTTTTGAGTTTGTTTGCTAATAACATTAAAATGGTACTAAAGAGCATATGCATACAATGAAAGCTTCAAATAAACTAAGCTACTGAAACAACTTGAGTACATTGCTCAATTTAGAGGCCAAATATAATTTCTTCATTACCTAATAAGATGCTTACAACATATAGTTTTCGTCAGATTCGAAACTAAGTATTTCATAAACCATACTTTAACTTACAGCAATGTAGCTCTGTGAATAATGACTTGCTACAGTACCCGCCCTCAAAGAAGTGAACACAACTCTTGAGATCCGAACTTCTCCCAACCAAATCCAACATGGGAAGCTTCCTCTACCAAGGGCACCCCTTTTTGGTGAGATTGCAGCCTCTTAGAAGAGGCATTTTTTTTCAATATGTGTTGATTAAAACCCTCAAGAAATGCAGCTGGTTGTAGCTTTCAAAAAACAGTCCCAAAATGCTCCACAAGCGAACAACTCTCGTACAAATGTGAATGGAGTCTATGGCAATCCAAACCCCTTTGAAAATGGCTTGAATAAACTGCAAACAGCAACTTGTGTCTCCAAAATGAAGCCACCAAAAACTGATTAGCAACCTTAAGGTGGTGTTTCACACCCTCAAGCAGCTCAAGAACAAAGAACAAAGCCCCACCAGGCTTACCCACTGCAAAAAATTAGGAAATCCTAGTCTCCTTCCTCCAAAGCAACACTTCTAAGTTTTCAACAAGCAATCATCAATGCATGAAGAGGGTCGAACTTTCTCTCTTGATATTTATAATTTCACATTGAAAACACTATTCATTAAAATGAGCACTATTCACTTAAGTTATTTCTATTTCACTTTATGAATGAATAGTAACTGCAAAATATAAAGTGACCCCTTCCTTTTGAAAACA
Source organism: Sequoiadendron giganteum (assembly GCA_007115665.2). Lineage (NCBI taxonomy): Eukaryota > Viridiplantae > Streptophyta > Pinopsida > Cupressales > Cupressaceae > Sequoiadendron > Sequoiadendron giganteum. The sequence goes on along the minus strand of CM021100.1, from coordinate 984,620,361 downwards.
CATGGTTCCTAGGCCAAGGATGGTGAAATAAAAGGTGAGTATCATAAATTTAAGCACAGTATCGTGCCAAACGCCACAATTCACCCTGTCACCATACTCTGAAGATCCACATTGCAAAAAGACGGCCAAATGCCCATCTAAGAAACCCTCTATCCAGAACTATTAGCCTACGATGGTCAAGAAAATAGGCTAATCCCCCAACTCTGATGCTCGTGTAAAAGAAGACATTACAGTCCACCCTCCCTGAAATTGCATGTCCCCAAGCAATCTCTACTGCAGAGAAACCTCACTCCTCGGAAGGCCGAAAAGAAGAACTATAGAATGTCTCATGCATCACTGACTAACTCCAGAAGCACCAACATAAACGCAATTGTGCCAAATATCCCTAGATCCCAACACCAGAATGGAAGTCTGCCATGTCTGATAACCTCTGACTTCCTTTGCGCAAATCTGATCACAACTCCACCATGATGACAAATGGTGAAGCAACCTATCATAACCCATCCAACTACAGTGCCAGACCTGTCACCATCTGGATCCCTATACAACCGGAACTTACATCCAGCTGTTATGAAGAGACAAGAATATCTGGAAACAACCGCAACACATCTCTCTATAGTCTCTCCAAAACGCCCATGGAAGTTATAACCAATCAAACCATCATGTCTGTTGGCACCGTAATCACCCTGTAACCATGTATCCGTATGAAATTCCTGTGGTATTAAGGTAGCAAACCCTAACAGATACATATCAACACGATGGATAACTGACTGTTGTCCCTGCAAATAATCCCCCACAAACAACTGAGTCGAGTACTTGCAACTGTTAATCCCATCTTTTGAAGATGGTAACTCTCCACCCCATAACAAATGACATAAGCCCTGAGCCACTCCACATCGACGCATCAACAAGTCCTCCGGGTGTGGATCAAAAGAAAATTGATGAGCAATCCACCCTATGTAGTTGTGATAAAACACTCCCACCTCAGTCAATGGCTCATCACTAGCAATACTGGAATCAGGAGATAGCTCCAAACACCTATAGTAATAACGATGTAAGGCTGAATCAATCTGCAGCAGATCAGTCTGATTCGGAGACACAACAAGCCGGCGTCCAAAATTAGCTGCATAGGATGATGTATTAGATTTGCTTCCAAGGGAGGGAAACAAATCAACATGAGAGCCATACTCCCAACCCAATGATACTCTGCGAGTCTCCTGTGAAGATGGAGTAGCCTCGTGTACTAACACACAACTCTCAGGGGAATCCACTACAACCACACAAGAGCTATCAGCTATCGAACCTGCGTCATCTGTCATAGTACTGACCACCAGAGAGCCTAATGTAACATGTGGTTTTATGCTGCTCTCAGTCAAAGTACTCAGCTCAATTGAGTCAACTGCCCTTGTATCCGAAATGGATGTTACCACATCCTCACTACAACCTGTAGATGTCAAATCATGACCAACTGCCACTGTAGGAAACTGTACTGTAACTACAATTGGTGGAGACTGGGCCAAACTGAACTCCATGGTAAGCTCCTCCAATTGTGACGTTGACTCCCGAAAGGTCAACAGGGCGTTGTGCAATGAGTCCATAGACACCTCAAGCTCATGAGTGAGCTTGTCAACCTCCTCTTCTTTTCCCTTCAATGCATCATAGCAAATGCCATCCCACTCGAGAAGATAGTTCCTATCAACAAGTAACTTTAAATAATTATATTTCATTAATCCAATAGCTTCTCGTAGTGTATGGAACTCTCCAAGGGAAAGACAACTATCACCTTGCTCATCTGACATAAGAGTACTCCAACTATAGGTTGCCAACATCTGTCGAGCAACATCAAAATGCTCCAAGGCTGTAACAATCATATTATCACTAACCTTCAACTGCCCTGTCAGATAGTGATGCCCTCGTGACTCATCATTTCCACCCAAATCTGCACTATAGTAAGAGGTTGAGTCCTCATCACTCACCTCATGATCAGCAACATCATGTGTGCTATCCTCAGTGCACACATCAAGAACTAAGGTACTACTGCTATGTACCTCAATGGATGGCTCATCAGTTAAGGTAGAAACTGCTGATATGACAGTATCTTCACACACTTCCTCTTCCAATGTAATTGTATCATGAAGTGTTCCACCACTCTGCTGATTTCATTTTCACTAAGTTTGTAAGTCTGATTTTGTTTCAATTTGTGTTTGCCCTTTTTGTGCTTCTGATTTTGTTTGCTAATAACACGAAAATGGTACTAAAGAGCATATGCATACAATGAAAGCTTCAAATAAACTAAGCTACTGAAACAACTTGAGTACATTGCTCAATTTAGAGGCCAAATATAATTTCTTCATTACATAATAAGATGCTTACAACATATAGTTTTCATCACATTCGAAACTAAGAATTTCATAAACCATACTTTAACTTACAGCCATACAACATTGTGAATAGTGACTTGCTACAGTATCCGCCCACAATGAAGTGCACACATTTCACGAATAACGAACTTCTCCCACCAAAAACCAGCATGGGAAGTCTTCTAGGATAAGGGCACCCCCTTTAGGAAAGATAGAAGCCTCCAAAGAGAGGCATTTCTTTCTATATATGCTGATTAAAACCCTCACAAAAAGCAGTTGGCTGTAGCTCATCAAAAACAACCCCAAAACGCTCCAAAAGCGAACAGCTCCCGTGCAAATGTGAATGGATTCTATGGCAGTCCAAACCCCCTTTGAAAATGGCTCGAATAACCTGTAATTAGCAACTTATGACTCCAAATAAAGCAACCAAAACCTGACCAGCAACCTTAAGGTGGTGTTTCACACCCTCAAGCAGCTCAAGAACGAAGAACTAAGCCCCACCAGGCTTACCCACTGCAAGAAATCAGGAAACCCTAGCTTCCTTCTTCCTCCAAAGCCAACTCCCAAGTTTCAACAAGCTAAAATGATCAATGCATGACGAGGGTCAAACTTTCTCTCTTGATATTTATAATTTCACATTGATATCACTATTCATTAAAGTGAGTACTATTCACTTAAGTTATTTCTTTTTTCACTTTATGAATGAATAGTAACTGAAAAATATAAAGTGACCCCTTCCTTTTGAAGACACATGGTCTCTAGGCCAAGGATGGTGAAATAAAAGGTGAGTATCATAAATTTAAGCACAAGTATCATGCCAAACGCAACAATTCACCCTGTCACCATTCTCCAGAGATCCACATTGCAAATTGACAACCAAGTGCTCGTCCGAGAAACCCTCCATCCAGAACTATTAGCCTACGAGGGTTAGCAAAATAGGCTAATCCCCCAACTCTGATGCTCGTGAAAAAGGGGACATTACAGTCCGCCCTCCTTGAAATTGCTCGTCCCCAAGCAATCTCTACTACGAAGAAACCTCACTCCTCAGAAGGCCGAAAAGAACTGTAAAATGTCTCATGCATCACTGATTAACTCTGGAAGCACCAACATAAACGCAGTTGCGCCAAATATCCCTGGATCCCAACACCAGATATATCCCTGGATCACAACTTCACCATGCTGACAAATGGTGTAGCAACCTATCGGAAACCATCAAGCTGCAGTGCCAGACATGTCACCACCTGGATCTCTATACAACGTGAACTCACATCCATCTGTCATGACGAGACGGACATATCTGGAGACATCCGCAACACAACATCTCTCTACAGTTTCTCCAAAACACCCATGGAAGTGATAACCAATCCAACCATCATGTCCGTTGACACCGTAATCACCCTATAACCATGTATCCGTAGGAAATCCCTGTGGTATTAAAGTAGCAAACCCTATCAAATACATATCAACATGATGGATAACTGATTGTTGTCCTTGCAAGTAATTCCTTGCCAACAATTGAGTCAGGTACTTGAAACCTCTAGTCCCATCTTCTGAAGATGGTAACTCTGGACACAATAAGGAGTTACTCCCCTTGACTGCACCAAGAAAATCACCCTTGTACACACTATTAAACTCCTCTGTGAGCCCTAGTTGGAATCCCGATGCACTAGGACTTTCCCAAACACTGCGATTATTGCTCAACCCTGAACTAATATCAGGAGTATGATCGACTTCTAGCTCGAAGAGTGGATTATCATAGATCAAACCACCATCAAACTAAAATAAGGGATTATCCACAAACTACGCAATCACTCTGTGCGGATCTGAATCATCCAACTCTGAGTCACTGGAACAATACATTAAATTGTACTTCAGAATTGGCTCATCAAGCGGCCAATCATGATCAACTGTATGGAGTGAAATGATTAATTTGCTTCCAGGAGAAGGAAAAATATCAACATAAGAACCAGTCTCCAAACTAGATGTTGCTCTGCATATCTCCTGTGAAGTGGATGGAGTAGTGTCGTGAGTTGACACATAACTTTCTGGTGAGTCAACTACCATGTCACAAGAGCTATTGATAATTTGTTCGGCATCACCTGTCATGGGATTAAACTCAAGAGAACCTAGTGCAACCCATGGCTCTCTGCAACTCTCAACCAATGCACTCATCCCATTTATATCGACTACATCTGAAACCGTGATGGATGTAGTAACCACATCCTCAATCTACTCACAACCACAATCCGTGGACATATGTTCTTCACCAACTGTTGCCATGGAAACCTAAACTATATCAAAAGAGGGTGAAGATTGTGCCAAACTCGATACTACGGTAACCTCTTCGTCCCGTGACTGTGACTCTTGAAGGGCCAATTGAGTGCTCTTCAAAGAATCCATAGTCCTCTCTAGCTCATAAGTGAGCTCATCAACCTCCTCTTCTTTTCCCTTCAATGCCTTGTGACAAATGCAACCCCACTCGAGAAGGAAATCTTTGTCCGCAAGTAGCTGTAGGTAGTTTTGTTTCATAATTCCAACTGCCTCTCAAAGTGCATGCAACTCCGCAAATGAAAAACTACTATCACTATGCCCATCTGTCATAGGAGTGCTCCCACCCAAAGTAGCCAACATCTAACGAGCAACATCAAAACGCTCTATGGTCGTGGCAATCATACTGTCATAAACCTTAAGTTGCCCTATCACATGATAAGGACCTTGGAACTTATCACTCCCGTACAGGTTCTCTAATTTAGAAGTTGCGCTATGATATGAGGCTAAATTATCATCGCTCATTAACTGATAAGCAGCATCGTGTGTGCTATCAACTTCACACACAATATCAATAAGTGTACTACTGCTATGTACCTCATAGGATGGCTCAACAGATATTGTTGAAGTTGTCGTTTTGTCAATGTCTTCGTACACTTCTCCTTCCAAGGCATTTGCACATCCACTCGTCTCACAATCTTGGGATTCATCGCCCTTAAATAAATTTTCTGATTGGTTTCCTACGGTCTGATATGAAAAATGAGACTCACTATGGCATATTGCATAATTAATGCCCAAATCTCGAGTACTAACATGTGACCACTCTGTAGGAACATCATCCCCCGATGAAATCACTATCCTCTCATGCTGATGCAAAGTTTCATCCTTGTGGTCATGAAAATCAGAGTTGTTATCAGTGCTGATAACAACTTCTTGAGCGTTGTGAATATCATTCTGGGACTTCACCATACTATTTTCATGTTGTAAGATTTCCTTATCAACAACAACTTCAGTTTCAATCCCATGTCCATTTGTAGATTGTAGGTAATTCTCTATTGACTTATCTTTTAACCCAAACACATCATAGAGACGTTTGGATACAACACCAAGTCCCTCATTTTTGCTTTGTGATAAGGTTCGTCTTGAGATGTTACCTCCATACTACTGCAAGCTATGAGCTAATCTTCGTTGTGAAGGCGTGAGTTTCCGCTGGGTGTTATTCAAGATGCTCTCAATGCCGATCCTAACTCCACCATACCAGAAGTGGTGAAGCAATGCACTAGGACCCATCCAAACGACAATGCTAACTCTATCTCCACCTGGATCCCAAAATAAACAGAGCTCACATCCATCCATCATGAGGAGGTAAGAATATCTGGAAGCATTTGCTACGCAACATCTCTCCATAACCTCTGCTAAACTCTCATGGATGTGGTATCCACTTGTGCCATCATGCCTGCTGACATTATAATCCCTCTGTAACCATGTACCCACAAGTAGTCTCTGAGACAAAGAAGCAGCCAACCTTGTTGGATACACATTAGCATGATGGAAAACTAAATATCGATCCTACAAGCACTCACCCGCCAACAACTGAGTCGGGTACTTGCAGCCACTAGTTCCATCTACTGAAGATGGTAACTCTCCATCCCAAAATGGATGGCTTACACTCTGAGCCAATCCACACCGATGTGTCAACCGATCCTCCATGTGTGAACTAAAGGAGAAGTGATGGGTACTCCTCACTATGCAGTCGTGGTAAAAAGCTCCAACCTCTGTCAATGGCTCATCACTAACAACACTGGAATCAAATGATAGCTCGTGCCTTTGATCCTGCAACTCAGACCTGTGTGATTCATGAATTGACAATCCTTGCACATAAAGTGAATCGGCATCTTCAAAATGATCAAAAGTCTCATTGGCAATTGCTGATCTAGAAAATTTAGGGAGCTCAAAACCCTCATAGGTTTCATATGGGGCCCTTTTTCATGCGCATGTCCCTCAACATGATCATCCTGCAACTCTACCTCATAAAGTGGATTAACATCGGACATATCAGCTTCTATCTCAAAAAGTGGATTATTAGAAATATGAAAGTTACTTTCAGCATTTTGTTTAGGCCCATCACCCTCGTGTTCTAACTCTTCTTCATCTTCAAAAGGACTCAAGTACTTTTCCCCTACAACTGCCTTAGAAATTTCAACTTCATCATCAACAAGTCGATCTTCTAAGGTCTGATTTTTGCTCTCCACAGGATCAGCTGTATGTTGGTCATTAACTACTGAGAATTCATCGTAGAGGCTTTTGGATACTGTAGTGACCTCTTGTTTCTTCTTCGCTTCGTTCTATGATGTAGACCTCTTAAAAATGGAAGCCATATAACGTACTGCTCTATCTAATTTTGCAGGGTCTAAAATCAATTCATTCATCCTTTTCTGATTTTCATCCAACTCTTACAAGCTTTGTTTAAGATTTTCCATATTCTTATCCCACTGCTTCTGGGAAATAGCCATGTTGTTCAACTAAAACCTTTGAAGCTGATACTCACCCAACAAGTTGGCAGGAAACCGCTCTGATACCACTGTAGTGTTCCGCCACTCTACTGATTTGATTTTCAATGAGTTTGTAAGTCTGATTTTGTTTCAGTTTGTGTTTGCCCTTTTTGTGCTTCTGAGTTTGTTTGCTAATAACACTAAAATGGTACTAAAGAGCATATGCATACAATGAAAGCTTCAAATAAACTAAGCTACTGAAACAACTTGAGTACATTGCTCAAATTAGAGGCCAAATATAATTTATTCATTACGTAATAAGATGCTTACAACATATAGTTTTCATCAGATTCGAAACTAAGTATTTCATAGACCATACTTTCACTTACAGCCATACAACACTGTGAATAGTGACTTGCTACAGTACCCGCCCAAAATGAAGTGCACACAACTCATGAATAACGAACTTCTCCCACCAAAAACCAGCATGGGAAGTCTTCTAGGATAAGGGTGCCCAGGATAAGGGTGCCCACTTTAGGAAAGATAGAAGCCTCCAAAGAGAGGCGTTTCTTTTTATATATGCTGAAAAAAACCCTCACAAAAAGCGGCTGGTTGTAGCTCATCAAAAACAGCCCCAAAACGCTCCAAAAGCGAACAGCTCCCGTGCAAATGTGAATGGAGTCTATGGCAGTCCAAACCCCCTTTGAAAATGGCTCGAACAACCTGCAATCAGCAACTTATGACTCCAAGTAAATCAACCAAACGCTGACCAGCAACCTTAAGGTGGTGTTTCACACCCTCAAGTAGCTCAAGAACGAAGAACTAAGCCCCACCAGGCTTACCCACCGCAAGAAATCAGGAAACGCTAGCTTCCTTCTTCCTCCAAAGCTAACTCCCAAGTTTCAACAAGCTAAAATGATCAATGCATGAAGAGGGTCGAACTTTCTCTCTTCATATTTATAATTTTACATTGATATCACTATTCATTAAAGTGAGCACTATTCACTTAAGTTATTTCTTTTTTCACTTTATGAATGAATAGTAACTGAAAAATATAAAGTGACCCCTTCCTTTTGAAGACACATGGTCTCTAGGCCAAGAATGGTGAAATAAAAGGTGAGTATCATAAATTTAAGCACAAGTATCACGCCAAATGCAACAATTCACCCTGTCACCATTCTCCGGAGATCCACATTGCAAATTGACGACTAAGTGCCCGTCCGAGAAACCCTCTATTCAGAACTATTAGCCTACGAGGGTCAAGAAAATAGGCTAATCTCCCAACTCTGATGCTCGTGAAAAAGGGGACATTACATATCACCATCCAACTAACGATCCTGTGGTTCTATGTCAACACATGAATCATCAAACTTGTTCGCTAAGGCCTTATTTGGAAAATCAGACTCACCATGGCATAAATCCATGCCAAATATTGCACCATTAGCACCCAATTCCTGAGTACTTTCCTATAACAACTCAATAGTAGCATATTGCACATGTGTAGCCACCGTTGTTTCATGTTGTTGCAGGCTACGAGCTAATCTTTGTTGTGAAAGCGTGAGTTTTCGCTGAGTATTATTCAAGATACTCTCAACCCTAATCCTAACACCACCATACCAGAAGTGGTGAAGCAATACACTGGGACCCCTCCAAACGGCAGTGCTAACTCTACCTCCACCTAGATCCCAACTCAATAAACCATGCCAATTCCAAACACTATGCTGATACACCTCAGATGTCATACTTGAGTCGCACGGATAAACTGAAAATCTATCAAAACACCATCCGACTTCAATGGCGCCACTCGGATATACCCTTTTTCCAAATTGTAGCAAGTCTCCAAGTCTTGAATCAGATGATAATTAGCATGGGAGAATAAAGTAGAGGACCTGCTAAACCCGACATCGTCACCTGAAGTCGGAGACAAGTCATACCAGAGCTGACTAGAACACTCCTTATTCCACCCACCTCTCTGTACCACCAAAGTTATCGTCAAATCTGGTGTATGTGGGATGAAACTGAGTTGAGGAGCATACCTCATGTTGCAATTGAGGTGAAACTCTTTCGATTGTGCTAATTGAGTGCTCACCAAAGAACCCTTAACATCCTCAAGCTCTAGAGAGAGCTCATCAGCTTCCTCTTCTTCCCTCATCAAGGAATTCGAATAGATCCCAACAGGGCTAAGTAGGGTGTCTCTATTTGAAAGAAGGTTCAAATAATTCGTCTTCGTTGTTTCCATACCTTCTTTGACAATCTGCAAAGCATCATGAGAAGATTCGGCTCCAATCCTTTCTTGTCTTCTCTTTAACTGGACTACCCAAAGATGATCCTCAATTAATTTGTGCATCCTGTCAAGATGAGATAGTGCCATAATAATCTCATCCTCCTTCACTTTCAACTTAGTCTCTAGGCTACGAACAACTCCTACACCATATGATGAAGCCTCTAACTGTTCTTGCTTACCCATGTTTGGAATCTTCACCAAGTTCTTCGATTTCCCAGACTTATCAACCTTATCACTATCATTGGAACAAAGTCCATCCCTTCTCTGCGTAAGGAGTCCTCTAAGGTTATCTATTCCCTTTTGTCTTGCTATGTTGATGAGATTGACTTTATCTTTTACCTTTTGAAGGTGTTGTCTCGCATTGGCAGCCACTAATCTAGCCTCCTTTGCTTTCTACAACCATCCTTCGTTCAACTTTTCGGACCTCTTTACCTCTTCGCTACCAAAATATACAAAACCAGCCCTCATATGCTTGATATCTTCATGTCTACCAAATGGTGTAGTCAACACACTAGTGGCTGCTCCACTAAGTAGAAGATCAATTTTCACATTCTCCTCAATATCTTGGGCCTTCAACCGATTTTCATATGGGTGAATAACATCCACCGAACCACAATCCGACTCCTTGTCATGATAGGTTGAAGTGATGCTAGACTCATATAATGAGGTATCACAAAAAATCTGACCTGCATATTGTTGCTCTAATGTAACTGATTTAACTTCAACCAACTTTTGTTTTTCTTCAACCTTGACATCATCATGAAGTGTCATGTGATCCAAATCCTCCTCTTGGCAAATCTGTTTAATACTCTCCTTAGGATCATCAGTAGGCTAATCACTAACTGCTGCAAATTCATTGTAGAGATTTCTAGAAGTTTCTTCTATAGATGCCTCTTCTCTCTCCTTATTTTTGTTTTGTGATATAGACCTGAAGAGGGATAATAGGTACTGCTCTGAATTTGGGTCTGAAAGCATTTTATTCACTCTTTTTGAAATCTGACTTGACTCCTTCGCTACAGTATCCAACTGCTTTAATATGGCATTCCATTGCTTTCTGTGAGTAGCCATGAAGCACAACTAAAACCTTTGCAGCCGAAACTCACCCAACACGTTGGCAGAAAACTACTCAGATACTACTGTAGTGTTCCACCACTCTGCTGATTTGATTTTTACTGAGTTTGTAGGTCGGATTTTGTTTCAGTTTGTGTTTGCCTTTTTTGTGCTTCTAAGTTTGTTTGCTAATAACACTAAAATGGTACTAAAAAGCATATGCATACAATGAAAGCTTCAAATAAACTAAGCTATTGAAACAACTTGAGTACATTGCTCAATTTAGAGGCCAAATATAATTTCTTCATTACGTAATAAGATGCTTACAACATATAGTTTTCATCAGATTTGAAACTAAGTATTTCATAAACCATATTTTAACTAACAACCATGTAGCTTTGTGAATAGTGACTTGCTACAGTACCCGCCCCCAAAGAAGTGAACACAACTCTTGAAATCCAAATTTCTCCCAACCAAATCCAACATGGGAAGCTTCCTCTACCAAGGGCGCCCCTTTTTGGTGAGATTGCAGCCTCTTAGAAGAGGCGTTTTTTTTTAATATGTGCTAACTAAAACCCTCAAAAAATGCGACTAACTGTAGCTTTCAAAAAACAGTCCCAAAATGCTCAACAAACGAATAGCTCTCGTACAAATGTAAATGGAGTCTATGGCAGTCCAAACCCCTTTGAAAATGGCTCGAATAAACTGCAAACAGCGACTTGTGTCTCCAAAATGAAGCCACCAAAAACTGATTAGCAACCTTAAGGTGGTGTTTCACACCCTCAAGCAGCTCAAAAACAAAGAACAAAGCCCCACCAGGCTTACCCACTACAAGAAATCAGGAAACCCTAGTCTCCTTCCTCCAAAGCAACACTTCCAAGTTTTCAACAAGCAAAATCATCAATGCATGAAGAGGGTCGAACTTTCTCTCTTGATATTTATAATTTCACATTGAAAACACTATTCATTAAAATGAGCACTATTCACTTAAATTATTTATTTTTCACTTTATGAATGAATAGTAACTGCAAAATATAAAGTGACCCCTTCCTTTTGAAGACACATGGTCCCTAGGCCAAGGATGGTGAAATAAAAGGTGAGTATCATAAATTTAAGCACAGTATCGTGTCAAACGCCACAATTTACCCTATCACCATACTCCGGATATCCACATTGCAAAAAGACGACCAAGTGCCCATCCGAGAAACCCTCTATCCAAAACTATTAGCCTACGAGGGTCAGGAAAATAAGCTAATCCCCCAACTCTGATGCTCGTGTAAAAGAGGACATTACATTACCCCTCCTTTTAGGCATCAAAGTAGGAAACCTTAGTTTGACTTGCATGTGCCTCAAATGACCTTCGTTCGACTTGATTCCTGCTGCATGCTGCTCTATTCATGAAACTGAAGTGCTGGGGAGCTGTCGGAGTGAACCTACTAAAAATAGTAAGTGACTAAAAAGTGATCAACCAACTGTCGGATGTACTTGCATGTCACATTGCCCGAGAGATCTCAAAAAACCTATAAAAACCTAGAAAACTGGTCCACATGCGAGCACCTGCTAAAAATAGTAAAAACCTGAAAAATGATCAACTCTGTTTGCATGTTGCATCGTCGCGTAGCTCTCGAAAAACCCATAAAGAATATCTTGACATGCATTGAAAAATCACACATGCAAACCCTAAAAACTGTCAATGAAGCCATAACTGCTAAAAATAGAAAGTTGTCTGAATCTGCTCAAATTGTGCGTGCGAACACTTTGAAGTGCCCTGAATGTGGTGGAGCAGTCGGAATTCCAAAATTCTGAGGAAAAGACCTCAAAATAGTAAGTTGTTAGAATTCTGTGAAAATTTGATGGGATCCTGCCTGAAGCCTCTTGATTTTAGTACCAAGCTCAGATTTCGATTTGCCAACTCAATTTGACCCCAAACAAGCCTAAAGAATGAAAACCCCAATTTCACAGACTTACCCTGAATTTCCAATAGGTCAAGGATAGGGACATCCTTGAAAGGATAGAAAGATCAAAGAGAGAGAGAGACGCCAAAGCCAAAAGACCAGAAAGGAGCAAAATTTAGGGGGTCCCCATTTGTATGGGGTGATGTGTGAAAAGGTCACAACAAGTAGTACTAAACAACTCTTAATATTTCTACAGTTATCTATTGTATTCCCACTTTTAGTGAAAGAGGTTGGCTTGCCGCCTATTTACTTTCTTGCATTTGCTATCATTCCCACCATTGGTGGAAGAGACAGGCCTCGTCGTCTTTACATTTTGTATTGCATTACTTGTAATGTCCCCTTTTGCGATTGCTTTAAATTTGCTTGAAATCTTTAATTTCTAAATGACAAATGAATTAGAGAATACTTTTCACTAATTGATCTGGTCTTCACACTTAGAAGATATCCTTTAATTACATCTCCTCCAAGTCTGCTCGAACTCATACCATATTATCAGACTTTTATTAATTTCTTTGTCTTCGTTTTCTTATTTCATGTGTGTTTGTTAAATCTCCTTTTATTTCCTTCTTGGTACCTCCCCTCCTTTTACCAATGATTTTACTCATTTATATCCTCCCATATCTACATGGAAGGCTGCCTCAAGGGGTATGAATTTTCTGTTTGAACTAATCGCTGCCTTGTTAAAGAATATACAATCGCAGCTATTCCTAGATTCTTCCCTTTTATTATGGGATCGTTGCTTTTTATATAGGTATTATCTTATGTATATTTTATATTAATATATTATATGATTGTTATTTTACTATTATACTTAGATTTTAATGTATTTATTTTCTATTGGTTTTATAGGTATATTTCACTATTTACAATCATAATAATATATTAGATGTTAATATTTAAATTTTAATATTTAAGATATTATATATAATAATTATAATTATTAATGATGATCATTCAATATTTATAATTTTATATTCGATAATTATATTATCATTTTATGTTTGTGTTTCATATTTATTTGTATATTTGACTATTATAATTGTAATGTTATCGGTGATAATTATAATTATAACGATGTTTTAAATTGTAGTTCTTTATTTTTATATTTTTGATATTGATTTAGTTGTTCAATGCTTCGTATTTCGGTGTTACGATTTTGGGGACATGACATTACTCATTTGCTAATCGGCTATGTTGTCAAAATACTCCCGCTAAATAAGTGGTCAAGTTGCATCTTTACTTTCCAACATTGTACTTCTTTTAGTTTGAAATACTAATGATCCTCGGCGCCATATGTTAGCACCTCACCCACCTTGGGTCTTCAGTGCACATTCTTGGTGTAGGGTTACTTTCCAGTACCGCTATATGATTTTGGCTAACACTGACGGGTGCCATTGTGGAAGTGTTGTTGAAAAATTGAACAAAATGCATGGGGGTCATTACATTATAATGCGAGTAGTCCCCTATTTAGACCACAGTTGCTGCTATTCTTTGCGATCATCTTTCCAAAGAATATTCTTTATCATAGTTATTCCTTTTGCAAAATATATTCCTCTTTCCATTCGATTTTCCTTGGATAACCTTTATATACATATTCGATTCTCATTGCTCTTCTCTCTAATACTGATTGAACCTTTCCTATATCCTCCAAGTCGTTGTGTTTGGTCCTCTGTCCTATAATATTCTATGACTCAAGTTTTGGCTAAATGTCTGATGCTTTAAATGGTCTGTTGTTCGGTGGATATTATTCTTGTGACTTTCCTTCTTTTAATTCATTCTATTCTAATCTCTATTCCATTCATGAATCTGTAAATTGTTTCCTAAAATCTCTATCCTGATATATATTTCAATATCCTTCTATATATTGCCTTCTTGTTCCATCTATCATAGATATACATGTCACTGCCTATTCCCTTTTCCCCCTTACTTCTTCCTCCCTCCTATCGCTTATATAACCTAATTCTCACGAGGCACAACCCCTTCCATAAGTCATTGTCTTTCCAATTAATCTTTCTTAACTTCAAACTAATAATATTAGTTAATTACTCTTGCGATTATGCATGTAATCTTTTTATACTCCCTTCGACATGAGTTAAAGTACCTCATCTTTCTCCCCGTTCTCTCAAAGACTTATCCACCCTTTAGAATCATTTATCGTTTCTGGAGTGAGCAATCTTATGGATCTTTGCAGTGGTTGTTTCCTTTAATATTTTTAAGCGGTGAAGGCCCGATTCTCTTGCTGGAGTGTTTGCATCGCATCTCATGGGTATTGACTATGGACCAACAACATATTCTGGAATATTTCTGAGTATACGGGAGTAAAACGAGATGAATTGCAAATATTTTGTTCACGTTGGCACGAGCCATTATATTTCTTATCATGACTATTTTTGTTCTTTGATGTTCAGGTCCCATTGGCGGACCAACCTCAATAGTGTGGGAGTCTTCTAAACCGATATCAGGTATCTATGCTGATGGTAATCATTGTTGGCATCAGCATCATTGGCGTACACGTATTCACTATATGTTATAGCCCGTGTTTATATGTTAGTACTTGGGAGCCGTATCTTAAGGGCCCGTGTCCTTTATATTGTGAAGTTATTCTATCTGAAGCTAGTGTTGTTTAAGGGACTCTGTTGAAGGCGAAACCAACATTGCATATCTTGCTTAACCATATACAAAGAGAACATGATCTGGAACTTATCATTGTAATTCTAAGTTACCAAAGATAACCACCTTGATCGCCTTCCTATATTAAATTTCTAATGTGCTCGATGGGCTTTGATTGATGGACGACATCGCTACGCAGAAGTTTTATGATAAACATAAGCAATCCCTCCTTACGATAAATATTGGGTTTGGTCTGATATTACCTATGGGCCTAAAATTGATCACAACAACTCCAGATAATAAGCGACGATTACAATGGCTTCTACAGGAAACTTTGGACGTCCTCCCAATAATATTTGTTGCTAAATTAATCTTTCAATCAACTGGAAGCTCCAATCGAATCGAACTCTTATTGCAGCTACATCTCCTTGATCGACCTCAGAGATGACTATTAATCAATGGTTATGCTCATAGTGTATTATTATTTATGTTGTGTCTTATATCAATTTTATATATTTTCAATATTTATATTTTGATATTTATAATATTATATATAATAATTATAATTATAATATTATCTCCTGATAATAATAATTATAACAATATTCAAATTGTAATTATTTATATATATATATTTATTTATTTATTTATATCCATTAATATCACATTTGATTATAGCATTTGTTATTTTAATATCGATAATATAATTATAATTATAATATTGTCCCACAACAATTATAATTATAAGAATATCAAAATAATCGTATGGATTATTAATAATTTTAAATATGTATTTTGTTATCTTCATTGTCATATTTTCGGGGACATGACACATGGTCCTGACTGTTCTGTGATCCTATGTTGTACACGGATGCTTCCCAGTGATGAGTTTTTCAAATACAAAAGGCAAGATGCTCCCAATTTTTTCTCTTTAGGTTTTAAGGGATTAAAAAGCTATTCATGGAGTTATTCACACAAAGGTATAGGACATTGTCAAAAAAAGGGTATGCAATAAATCTAAACTCTAAATAGAAAGATAATAAATATCAACAACTTTACATGATATTATGTTTGAGTTTAAAAATCTTAAATCTTTAAGATTATAAATAATTTTAGAATTTTACAAGTTAAAAAGAGTCGGGAGTATTTATTTTGATTAAAAAACTTTTTATGGGTGTACAAGAGATATAGGGAGACCTCAAAAGATGCCTTTGATGATGATTGGAGATGCCAAAAGTAATTTTGTAGAATCTCTAGCCATTCCCAACACTGCCTTTCATAACAGAGACATCTCCTTGCCCCTAACATGCATGACTAAGGCAAGACACTTCTTCTGATCTCTCTCATGCAATTCAACAAGTTGCCATATATACAACAATCATTTTTGGGTGCCAAACCTTCAAATGTGTCTAGATAGTGTATTAAACATAGCACACAAAATTCAATATCCCAAATATGTCCTCAATTTTAGTATGTCACGAATAAACACTTTCATCATCTAAAGTGTCATACTTGACTACAAACGAATTCAAGAATTGCACCTTCTAGCTGTCTTGAAAAGGGATGATAAAACAGGTTTGCATAGCAAAGAGTTTCTAAGTGAGCAACATTACCCAGTAGAGGTGAAGGAAAAAGAAGGTGCAATGAGTGTAGAAGATTTGTGGGCATAATTTTCAGTGATAGAACAGGAGTGGATGGAGAAAATTGCTAAGGACGATATGAAGACAAATGGGACAATGAAGGATACAAAGATGAGGATTGCAGCTAATGATCAAGAAGTTATTGCAGCAAAAGAGGAAAATTATGAAATTGTATATGCAGATTCTAATAAAGGTTGCGTTGTGAATGATGGAGTCCAAGATGGTTTGTTGATGAAGATATTGGCCTACGAAGGAGAGAAGTTGGAACAAATGACTGATGCAGTATCAACGAAAAAGAAGATTGGCATACTTTCAGAAGTCGCTCGGAAGAAGCTTGAGCACATGCAAGGTAAATGGTAAGCAAGTTGTTTCCGATGATTTTAGTAATGATGTTTTTGAGTCGTTGAATGAAATTGTTGAAGGAAAGAGTATAAAACAAGATGAAAAGGATGTGGAACCAAATAGTGACCATGATATATATGAATGTGAAATGGAATTTTGGAGGCTTGTAAATAAAAAAGGAGGATATACAATAAGGCAAAAGAAAACAAATGAAAACGAATTGAATGCATGGCAATTGTTCCAGAGCGTTGTTTGAAGACGCAAAAGAAACATAAACAGAGAAATGATTTTTGGGTGATGACTTCATGTGCGGGAGCACATGTTTCTTTTGTCTCCTGGGGAGCCCAATGCAAGGGCATCGTATCCCATCAGTTTTGGGTTGAAATTTTGGGATTGTTTTTAATGTTTTCCGATTTCTTTTTCTTGGTAACCCTGTGACAAGTGGCAAGTTCAGTGTGGCAAAAAGATTTTGAATCTTTCTCTTTCTTGTTGCACAATATAGAAAGGGTAGTTACAACGGTTGGAGGAGAGGGAATCACCACATTTTTGGCGTTGAGTTTCAGCTTGTGTAAAGGGATTGACAATATTTGTTTGCAAGAAAGGAATCCGATTCAAAAGTTTGTGAGAGGGGCGAGTTGTGGGAGAAAACCTAAAATGTTGTGTGTGAAAAGAGAGATCAAGAAAGAATAGTGAGCGAAGGTGTGAGTGGTCGTCAAGAGAAAGACGGTTATTTGGAAAAGATAATAGGCCGTGCCCTGTAGCTGGGGAAAAACGGTTCTGAAAAGAAGAGAAGAGTAGGACAGTTTTGCTAGGTGAGAGAAAAGATGAAAGACTTTCTTGAAGAGGCTGTCACACACAGAGACCAAGCATTTGCATAAGACATATTGATAGCTGCCAGTTTGTTTGGGAATCAATGTTTTGGTGTTGAGTCTACAAAACTTTGAAACCAATCAATTCTGCTCCCTATCATGTAAACTGGTGGACTGTGTTTTCTGTTGTTAGCAGCGAGTAGTGTTGGTACTTTGTATTTTGTTCAAAGAAATAGAAATGATAAATGCACGTCCTTGGCTCAAGGGTATAAGAATCAGGTTTTGATTGAGTTGTTGATGATCTTTGTTTGAAATTGGAGTCGGATTCTGTAGTTTGAGTTGCTGATGTTCTTTGTTTGAAATCTATTGTAGTGAGCTGCCTGCAATTGTTCTATTTGGTTGACTGTCTATGTGGTTCTCAATTAATTGGAGTGTTTCCTGTAATTTTCTCTTGAATTTGCTTTCCATTCGTGATTGCCATTAAATTTTGGTATCAAAGCATTGAGTGTGTAAGTTGAGTCATCATTTTTGGTATCAAAGCGTTGAGTGTATAAGTTGAGTCATCAGAAATAGGGTTAGGGTAGAAATAGAATAAGGGATAGATTTTGAATTAAATTTTGAATCAGGGTTAGAATAAGGGTTACATTTATAGTATGAAAAATGTAAACAATGTTCTCCTTAATCACACTTCAAAAGTTGTCTTGATGTTAGGGTTAAAATTAGAGTTAGATTTAAGGTTAGGTTTGGAATTAGAATTAGAGTTAGGGTTAGTGTTAGGATTATTTTTAGGGTTATTATTATGGTTAAGAATAGAATTAGGGTTAGGCTTGCAATTAGGGTTAGGATTAGGGTTAGAAGTAGGGCTATGGTTATGCTTGCAATAGAATTAGGGGTGAGAGTTACAATTTGAATTAGGATTAGAATTAAAGCTATGGTTATGGTTACAATCAAAGTTACAATTAGGGTTAAAATTAGAGCTAGGGTTTTAATTATTGTTAGAGTTAAGGTTATGATTAAAATTAGGAATCTATCAAGGACTTAGGATTAGGGTTAGGGTTAGAGTTAGTATTAGGATTAGAATTAGAGTTAGAGTGAGGATAAGAACTAAAATTAAATAAAAATAGCTCTTCAAATTAAATTATATTATTTCAAAAGATTTCATTCTTGAACTTTTTCATTTATTTAAGATTTATCTTATTTACTTTTAAATTATTTAAGAATTGTTTTACTCTATATACTTAAAAGTTATTTCAATTTGAACATACTCAATTTCAACTATGTTAGTCATAGTTGTGCTTAGTATAAATCAAACTTGGGGTAAAGATCAAACCTAACAACTATAAACTGACTATCTAAGTAACACTTGAATAGATTAAGCTTGCAAGACTCTATTGATATCAGACTATTACTAGCTTACCTCTAAATCGCTATGTCATGCCAACTCGTCTATCAACTAGATAACACATTATCACATTATTTACCTCCCTCTAAATCAGCAATAAATAATTTTATTACAATATTACAAAAGCAAGTACTCGCCACTATGTAGCACTTGTGTTGTTACTACTAATACTACATTGCTATAAAGGTAGGTACTCGCCACT
Source organism: Sequoiadendron giganteum (assembly GCA_007115665.2). NCBI lineage: Eukaryota > Viridiplantae > Streptophyta > Pinopsida > Cupressales > Cupressaceae > Sequoiadendron > Sequoiadendron giganteum. Next base: position 984,600,947 of record CM021100.1, on the reverse strand, counting down.
ATGTGGCACTTCTTTTAATATGTGTATTATAGTATATATTTGTTTGGAAGGAGCTTTCAAGTCCTTCCAATGTATTTTTAAATGTCACTGTGTCCTTTGTGTTCTCATTTTAATATTAAGATTTAATAATTAAAATTAAAAATATTTAAATTAAATTTATTTATATTTTAATATTAGTCAAATTTAATCACCTTTTTTTGGAAATCTTATATTTTTGAATTGACATTTTCCATCACAAACATAATCTTAACATTCAAATACACATATATATAAGACATGAACCAAATTTTCAAACACAAACACAAACCGTGTGGCATAGATGACAATGTTAGGACAGCATTTAAACTATGTTCCACGGCATTTCGGGGACGGGGACGGGGACGGGGGGATGGCTAGGGACTCATTTCCGGGACATTTCCTAGGGGGGCATTTTTAGGGGATGGTAGGGGGCGGCAACATACAAAATACATATATATATGATATTTTCAAAATTTATTAATATATTATAGACAAAGAGAGATATGTCAATAAATTAATAATTGATAACAACAATATCAATATGTAAATAAATCGCGAGAGTAGTAGTATAAGAGCATAATAAATGTCATTAAAGCATTATAAAATTTATCACAGCAATATCAAACATCAATAAAACCATGGTCTATCAATATCCAAATGTCTCAAACATGCATCCAGAAGTCTCAAAGTTCAAACATGAAAATCAAAATACTAAATACAACAGCCTATGAAATTAAGCCTCATTCGGGCTATGAATATCCAAAGACTCAGAACTATATGAGTCACTATCATCCTCTAGCAAGAGTGGATCATCCAATGGTAGCCTGACCATCACTCAAACTTGTTTTGGCGTGAGAACTGGATCATTCATTGTGTTTGGTGTGAGAATGAGACTGAAATTTGCTTGGCGTGACTTGCCCAAGCCCAGGTTGATAATAATATGACTCAAAAAATGTTTCATTTGGCATTTTAGGAAAACATTTAGGGTTGACAGTCAACGTGGGCCTCGCACGACCATTAACAACAGAAATTAAATTTAAAAAAACGAAATTTTAATTGTTTTTTAAGTCTTGGAAGCTCCCTGCCCACGGGGGATGGTTAGCCGTCCCCGATACGATGAGGGACGTTTCCAACATCCCCCATCCGTACCAGGGATGAGGAACTATCCCCAATCAAGTGGAAACATTTTCAACCATTTCTTGCAAATTTGCTTGATTCAGGGACGGCAGGGGACCGTCCCCTTTGCGTCCCCCTATCTCGGGGACAGCTGAGGACAAGGACAGTGGCTTTTGGGGTAGGGGACGCGTCCCCGTGTAACACAACATTTAAACCTACATCAATGTTTTAGACACTTATATGGGGTATAATAAGGAACAAAATAAACCACACTAGCTGGCTTGTGAAACAATGGGATGCAATAAAAACAAATATATGGGGGTACACTCTTATCAAATATAAGGTATGTGTACTCCATGATATGTGTAATATTGAGTTGGTTTAATGGTAAAGGAAGTGTACTACCTAATGGAAGTCATATATTCAAAATGGGAGGGAATAGAGTCATATGCCTTATATTACTCCCTAATGAAGATCATGTGTTCAAATCTAGACATCATAAGGTTGCACACCTTAAAACAACAATGGAAAATGGAAAACTAACCCCCTTTAAGAATTATTTTGCATAAAGGAACTCCCATATAGATCAAATTGGTGTTGCACTCAAGGGCAACCTAAAAGACAACCTTGTTTTAATCAAGGACATAAAATCAAATGAGAAGGATGAGGCTTATGTACAAGGTATCAACAATAAACATTGATCAGAATTCAAGTTTATCAGTAAACCAATTTCTTGATAAGATTTTATGGTTACCTTTCTAAAAAGGGATAGCACTAAGAGACTAGGTGCGTTGTACATTTTGCAAGTCCTAAGTCTATCAAGGTTATTTAATATTTGTAATATTGTAAATAATTGTGTCTACATGCAAAAGGGCATCTCACTTGGGTGGAATCATGTTGATTCCATTACCGTTCTTCTCCACCACTTGTCAATAGTTGTATAATGCGTGGAAGAACATATATGTCATGTAAGATGCATAGGAGCATCTTTGACATGTAAAGTGCATAAGAGAATCTATGACACACATCTGAACATGTAAGAGGGGGGTTACTTTGTGGACTTGGACTAGCATCTTTGACTAACTATATATAGCCAAGTGTAAGAGATATGTGAATTGCCTCATACTAGGGCACTTAGAAATTACACTTGAACCCTTTCGTCATAGGCAGTGAGTTACATACTATCTTGAGAGGAACATCTTAATGATGGAGGGTGTTGGAATTTGATTTGACTACCCATGGTTTTGGTTGATAGTTTTGGAAAACCATTTATGGTTTCTTGGGTCTCCTTGGCCTATATATTGAGGGCTTGGGATGTGATCTTAGGCACTTGTTTTATGCAGATTTATGCTGTTGGAGTTCCTCTAGATTGTAGAATGCTAATCTCATTGAAGCGCAAAGTCTCTAATATTGTATTGTAAAACATTGGTGTTTTGATAATACATTGGGTGCAAACTTGGAGGCTAAGTTTTACCTTTTGCAAGGTTTTCCCAAGGTATATCTATGTCACTTGTTTTATGGTTGTGAACTATTCTTCTTCTTCTTCTTCATTCTTGATATTTCCTAAGTGTTGAAATGTTGCTAAAACTTTCTTAGATTAGATTACTTGTAGCTCTCTCCTTGTAGGGATAATATAGCAAGTTGTTGGCGTTTCAATTAGCACCTCTGGAGTGCTTATTGGAAATGGACAGCTATTGCAAGTGTGTTAGTACATGCTCTTCAGATTATAGAGAGGAAGATCTCTCTTTGCTGATTTTATACTGTAAAAAAAGGGTGTACTAAGGTTTCCTATCTTTTTTACTCAACGGCAGGACACAAGGGTGCATAAACACAATGCGTCGTAGCTAAGTTTTTCTCTGGTTTCCACAGATCTTAACTACGACTAACTAAGCTTCTAAACTATCCTACCTCCTCAAGATAAACAGAGCATGAGGGCGTAGGAGCGAAATGGTATTGGTTGGATCACTTGAATCCTCCATCTCAATGGAATATGGCCGAGGCTCTGAACCTTCGGATATATACCAAGATAGGGCTCGATACAAGCAAACACTCTCTTACGGTAAACTGGATCTGAGACTTGCCAAGGAGGAGGAACCCCTATCCGAGGTGTAGGCTTAGAAACAGCTCACTGGAAACAACAAGGAACGATGGCCTATCTAGCAGGATTCCCGAGGAGGTGACGACACCTGTCCAAAGTCTAGGCTGCAAGACAAATCATTAAACAACATCACACAATAATGATCGATGACAAAATATCCAAGGAGGCGATGACACCTGTCCAAGGAGGAGATTGAAACAATGCACTATTTGAAAACAAGACTTTGAATAACTCAGGTATTTAGATCAAGCAAGCATGCGCCTTCTGATTTATTTCTTCAAGCTTCTCCAAAGAATTACAAAGGTCGGGACAGCAAAGGCATGAAATCATGCACAATTGCGATCAACCAACAAACTCTCATCCAAGAGTGAACAGATATAAACGAGCTAACTCTGGCAACAGTGGCGCAGCAATTTTGCTAGCAAATAAAGGTTAAACAAATAAAGAACCTAAGGCTCTTATTTATAGAAAATCAAAGGAGTAGGCAACCCTAAAATCTCCTTGAGTTAACAATCAGTTCTTGCCAATCAGCAAGATTTATTCCTATGTCTAAAAGTAGGTGAGCAAACAGTTAACTGGAAATCTATTTTAGTTAACTGGAACTAAACAAAAGTCAAACTGGAAGTCTACCTCAGTTGACTGACACCTAACTAAAAGTGAACTTACAATTACAAATATGTCTCCAAATAGACATCCACCTTTAAAGGAGATCCGAGATCCACAAATCGTGGGAGTCAATTAGACATCCTAGACTAGTGGGATCTGACATGCATGATCTGTGGAGATCTGGAGTCAACCTGGAAAGGGGCATCAAGTTGACTTCAGTCATAATTATTGCTACTTTGGAGGGTAGGACATCCTTCTTGAGGTGTTTGACACCTCATCACCATTGGTCAACGGTGCTTTTGTTCATTCGTTGACTTCTTCATACGGAGACCGTTACATGCCTGTCAATCGTCAGCTTACCGCTTGTCAGCAACTTGATGTATGCATCTCCTTTATTCTGTTTCCCTTAGGAGGGTTACTCCTTTTCTTTTTTTGTCTATGTTTCCAGTTTGATGTGGAAGGTAGTGTAGTATTAACCGATGGCGGCTCTGTGTTGGTAATGACTACCTTTCGCGTTCTTTTGCAGCTTTGATGTTTTCCTTGATCTTTCTCAATGGAAAAGTGTTGTATAATGAAACCGCAAAGCTTGATGATGAAACCACGAAGTTTGACCACGATCACTCCAACCGTGAGAAATGCACATGAACTTGCTGCATGTGTAAAATTCCAACGGTTACCATCCTCTAAACTGGCCTTGGAAGACGATCAGATATACGAGGTGAAACCATTATGGAACCTATGGACTTGTTTCTTTGCTTGTCAATCTGTCTAGATTGACCTCTGGGTGTGCCCGACGCAGATCGGTGCTAGTCGTTTTCAGAAAATCATGGAGTAAGACCATTTTGGACTTGTATTCATCTTAGGAGAACCGTGTTCTGAAAACCTTGAAGATTGACTGTGCACACGATGCTGTTCGGACAACTTTTTCTGGAACTGCTAAAAATAGCCTTGTCAGGGGTAATTTTTACGAGAAATTCTGAGACATGGGTTTTGTTGAGAATAATTCTCTAAACAAACCTAGATCATCAGAAATTCGAAAAAACGTGTTTTTCTATGACATGCAAGAGCCCTTCGGTAGCAGAGGTAGCGAGGCACCAGAAAGTGATTTTTCTCAGAAAAATCCAACACATGGGTTTTGTTCGTGCTTCAAAGCTAGACAAACCCAGCTTGTCAGTTTTTCAATATTATGACATTTTCCGGAAACCCTAAAAAATAGGGGGCAGCAGGGCTACTTTTTCTGGAAAAATCCAACATGTGGGTTTTGTTGAAAAAGTTTTGTTGATCATACCCAGTTGGCTAGATCTGTGATTATCTGTCGTTTCCTGTGACATGCAAAAAAATATAGACAAAAATAGAGGAAGTAGACAGAAGATGGATTGGAAGTTATAAACTGCCACTTTGCAAGAATTATGCCTTTTAATGCAAAATTTGATAAATAATCCCTCTGTGCAACAGATCTTCAAAAATATGAAGAACAGTGAAAACCCCTCTATCAGATCTTCAAAACTGTTGGAAAAGAAAAATATCCGTTCTTGAGCTCCTCAACCTACAAAGAAATAATGAATAATGGATGCCTAGATGCTTTGATATGTCAATTTGGAGTTGCAAGCATCAATTGGGCATCCAACTCATGATTGAGCTTGATTTGGAGTTCAAAAAGGTGATTTCCACTGATTGTGGAGTGTTTGGCCTCTTTTTGCCTCCAAAATTTGTTAACTCAAGTCAACATTTGCTTTTCACTTTCTTAGGCTTCCTTTTTGGATTTTTTGATCATTTTTTTGCAGGCTGAGGTGCCTTTGTTTGATCTTCGATCCTGGCTACTCAATTGATCTTCGGAAGTTACTGACGGATTCCTTGTCGAGATGGGATCAGCTTGACAAGATATGCTTGGGAGAGATTAACTCAGAAAACTGAGTTTGAGCCTCCAGAATGAAGGGCGCCTTTCTTCAAGAGGGGCGCTTTTAGCCATGCCTTAGCCATTTTTTGGCTTGTCTTTCCAGTCCTTCAATTTTGGCTTTTTCTGCTTGACCTCAGCATGTGATCGTTTGGCTTGTCTTGTGGACCTACTATAAGGTTGATCACGTAGCTGGGAGGAAGCTGGAAAGATATCATGTACAGAGTTGCTACTTATGGATTCATCTGGTGCCTACAATTGACGAGCACCCCTGGCCAACAAGGGCGCTTTTACCTTGAAGCTCTCTGATTTGGCATCTTCGTCATTGATGGATCCTCCATACTTTGCTAACGGTTGGTCAATGATCCCTTAATCAGATGATTTTGCTGATTGTTTCATTGTCGAGCCAACATGAAAGTGAAGAGGATGACTGATTTGGAGATGCCAAATGTTTACATTTGCCCTCTGAGATCCAAGGGTGCCTTTCTTCAAGAAGGGCGCTTTTTCAACTGTAGACTGTGTTTTGCCTTGGTAGACAAAACGTTCATCTTCCAGAGTTAGCCAAATTTTGGCCTTTTCCGTTTTGAGAATCTCCTTCATTGAAACAGCATTATTTTGACCTTTTCCGCCATGGCTTCTTCGTTGAAGCTTTTGAGGTTTAGCTTTCAGCACCTAGTACTGGCCAATCTGCCATTAATGGTTGCGGAGCTCCTAACTTTGTTCCTGAAAAATATAAATAGACCCACCAGAGTATAGCATATTTTTTGATGATTCTGACTTGATCAGTGTGATTGTGAAGGTAATTAACCCTATCAGAATTATTTTCAATCATTTCCGGGAAGGTCCTATTTTTAAGGGTTTCCTTAAAAATAGGGGCATAAAACCCTAATTTTCATTGTTTCAGAATTTTAACCATAGGTTCCTTGACAAAAGCCCACAAAGACTTCATGTTTGTTTTGACCTAAAACATACTTTCGATGGCATTTTTACATTGTTTAGCTCAATTTAAGCAGAATGCCAAAAAAATCATTTTGGGGATAACACAAGTATATGCACATTTATTTCATTTAGTATCTAAACTTAGTTTGGAGTTTTGGTACTAGTGTGTTTGTGGGCATATTTCCTTCTGATTGGTATCAAAGCATAGTTTTTAGTAGGAAGGGATGCCTACCTTGTGATATTACTCCTTGCTCAAGTGGGAGTTTTGCAATTGATCTTGTTTCAAGGAACAAATACAACAAGCACTTCTAGAATGGAGATGGAGAATTTCAATGGAACCAAAATTGAGCTTTGGAAGCTCAAGATGAAGGATCTTGGAAATGGTCATGTAGTGACTTTGACCTAGCGCTCCAATTGGTGGTATGGGACTCACCCCTCATCATGTGGAGGTTGTGTAGAGTTTTCATCCCATGGTCTTACACAACTAGGAAGTTCTTATGTTGGGTGTTTGCTTTTAGCTCCCTAGGCACATGGGAAAACACTTGTATTGACTATTGTTTGAAATGCTTATGTTGGGTGTTTGGTTTTAGCCCTTGATCACATGAGTAAGCACTAGATAACTAGCCCATTGGCTCTTTGGCGTTCTAATGAACTTACATGAGGATATAAAAATAGTACACATAGAGATATGTAGAAATGAAAGAAATAGAAAGATTTTATTATCTTCCTAATGCCACTTCGAGGAGGCAACCTCCAAATAGAACACACTCCAATTACAAATATCCATGATGCTTTCCACTCAAGAAGTCATTACAATATACAGGATCCTCCTAAAAATAAACACTACTATCTCATTCATGTGGGATAAATTTTATTCTAACTAACTAGTGACATGACTTACAAAGTATATGCACCCGCATCTTTAGTTAATATTACCTATGGATTGTTGATGTTATAAGTAGCTTAGGGCTTCACTTCCAGCGCACACACTTCAAGGAGAAAGCATAAATTAAATGATAGCCTTCCGGCTATTTAATTTATATTGCTAATAAGTAATAAACATAAAGGGCCGACCCTATTTAGGTTTGCATGTTTTGTTTATATTGGGCCGACCTCCTTTGTATTTAATGTATTTATATTATTCTCCCAAGGGAGCCGACCTAATTGAGGAGGTGCCTCATTTGTATAAATACAAGGTCATTCTTTGTCATTTCATATTCAAGTTCATTCATCATAATTCGCAGCCTAGAAGAAGTTTGCACTTGTGTAGCAGCAGTCCGATTTCAAGGAAGAACATATTCATTTGTATCTTTTGCATCTAGGAGAGGTGCGACTATTCATTGTATCTATTTCGGCCATTGCTGGGCCTGAGTTGTAAGCAGATTTCTGCTCTTGTTCCTATATTATATAAGAGGATTATTTGTTGGGTTTTTCTCCCTCAAGAGGAGGGTTTTCCCAAGGTATCTTGTTGTGTTTATTGTCTTATAAGTTGCAATTATATTTAAGTGCTTTCAGTTATATAATCTGATCTAAGAAATACTAACATGGTATCAGAGCCAAGTTTGAAAAGATTGTGATCAGATTTATTTTGCAGCACTCACTTTAATCTTTTTCAGTCTATCTCCTATTTCAAATTTCAAGATGGTGAATGGTCTAAAAATCAAAGATAGACTTGAAGGAGTTTCTAACTACACTTCATGGAGGTTCGGGATCATGCTCACATTAGAAGAGAATTATTTGTCTAAGTTAGTGAAAACAAAAGTTCCCGAACCTGAGGAGGAAGAAGAGAAGTTGCAGTGGAGGAAGAAAGATACTAGGGCAAAGAAAGTGTTGGTTGATTCCGTCAAGAATCATGTTGTACCGATTGTCTTCAAGTTGGATACAGCAAGGGAGATGTTTACAACTTTGGAAGAGATGTATGAAATCAACAACACCAGTCGAGCACTTGCACTGAAGCAACAACTCCATCATGTGAAAATGGCGAAAGGAGAATCTGTAATTACTTATTTCATGAGGATTTCAGAGATAAGAGATCAGCTCTCTACAATTGGTCACACGATTCATGACAAAGACTTGACTATGCTTGCTCTCAATGGTCTTCGGCTATCTTGGGAGTCATTTATTCAAGGAATCAGTGCAAGATCTAAACTTCCCAAGTTTGATCGGTTGAGGATCGACTGCATTCAAGAAGAGTTGAGACAAGCGGCTAGAGGCATTGGCCAAAGTTCAAAGAATGAAGAGATACATGTTCTCGCCTCTCATTCGTCAAAGAAAGGAAAAGGTTGGAAGAAAGGATTCTCCAAGAGGAATCGAGAGAATGGAAATGATGGTGCTTCTACATTCAAAAGGAAACGAGACTTATCCAAGGTTCAATGCTTTCGTTGTGACAAGTATGGCCACTTTGCGAAAGAATGTCCTCTAAGACCTAAGCAGCAGGTTGCCACTGCAAATGTTGAAGAAGTTGCTCCACAGAAGGACTCAAGTGATTATCTGTTCTATTCAGCCCTGTCAAGCAATGTATCCACCGACGCCAACACTTGGCTGATTGATAGTGGTGCCTCTCGGCACATCACCGGATTCAGGAGGCATCTATCAAATTTAGTGGAGAGTGACTCTAGTGAGCAAGTTATTATTGGGACGATGCTAGATATTCTGTGAAAGGAGTTGGGAACTCCTCTCTTCACTTGGATTCCGGAATTTCATTGGAGTTGAATGATGTACTATTTGTTCCAGGCATAAAGAGGAATCTTGTCTCCATTTCAGCATTAGAAGACAAGGGTTATCAAGTTGCATTTTCTAAAGGCAAAGTTCTTATATGGGCAAAGAACTCCAACTTCAAAACTGCTCAAGTAATTGGAGTTAGACATAAATCTCTTTACAGGCTATGCACTCGTACCCCTCAAGCTCTTGTGCATAACTCTTCTAGCATATGTGATCTTTGGCATCGAAGATTGGCACACATTCACTTTCGAGCATTACCTATCATGGAGAAGATGGTCATCGGCCTTCCAAAATTCAACTAGGAACATGAAGGTACATGCAAAGGATGCGCTCTAGGCAAGAATACAAAAGGTACGTTTCATTCTAGTGAAAGTAGATCTAAATGTATTCTTGATCTCATTCATTCTGATTTATGTGGTCCAATGTCTATTGCATCTTCTAGTAGTTTCTTGTATTACATTATTTTTATTGATGATTACTCTAGAAAGACTTGGATTTATTTCTTGAGATCTAAAGAATCTGAAGAGGTATTAGAAAGATTCAGAGAATTCAAAGCACAGGTTGAAAACCTGTCTGGGAAAAGGATCAAGGTTTTGAGATCCGATAATGGTGGAGAGTACACCTCTGGTACCTTTCGTGATTTCTATATTAAAGCAGGGATTAAGAGGGAGTTCAGTGTTCCTTATAATCCACAACAAAATGGTATTGCTGAAAGGAAGAACAGGTCCATTGTGGAAGCAGTCAAAGCTACGATTCATGATCGAGATCTACAAATCTCTCTTTGGGCTGAGGCATCTAGGACAGTTGTCTATGTTCAGAACAAAAGTCCTCACAGGATCTTCGAGAATAAAACTCCTGAAGAAGCATTCTCAAGGGTAAAACCAGAAGTCAGTCATTTGAGGATCTTTGGTTGTCCAGTGTATGTTCATATGCCAAAGGAAAAGAGAACAAAGTTAGAACCTTCTGGCAAGAAGGGAATTCTGGTAGGTTACAGCGAGACATCAAAAGCCTACAGAATCTACATACCAGGTCAGAAGTCTATTGAGATTAGTAGAGATGTCACGTTTGAGGAAGATGTTGCTTACAGAAGATCCAAGGGCACTCCTATGGAGATCGATGAAGAAGAACCTCCTCAAGATATGGAAGTTGACCATATTCCTGAGAATCAAAAGGAGGTTCCAGAACTTAAAGAAGATGATGATCCAGTTGAACCCTTGGATCCAACTGATGAACCCTTAGACATTGTGATTGGAAAGAAAAGACCTCTTTGGGCTTGAAGGACAATGCAGGAGGCAGAAAGTTTTGCAGCCCCAAGAGGAGCTTTTAGAGAAAGCAAGAGACCTCACAAGTTCTCTAGTTATGTCGCCTTGATGAGTCAGATCATTGAGTCAGAGCCTTCAAGTGTTGAAGAAGCTTCTAGTCAACAAGTATGGAAAGATGCCATGACTGAGGAGTATCAGTCCATACTTAAGAACGATGTTTGGGATATTGTTCCTAGACCCAAAGGCAAATCTGTGGTGTCTTCTAAATGGCTCTTCAAGATCAAGCATGCAGCTGATGGGAGCATTGAGAAGCACAAGGCAAGATTCGTGGCTAGAGGGTTCTCACAAAAAGAGGGAGTTGACTATGAAGAAACTTTTGCTCCTCTGGCTCGATATAGTTCTGTCAGAACCATCATTGCTATTGCTGCTTCTAGAGGATGGAAGATTCACCAAATGGATGTAAAGACATCCTTTCTGAATGGTGTAATAGAAGAAGAGGTTTACATTGAGCAACCCGATGGATTTGAGGTACATGGAAAGGAGTCTCATGTTTGCAAGCTGAAGAAGGCCTTGTATGGTCTTAAGCAGGCTCCTCGTGCTTGGTACGAAAGGATTGATCGTTATCTGTTTAGTCTGGGTTTCTCAAAGAATGATGCAGATTCTAATCTCTACTTCAAGGTAATAAATGGTGAAGCCTTGATTTGGTATTGTATGTTAATGATTTCATTATCATTGGAGAAGAACACCTAATTCTAAAATGTAAGAAGGAATTAGCTTATGAGTTTGAGATGAAGAATCTTGGTCTCATGCATTACTTTCTTGGCTTAGAAGTTTGGCAAAAACCAGATGAGATGATTCTAAGTCAAGGCAAGTATACTATTGACATTCTCAAAAGGTTTGGTATGATTGACTGCAAACCTACGTCTACACCCATGGAGACTAACTTAGCTAAGTTGAAGGAGGCTGCAGCCAGTTCCGAACTAGTGGATTCTACAATGTATAGGTAGTTGATTGGTTCATTAATGTATCTAGTTAAAATCAGACCAGAAATCTGCTATGCAGTAAGTGCATTTAATCAGTTTATGTGTGAACCAAAGCAGATACATCTTGTTGCAGCTAAACATATCCTAAGATACTTGCGTGGCACAATTGGATATGGGTTGAGATATTCTTCAGGTGTGGATTTGGAGCTGCATGGATTTACCGATTCTGATTGGGCAGGATGTGTCTCAGATCGGAAGAGTACCTCTGGTTGTTGCTTCAGTTTGGGTACTGCTATGATATCTTGGTGTAGCAGGAAATAGTCTTCAGTGGCTTTGAGTACAACCGAGGCAGAGTACATTGCAGCTTGTGTGGCAGCTCGTGAGGCAATGTGGCTTCGTAAGCTCCTTGCAGGATTGTTTGGACAATCAATGGAGCCTACCATTATACACTGTGATAACCAGAGTTGTTTAAAGCTTTCTGTCAATCCTGTGTTTCATGACAGAACAAAGCATGTTGAGATCAAGTACCATTATATTAGAGATATGGTACTGAGGAAAGCTATACAGTTGAGGTATATCAGCACTGATGAGCAAACGGCAGACATTCTCACCAAGCTTCTCTCCAAGATCAAGTTTGTGTACTTTCGAGAAAAACTTGGTATGGTGGAGAATGCAACCTTGACTAAGAAGGAGTCTCAGTATCAATGATCTTTAAAATCGTTAATGCATTTCTCTAGTGAGAGAGATTTGAGGTGTAAGCCCTTGATAATGCATTTCTCTATTGAGAGAGATTTGAGGTGCAAGCCCTTGGTAATGCATTTTTCTATTGAGAAAGATTTGAGGTGCAAGCCCTTGGTAGTGCATTTCTCTTTGAGATTTAAGTTGAAAGCCCTTGTTTCCACCCTCTAGGAGAGCCATGGTGGATGTCATGTGTGTGACTCCATGACAACATCACGTGAGGGAATCCGTGATGATTTACTTGTACTTGTGTTTCACCCTCTAGAGGAGCCATGGTGAAAGTCACATTGAGGTGACAACATCACATTAAGTGATGAGCACTTGTACATACCATCTATGGAGGTAGCTATAATGGTTGATATCACGATGAGGTGATATCTTATTTGTTTTCACATTGAGATGATGTGTTTTGTGCAGCTGAAAGTATCATCCCTAGCTGAGAGAGAGTGTTGATGTTATAAGAAGCTTAGGGTTGCACTTCCAGCGCACACACTTCAAGGAGAAAGCATAAATTAAATGATAGCCTTCCGGCTATTTAATTTATATTGCTAATAAGTAATAAACATAAAGGGCCGACCCTATTTAAGTTCGCATGTTTTGTTTATATTGGGCCGACCTCCTTTGTATTTAATGTATTTATATTATTCTCCCAAGGGAGCCGACCTAATTATGGAGGTGCCTCATTTGTATAAATACAAGGTCATTCTTTGTCATTTCATATTCAAGTTCATTCATCATAATTCGCAGCCTAGAAGAAGTTTGCACTTGTGTAGCAGCAATCCGATTTCAAGGAAGAACATATTCATTTGTATCTTTTGCATCTAGGAGAGGTGCGACTATTCATTGTATCTATTTCGGCCATTGCTGGGCCTGAGTTGTAAGCAGATCTCTGCTCTTGTTCCTATATTATATAAGAGGATTATTTGTTGGGTTTTTCTCCCTCAAGAGGAGGGTTTTCCCAGGGTATCTTGATGTGTTTATTGTCTTATGTGTTGCAATTATATTTAAGTGCTTTCAGTTATATAATCTGATCTAAGAAACACTAACATGGGTGACCTACAAAGAATATGCACCCAACTAATACTAGCTACTATATAGCAAAATGGGATTCATAACATTGCCTCATCCTTTGAAAAGTTTTGTCCTCAGAGCTTGAAATAAAGAAATATGTATAGAATGATAGTGGGTTCTCATGTAGCGTCTTCAAGTTGTAGCCCTTTCCATTGGACAAGAATCTCCTCAATAGAACAAGTGTGAAGGTATTTGGTTCACTTATCCAAATAACCTCGAGTTTTAAAAATATGGAGCTCTCCTCATCTAATGTTGTTGCTCTATTGGAGTTTGAACAGCAGCCCAAACCACTTTCTTGAAGCAAGAGACATGAAAAAATGGGTGGAGCTTCAAAGTGTGTGGGAGGTCCAACTTGTATGCTGCCTACCCAATGTGTTGGAGCACCTAGTAAGGACCATAAAATTCAGGACCCAACTAATGACCTCACTTGTTGCACAAGAAAATTGTTTGTAAGATTGGAGATGTAAAAAACCCAATCACCAATGTCAAAAGTACATTATATCTTTATTCTAATTCGCTTACTATTTCATGTGATTTTGTGCCAAGGCCAAATTGGCCTTAAGGAGCAAGAAAATTTACTCATGCTTAGCCAGATTATTATCAATTGTTGTGACCTTGGAAGAACCTTGGATATAAGTACTCAAGGAAGGTGGGGGAGTACCATAGAGGGCCTTATAGAGGGTAATCTTGGAAGCACTATGATAATTGGTATCATACCACCACTCAAACAAAGGTAATAATCGGGTCCATTGTCCTCATTGCTCAGAGACAAAACAACATAAGTATGTCTCAAGGCATTCATTGATGACCTCTATTTGGCCATCAATTTGATGATAATCCAAATTCATGTTCAAGTTAGTGCCTATAACTTAAACAATTCTTGCCAAAAACAAATAGTAAAAGCAAAGATCAATCACTAAAATGGAGTGGGGCATGCCATGGAGTTTGAAGATTGAATCCAAGAAGTGTTGAACAACCATGTAGTAGTAGTAGTGTAAAAGTGAAGCAATGCATAGAAATGGGCATATTTGGTCAAGTGGTCAACAATAATCCACTTACCTATTTGCCCCTAGATACTAGAAGCCCTGCAACAAAATCTATAGAAATATTAGTCCAAGCCTTATCTAGAATAGGAAGTGGCTGCAAAAATTTTGGGGATTCGATAGTTTTACCTTTATTCCTTTCACACATCATATTTAGCCACAAATTCCTTAGCATCCTGCTTAAGACCATCCCAAAAGATATCACACATCACACTCTGATAGGTCTTCAAAAAGCCCAAGTGGCTTACAATAGGGGAGTGGGGAAATTCCAAGAGAAACTTAGGCTTGAGAAGAGAGTTGGAACTTGAATAAATGCAAAATCTTGATAGGTGAGGACTTGTCATGTCTAACAAAACCCCATCATGGCTTACAGATCCTATTCCAACTACCTAATGATATCTTAAGCCCTCAAGTTAGTAACCAATTCCTACCAAATCAAATAAGAAAATATTGAACCTTCCTCTTATTAGTGAGAAAGGGAATCTATAACGATATTTTCCTTACACTAATTGTAGACAATCTCAATATCATATCCCTATATATTAATCACCCATTTTGTTGTTTGGGGGACAAGACCTTTGCTATGATCATTGGTTTTGATTTGGAACTTGCGGCCCATCAAGTAAAGACGACATTGCTTGACAACATGAAGGACAGTCAACATTTTTTTTTCATATGCTGACTTAGCCAAATTGTGCCCTATGAGTTGCCTACTAGTGAAGGTGTAATGTCCACTTTTCCTAGGTAGTGGTCAGACGCAGTGGTTAGTCTACCAATTGGTCCCCGTAGGCTAACAGGGTGTTTAGGGGACCCCTTCGAGGATGATCTTTTGTTCTTCAGCAGGCCTTTGGGTGTTTATTTCAATACTCTTCAATTCAATGTCCCGGTTTATTTGTGGTGTGCCTTCCAGAGGCCATTCTAAACATTTTGACACACACTTACTATTTTTAGCAAGTCACTTGGATGTGTTGCTCATACTTACTATTTATAGTAAGTCATGGGTAGGGTCAACTTGCAGAGTTACTACTTTTGGCATGATGGCGTAATTATATCCTAGAGTTATTTTGGTTAATATTGGTCCTATGCATTTAAAATTAATAACATCAAATAATAAAGTTAAATTAAATAATTTAACTTTATGCATTATTAAAATATATTAAAGGGGACTGTATATTTAAAAGGATATAAGTGACTTTATAATATAAAGTTAAATGCCAATTTAAAAGGGAGATATAAGTGACTTAATAAAGGGATGTTATTTTATTAAGTTGTGCATCAAAATTAAAAGAATTAAAGGTGGGAAATGAAAGTAAATTAAATGAAATGAAATGAAAATGCAAATTGAGCATGGAAATATAAAAAGGCAATGAAAGCTCATTTTGCACGTTCATTGTTGAAGAAGAAGAATTTGGCTAAGGGTTCTGTAGGAGGACTGGAGAGTCAAGAAATACTCAGCTTTACCAAGGATGAAATCCTTCGTGAGAAACAGCTCAATACAGAAGCGAAACATCTCCCAAGCCAGCTTACAGACAATTCCATTTTCAGGGGTTGTGCTTGAGCTTCAATTCATTTATAGGAAAGGATTCAAAATAAGGGTTTGAAGATTTTAATCAGAAAATCTGAGTTTAATTCATCATTGACAAAGTAAGGAAATTACAGAGTTATCCAAGAAATTATCAAGTGTTTTCCAGGCAAGGGTTTTGTACTTCTTTTATCAGCTGATTAGTGGCATGGAGACTTTGCAATGTGTTCATTTCTGAGTGCAATGACTGATATGGAGTTGGCGTGAGGGTTTTTTATACTGTTGCTGCTTATACCCTTTCTTTGTGTGGCATGTTAGAGGTTATTTGAGGGTGTGTGAATCTTATTCTGGGCCATGGAGATATACTGTGCAAATCTGAGCCACATAGGAGCCATTCTCAGGGATCGTGGGCTATTGCAGACCTGTTCTG
This sequence comes from Sequoiadendron giganteum, assembly GCA_007115665.2. Taxonomy (NCBI): domain Eukaryota; kingdom Viridiplantae; phylum Streptophyta; class Pinopsida; order Cupressales; family Cupressaceae; genus Sequoiadendron; species Sequoiadendron giganteum. The sequence continues at coordinate 984,584,506 of CM021100.1, read as the reverse complement.
AGCATTATATTGATGTCTGGGTGCTTATTCGGAGAGCTGGAAGTGAACAATTGTTGCTACAGGCATCAATATACTGCTGCAACCCTTGTAGCATCCTGCTGTTAACTCAGAGTCCACTCTGGAGGATCATCTACGGGTATTTTATGCATTTCTTTATGAACAAGTATATCTGATATAAACTCAGAACTAGCTGTCATACATTTCTGAATATTATCGTATGAAAATCTGGAAGTTACTATAGCTCAGTCTGAAAGTAGTATAGCTGCAACTTGAATCAGTGAAATCTTATCTGTATTTCAGTCCTTTAGATATGTATGGGAATATGAACATCAATACATAAACCTGCAAATCATTTGATGTTGCTGTATAAACTGAGAATCAATTTTATATGAACCTGTGAGTAGTTTCTGCTCAGTTGATTTTGTATATGACTGCTGTGATGTATCTTTTACTATGCTAATGTTTCTCAGTCAAAAGTAATGAAAGGAGTATGTTTTATCTGGTTATTTGATTTGTTTTAAACTGAGTTTCATCTATGCAAAGAACTTTAACAAGTTTGACAAATTGTCCCATGTGTCAAACTGAAAATTAATCAAGCAAAATCGCAATAGAGATTATTCCATTTGGGGTGGGACATTACAGAAGGTGAGGGACCTACCTTCGTGCATCAATTTTGTACTTATACCAATTCTAGAGGCGTCACATTCTTTTAAAAAGGGTATGTGAAAATCTAGTAGGGCCAAAACTGGAATGGAACACATGGAAATCATGAGATTAATAAAGGCTAAATCTATTGTTTCAATCTAGATGATGGAGTTTTATCTGCACAAAGTTGTCAAGGGCCCAACAATTTTACCATAATTATCAACAAACTTGCAATAATCTCCTATCAAGCCTAAAAGACCTCACAAGTTTTTGAGGGACTAAGGTGAAGACCACTCTTGCATTGTTGCAATGTTCTTTGGGTCAACCTAGACACCATTGTGTGAAACAATGTGGCCTAAATACTCCACCTACTACACACCAAAGGCACGCTTAGAGCACTAACCAGAAAAAGAAAGCTCCTTTAAAATCATGAGGGCAATCTCCACATGGCAAAGATGATCAACCCAATTCCAACTATGTATGAGAACATCGTCAAAGAAGACCAATATGAATTTTTGCAAGAAAGCACAAAACATTGTATTTATGAGGCTCTAAAAAGTAGGATAATTGGTTAAGCCAAAGGGCATTACCAAAAAAATCATACTGTCCTTCATGAGTCTTGAAGGCAGTTTTAGGAATATCAGCTTCTTTGACATAAATTTGGTGATAGCTAAACAAAGATCCAATTTAATAAAAAAATTGGCCCTGGAAATTTCATCCAACAAATTTTCAATAACAAAAATCAAGGCACATCATCAACCCCTATCTTTCTTGAGAACCATAACTATAGGAAAGGAGTAAGGACTAATACTTGAGTGAATTACACTGACCTCTTAGAGTCCTTCAATAATCTTCTCAATTTCATTCTTTTGCTCAAAGGGATATCTATAGGGTTGAATGTTTGGAGGATGGCTACCAAGAATGAGGGTAATGACATTCATGGGCCCTTGGGGGGGAAACCATTTGGGATCCTCAAATATTGGTTGATAGTTATCAAGGAGGCATTGCAAGTCCAACAACAAAGGAGTGGAAGGAGGTTGAACCTCTAGATAGTGGAATTATACAAGGATGCCAAAACACCCCTTCTTTCGTAATATTTCCATATAATTAGAGCTAACCATCTAAACATCACCAACCTTCAATCCCTATAATGTATACACTTTGCCATTATGGTTAAATTTAACCCATAGCCAGGAATGATCATAGGTGAGTGGTCCTAAGGTTTGCAACCACTAGGCACCCAAGACCACATCTGCACTACCTAAGCAAAGAGAAAACATATCAATGGTCAATTGATAATCCCCTGGAGTAAGTTTTACATTGCGACACTTGCCCCAAAAAACATGATATTCTTGACTATCCTTACTCAAGCTTTTATTCAAGTCCCAACTCAATATTACTTTACTTGGCTCCCAAGATTCCTGGCATATGCAATTTGGATAGTCAAGTAAAATTGCTTGATGGCAAGCAGTCTTGGGAAGGTCAGACCGTAATGCCCCCTCCTTAAATACATTTCTATTTTTTCTACAGCAATCTTTCTTTTCTCCTGTGATTTCCTTAAAGGAGGCTAATAAGGGGGACTTTTGAGGAGAATAATCAACATTATAAAAAAACTTAAATTTAATAAAGTTTAGTTTTAATGAAAAGTCAAAAGACATGTAAATGAAGAGTTGTGTCTATTAAAGAAGGTGGTTAAATAAGGAAGATAAATTGACATCAAGATGTGAAGAAATATTATATATTTTTCCTTTGAAGTATTGAGCCATCGAGGATGAAACCCTTCAAAGATTCAAAGATTTAATGACAAAAACCCTTTATTTCTCTTGCCAAGTTAGTGGACAGAAACACCTAACTTGAGATAGAAATTTAGGAAACATTTCAAGACATTTAATATTTTCAAATTTGTATTAAAGCTTCAAATCTTAAGTTTATAATTATCAAAATTATAAGTTTAAAGTTAAATTAATATTTATAATTCATTATGCAAGCATTATTATGAATGTGGAATATTTATAAATAAGGCAAAAATAAGGAAATTTTTAAAGGGGGACATTAGAGTTGGTCAACAAGTTTTTTTCTAATGAAGTTATGGTTGCTACCCCCATTGATCAAGATCATCAAAGACCTTTTGGAATTTGATGTAGCTAATGACTTTAAGTGTTTGGTGGGGAAGAGAATCCAACTAAAGCGTCAATAGAAAAATGAGCATCAAATGTGGACTGCTAGTTTGGGGGAGCCAACACTTCATCCTCATCTAAAGATTCCTCTGTTCACTAGGTGCTCATGTAGAATCAATGAGATACAAGTGTTACTCCCTAGACTTGTGACCCTTTTCTGTTTTTTTATCACAATTGAAACATAGCCCTTTGGCCTTTTATGTTGCCATCTCCTCTTTATTGAGCCTATGAATCATGGTACGTTTAGTTCTACTATCTATCTCAACTTGTTTGGTGAAAAAAGAATACCCAACATTTTTCTAGACTACAATTTGATCATGGGGAATTTGATGTGTTACAAAATATTGGTCAACCCTATATACCCAACTAATAGGATTTGTACAATCAAACTTGTGAAAGTCTAGTTTACGTGGGCATTGAAATTGACCCCTAAGTTGGGAAGTGGGATATGTCAGCAATAGTAGAGGAGTAACCCTTGTTTGAACAATAAACGATTATTGTCAATTGTGGCATCTTCTTTAATTGCTTGTTGAACTTTCTTTTGTGTCCATTTGCACTTGATCGGTGCACTCACTAAGAGAGTGCACAATATGCTCTAATGGATCCTAAGAACAACTTGTGACCATAGTGACAATATGTAGGTAGACAACTTGCGACCATAGTGACAATATGAAGGTAGCAAAAAAGGTGACCATAGTTATATGTGAAAAGGTTAGGAGGCAAAGATAATCACAACCATGCAAATGCCTAATTGAGGAAAATATGACCATATTTTCGGCTATCTAAAGTTATATGTGAATTTGATCAACTTGAAAAGATGGTTATAATGGGACAATCCACTAGAAGGGGTAAAAGTTGTCCCAAACTTATTTTTTATTGTTAGTTATATACCTTTGGCCCAAATTTGCCATCAAAATGAAGAAAGTTTGCTTGGATTGAGAGAAATTTGTAACAAAACTTTACTATTTGATAGCAGGACAACAAATTGAATTGACAATTGAAAAAATTGGAGGTGTGTAATAACACTCTAGAGCTTGGAGAGGATCAATTATGTAGAAAGAACATAGATAGTTGTCTTATAGATACCCAACTACAAAAAGATAGATCAATAATACTTTGAATGGATGGCACATAGGTGGAGATAAATGGTAAGGTGTTATAGGGTGTGTTTGGTCTATGAGCTCACTAATATACTTATCATGTTCAGAAATAGTGTTGGCCCAACATTTCAAAGCACTAACTACAAAGAATTAGGACCATACCCATAGCTCATTATATTCATCTTTGAAATATGCAACACGTAACTTCATAAGGTTAACCACTTACTAGTACATCATAGAATTTGGATGATCAAAGGTAACCTAGGGTGAGGTTGCAAAAACATTTCTAGGGGACCTTCTAATATACCTAAAGGTACGTGAAAGTTCACATTCATATATAGAAGCTATATGAGGTTTGGATATTAGATCCAGAATACTCCTCACATAACTAGATCCTTTACAGAGTATGCAACTTAGCCAAGAACAATAGCCCTTCTAAGGATTTTTGAAAACCCCCTACACAAGGTTTATAACTTGAAATTGAAAAACAAAATGCTTGCAAGGGAAAACAATTTAGAGAAAACTTAGGAAAGAGATTTAGTGTGACTAAGGTTGTAGCCACTTTCTAATCACCAAGATCCCTCTAGGGCAAGGTGAGAGCATATAGTGGGTAATTGCAGAAAGCCTTAAACTAATAATGTTGTTTGTGAAAACAACCTTGGAAAGGGACTTGATAGCACTTGTAATGAACATCCAAGAGGAATAAAATCAATACACACAAAGCTATGCAAAAATGAGAGAAACAAAATACTTTTCTTATCTTTGCAGCACCACTTCAAGAGGGCAACCTCCAAATAAACCATTACAATTTAATTAAATATATCCAAGATGCCTTCCACTTGTAAGCCATTATAATATATAGTCTTTTAAAGATGAACACTATTATCCCATGCATGTAGAATAAATACTTTATTATAACTAATGAGATTGCCTACAAATAATATGCATCCGCACCTATATTTAATATTACCTATAGGAGATTTGCATAGCATACGAACCTAACTAATACTAGCTACTATATAGTAGAATGGGTTCGTAGAAGGTGTGGTAAATGCATATGCTTGCATCTTGTGGTTACATGATGGTTTTGGATTTGTGTGGATGGATACATCAAATATATACATTTGCATGAATATATACATTTGCATGTTGTGTACACTTGATGATTGGAATCTACTTGTTGTATATTTGTGATAGCTTGTCATTTGGAATGTGAATCTCTTGGTGTTTCAAATGTGTTTCAACAAATTGAGATTTCCATAGTGGTTGAGTGTGGCTTGTTGCAACATGCAAGGCATTTGTTTTTAACAAATGTATATTTTTTTAGATTTTCTATTCAAACCTATGTTTTTGTTTTGTAAATCTATGGAAAAATGTTATTCAAATTGTGATCCCTAAGAGTTGCCCAAATGAGAGTTGCATACTAGTCTCTACTTCCTAACTTGCAATTGTTCTACATGTCTTAGTTTTGTTATTTACTCCTTGTTGTCAGTAAAGGATTGAATTTTCATGTTTCAAGTCTACATAACTTTGGTGGGTCCAAGTTGCATGAGTTTTAAGATTTGCAGGTTTTGTTGTTTAGTTTTAGTAGGAGCACTAGTCATGGTTTTTGTCACCTTCAAGGTTGATTTTTTTTTTTCGTAGTTTGGGATAATGGGTGTCATGGTAGTGGACCTACATGTTGCACAGAGAATAGAGAGTGTTGTGTTTGTGCAACAGGGAGATCTACCGCGGTAGTGGTGGTGATGAGTTTCTAGTCTTTTGAACATCTTGGTTATTTGTTGTAAACTATTTGAATGCCATGGAGTTCCAAATCCTAATTTGTCAACCTTTGGCCATCATGGAGCATTAGCATGTTGAATAGCAGAGAGGCAAGGATATGGATATTTAAGAAGGCCTTTTGAAGGCCATGCAAATAGAAGGGTGAGATTTTGGGCACCATTAATGATATTGGGCTTTAGGGTTTTAAGGACACTAACTATGTTGTCATGAGAGGCTTTTGATCATGATTCAATGGGAGCTTTGTGCAAGAATATGGTTATGACAAAGTTTCTTCTAATTTGAAGATGATGACCATGATGTCATAGGAAGATCTTGTGCAAGCAATTTTTGTCATGACATGGTTGTGGTTGTGACTATCATAGGAATATCACAATGCCATGGGTAGCTCCAAAACACTCTCTATGGGAGTTTTGGCAATGATCTCGATTTGACACTTTTACAAATAGTCTTTTAATATTGACGATAGGTATTACTGTACCATGGTGGACTTTGGATCTTATGTAGGAGTCTTGATATGATATGGATGCTTTTGAGCAAATGTGACAATTGGAGATAGATTATCTTCTGATGTGAAAATACAAGTCATGGAGCCATTTGAAATTCCTAGACTCTAGACTTTTTGGTACATGTGGTGGGAGAATTTGACTATGATTTGGAGATAATCTACTAGATGAGTATGGTGATTATTGTGCCTTGGAGAGAGATACTCTTGCTTATTGCAATGCTACAATTGGAGATCACCATGAGACGATTAATTGTGTATCTATTACTATTGGACAAATTTGGGTGAGGTTGGCGATCTCTTGGATAATGGAGATCAAGTATTGCAACATGAACCTCTCAATGAGATTTCAACAACAAGACTAAGGAGTCTACACTTGGGGCTAGACATGTTGATGAATACATTGTTCATAGAGAGAACCAAAGCGACTCAAAGCATCATAGGAGGAACAATCTCATACGTCACTGTTGAGGAGGTCCACTCAATAAAGAATGATTTGATAAGTATAATCATAGTGTTTTTAAATGTATTCTACTTTATGCTTTGTCTTGTTATGTGAATGAGTCTGGAGTTGTGAAGATGTAAACTTTGATGACTAGTTTGATGTAATGCCCCCAAGATTTGAAAAAAAAAAATTACTAAATAAAATAAATATCAAAGATATAAAAATAAATATTAACATTTTAAATATTATCATGTAATAACCCCGATATTGGTCAATGCATATGACTACCATCAGGATTAACATGGCAAACAATAATTTATGAGGATATCTATTATGCCGCCGCCTTCTCCATACAGATACCTCGATTATTTGGAGGAGCCTTTACACTGTTGATTGGTGATTACATGGAACTAACAAAATAATCAAGCATCAAACTCTGGACTTTCCTCCATCCATTCAATACCATCATGGCTTGTCTTTATTGCTTCCTTCACACCCAAGGTGAGTCAACTACCATTGTCAGCAATGTTATTGCCTCCTTCATAAAAATACTAAGTCATCAACCTCAAGGGATATAATCAACACTAATAGAGTAGTCCGCACCGAACCAAACTTCAGTGCTTTTGGTCTGCAATTGACGAGAAAGCATTGCGATTGCCTTCAATAATATTTGACTCACCAAATAGCTTTTGAATGTTATTATGGACAACGCTATAGCATATACAAGAGCGATCGACTCTTATTGGAGTGTGGGAGTCTTAATCAACTAGCTTGGCAATGCCTATATGTGTGAATGATTAAAGTTTTTAAGGACAAAAATAACTGATTAAAGGATAGGACGTTTAAATATTTAAGGAATAATGTTAATAAATTAATTATTCCTAAAAATCGATTAGAAGAGCATTGATTAGCTAAATTAACAAAGAGACATGTCTTTTAGACAAATGCATACCATGTAGGGGTGTAAATCTTAGCCTAACATGGGTATAGGAAGATGTAAAGTTCAATGATAAAAGGCAGCTGGAGATTATGGCACTCCTAGAGAGCCGGATAATCCTTAACATAGGCTGCATCAATCATAGCTAATTATCAGATACTCAGCCTAAGATTCAAATCCCATGAAATAGAAAAGGATAAGGAATCTAAATATACTTGTGAGTATAGCAGCAGATAACTTAAGATAATATAATCGAATTGGGGAAAGGGAAGGAAGCAGATTGACCAGCATAATATCAGTCAGTATTAAATAATTTTATGATTTCAGAATTATGAATTTACAGATATTATGGTAGGATATTAATAGAGAATTATAATGTATTGTTTAAAATGTTTCCTGCATATTATCATGCATATCTTGTGATAGCATCTTTATAGTTCACTATGTATTACTGATGTGATTATTGCAAACATGAATTTAGTTAGTTTATTATCTTCCCTATCATGGTGTAGCAATGTAAGGAGATCAATCATGAGGGAATGGAAAAGGATGGAAAGATGAGAGAATTGGGATCCTCACTAGGTAGGCCACCTCATATGAATGGCATGTGCCACCTGAGGCCACCTCATATGAATGGCATGTGTCACATGAGACCAAGGAGGCCACCTCATATGAATGGCATGCGCCATGTGAGGTCAAGGAGGCTAAGACACCCCATCAAATCACTCTCTTCCATGCTCCCCCATGGTTGAGCATCCCCAAGGTGGGGTAATAATTGGATTAGCAAATTTACTATGGACTTACAAATGTTTAATCATGATGTTCTACTTGTTAGGTTATTATCGTAATTGATCTCTAACTTGCCTACAAGGACTCAATCAAACCAAGGTACTCTCTAAATCTGTTGTTGCTTGGGAAATTGATAATTTTAGAGTAAATTTAGTATAATTATTATTAGGGACATTACATTTGAGAAGTACATTACATGGTTTTCTTTTGCTTTCCCTTCTTACTTGTATGGATCTTGAGCTATAGAGTCAATTTTGAGTATGTGTTTGAGTGCATGGTATTGTTAGTGGCTATAAGTTTATTCCTAAATGTGGGAATGGATGTTGGTATGATCTTTTCAATTTGAGAAGCTTACATCTTTTCATGTTCTTACATCTATTGTGATTCTTTAATCTGTTGTGTTTGACCTTGGGATTGAACAATTAGATGTTAAGGCGATTTTCTTATATGGGGATTAGATGGAGATTTACTTTTCACAATTAGAGCACTTGGTGGTGTTGACAAAAAGACATGGTCTAAGGGAATCTCTATATTATCTCAATTTCATCACAATATAAGGCTTGATTTATATGTTATTGGAGTTGAGTTTTGTATAGAGCTAAGTCAAGTTATTGTGTAGGTGACCATTCAATATTATTTCACTTCATTGTTTTTAGTAATAGTAAAAGATAAGACTAGGGCTCTTAAATTCCAACCTTCTATTTGATATGAAGAACTTGAGAGAGCTAAGTTTATCTAAGGCGTAGAGATCAAGGGAAAGAGGGTCAATTAGAGAAAGCATGTTCTCTATTTTGCAGTGGTTTATTTTATGCATGATTGCAAACAATGAGTGTTCTTTGACATCTAACAAGATAGAACATGGACCACATCCCATATACTTAGTGGATATACAAGGACTTGTGGACGTAGATTGGCTAGAGAGGTGGATAGCAAGAGGTCTACCTATGGATATGTAGTTACCTTATTTTGTGGTGTGGTTGGTTGGATGAACAATGAATAGGTTATGGTCGCCCTTTCCACTATAGTTTTGGAGGAAAAGTGTATGGCATATATTCATGCCCATTAGGAGTAATCTGACTTTGGAGCTTGTGTTTGGACTTCGGTTTTGTTGTACCCAAACCAATTTTTTTGCTTCATTAAGGCATTTTGCTTAAAATGGTCTAAACCTTGTAAAAATGATGTCAAAACATAGTTTTTGGGCAAATCAAGTATGGACTTTGAGTCAATGTGATGTCAAGAAGACACTGGCAAACTTTGAAAAAATTGTAAATTAGGGTTTTTGGACCACTATTTTTAGATCAAAAACACCTAAAAATTGAAACTTGTCAAAATTGGCTGAAAATTGTTTTGATTGGCTTTTTTTTTTCACGATCACATTGGTGAAGTTGGATTCAATTAAAACTCAGTCTAAGTCTGGAGGGTAGTTTTCTCTTTTTCAAATGAAAAGTTAGGATCTTCAAGATCAACAATGGCAGATGGCCAGGTGCCAGGTGTCGAAATCTAAGCTTAAAATGCTTTGGTAAAGATTCTATGGCAAGATATGTCCAAAATGATGTTTTGTCTCGGAGGGGATTTTCGTCGAGGTAAAAATGTTGAAAATTTTTCTAACTCTAGAGCAAAACCGCACCTGTGAGCAAGGGGCACCCATGATTTCAGAGGTCAAGATCAACTTTTTGGCTTCTCTGGAATCCTATTACCTTCGCAATGAGCCTACCAGCCAGTCCGACAAATATGTCTAGCACCTAAAACTGGAGATTGAACGCAAAACGATAGAGATGAAAAAATGACTAACACTGGAGTGAAAAGTGCGCCTGTTAGCCAGGGGCGCCCATCTTTTTGAAGCACCAGATGAAGGTTTCTGATCAAATAACACCTAGGATTTTGTCTTAGACTTGATCTGGCTTCGCAACACATCTGTCAGCGGGTAAATCAGAGTTACTACTCCCAGTATCACGAGTCAAACATAGGGTTTAGTCATGGTCAAAATATCAAGAAAAAGCAAAAGCACCCCTAGAGGCTAGGGGCGCCCAAGGTTTTGGAGCCTTAAACTCAATTGTTTTGGTCATCTAAAATACTCATCCTGTCTGTGACGCTTCCAACTTTCCGTTGCATACCTCAGCCGAGTCAGAAGACTTGTCAGCAGCATGTAACAGGAGTTTAAGTGGTTTTTAGCCAGTTGCAAAAATGGCTAAGTCTGGGAAGAAAAGCGCCCCTCTGAGCCAAGGGCGCCCATGTTTTTTGTAATGTACCCGATTTACCCCTACGCTCTTCAATTGGTTTTAACCTGTTTTCGGAAACTCGTAGGCTAAGCAGAATTGGAAATTAGGGTTTCCTATTTTTTAGGAGGTTTAAGATGCCGTTTTGAGGGCTTGCATGTGACAGTTTTTGATGCATGTCTGGTGGAGCTTTCTAGGTTTTTGGAGAGCTTCAGAATGGTGCAACATGCATCTCCATCTGACAACCTTTTCAGGCACTTACTATTTATAGTTAGTCATGTTGGCTTCTCGGTTTGTGTTCAGAAGGCGTTTGGAAACACTTACTATTTATAGTAAGTCATGATATTGCTCAGTTGGTGTTCAGAGGAAGTTTTGCAAACTTACTATTTAAAGCAGTTTGCTATTTTTGGTAAGTCTATCTTTTAGCAGTATCATTCTAGCAGCAACTCAATCATTTTCAGTTCAGTGTGGTTGATAAGTTTGGTTTTCTGATGGTTTTGAAGTTAACTTACTATTTTTGGCATTCGCTATTTTTAAAAGACCATTTATGGCAGTGGCATCATCATCAGCTTGGTTAAGTTTGGCAAACGTCAGTTTGCTAATTTTAGTAGTTTGTCAGTTGCAGCTTGGGCGTTGCTCTTGGCTACCTCTTTGGACTAAGTTCTATACTTAGTCAATTTTATGTTCTAAAGTTGTACCCCATGCCTAGGCTTGATGACTTCAACTCGTTTTTAAAAAGGGGACATAAAGGGGTTGATTTGAGCATTTAATATTTATATAAAATGTTTTATTGTGCAACTTAAAGATGGACGCCTAGAGGATTATAAGTAATGTTTTATTAATTCTAATAAAGTAAATACTTGAGAGGTGGCGTCCCCTAGAGGAAATTGAAGAGTTTCTTGGGGGAGTTTCAAGTTGATTCATTTTCCAACTGAAGAGTCTATTTATTCATGCATTGCTCATTCATTCTCATCTTTGGAAAATATTGTAAAGTTATGCTGCTGGTTTGAAATCCGGCTAAGGGAAAGCTTAGCAAATTTACTCCACTCTTCATGCCTGAAACTATAGTTCCCTAGATGGTGATTTGAGAGTGTACTTCATCCAAAAGTACATATTGAGCATTACTGTGGAAATTTGGTGAGATATTTCCAGTTTTCATGTTGTTGGTTATTGTTTGGCTGAAGGAGATTTTCATATACAACTTTTGGTAGGATTTTTATTTGCTTCTGGGTATTGAAGCAATGGATTTCTATGGTATGGACACCCCTTTCCATGCAATTTCAGATTTTAATTTGAAGTTTCTGATTTTTAAATGAAGTGCGCCCTTTTTGAGGCCGTACCTTGCCTGGGGCTGCATTGGAGTTTGTGTTCAATTATTTGGAGAGCTTTTGATACAGTTTTGGTGTTGAACATTGGGCACCATCCTCCTAGAAAGCTTTTGCAATTTATTTCAAGTCATTCGGAGGAGTTTTGAGGATGCAATGAACATTTTGGTGATAGCATAGTTGTTGGTAATGCTTTTTCAGATTGTTGTTTTTTATATCAAACTTATTTCAATTTCTGATTTTGGTTTCTATCTTCAATAATTGAGAGATTATCAAGTGGGAGATCATCTATTTCATTGTGCTTTGTAAAGATTGTAATAACACTTGAAAATTGCAGTTGTTTTTCATTGTAAGACTGTAAACAGTAGTACTATTCCAGTTATTTAACTTGCTGCATATTTTAGTGTTAATTTTCACATATTTGTAACCCCTGGATGGTTTACCGCCAATGTGGAGAAAGAACAAACTAATCGTTCATTTATCACCCATTGAAAAGTGGCGAATTCCCACTATTGAGTGGATGCCTGCCGCAACAGATGAATTAGTTTAGAATTGTAATGTTCTTTCCCCCCACTAATTAAGTGGTAGTGTGGAAATCTCTCATGGCTGGTTCACCGCCTCTTTTTGCTTTCAGTTGTATTTACTTTCAATCATAATTCAGTTTCCTCCGCCATATGTTAGCACCTCACCCACATTGGGTCTTGTGTGCACATTCTTGGTGTTGAGTGCATTTCAGTTGTTTCTCTTTTGAAGCTAACGCTAATCAATTGGCATAGTGCTGGTTTGTGTTGTGATAATTCAAGGAAAAAATTGGTTGACACATTTTAGTGGTATCAGAGCGTGTTTTCCTGCCATCCTATGAGTTTCAACACTTCGGTTATTAGATGAAAGTCAGAGAAGACCGATACTAAATCCGAAAGAAGAACAAAGTTTAGTTTTAGCTTCAAAAGTTTTTGAAGTTGACATTTTTTTTAGAGGTTTGAGAAACCTTGTCTTATCAGATTAAGGTATGGCTAATGAAGAAGAGATGAAGTTGGCAGAAACACTTTATATGGCTGGAAAGAGTCTTGACAAAGAATTTCAGTCAAGGGAGAATGAAGAGAACATTCTTCATTTGTTAGAACAGTGTTTGAGGCAAGTGAAGCAATCACCTTCGGAGGAAATGCAGTTGGCATTAGCTCCTACAGTGACTTTTTTGAATCGGCCCTATTGGCTGAGGCATCTTGATGAAGAAGTAAATTTGTTGGTTACTTCAAGCCTCAGTGAAGTGATGAGAATTTTGGCACCCTTAGTGCCCTATGATGATAAAACTATGAAGAGAGTTCTTCATATGTTCGTGGAAAGTTTTCAAGATCTTGATGAAACCGATAGCAATCAGTACTCTACAAGAGTTGTTATACTGAAGATCTTTTCAAAGCTCAAAACAAGTGTTGTTGATAGATTTGGGTATGCAAGATCGAATATATTATTTGATCCATTACTTCTTCATTTCAACTTGGAGTGAACAAGAGGAGGATGTAGTTGCAACAATGAGAAACATTTTAGTTTTGATTATCAATGAGATGGATGACATTCCAAAATCCGTCCTATCTTTCTTGCTTAACATTCATGAACAAGAACGAAAGAATTCTTCTACTGCTGGTATGATAATCAGAGATTTGTTCAAATAGTGTGAGGGAAAATTGAAGCCTCACTTGAAGAAGACAGAGCAAATAAATGAGGTGGTCAATAATGCAGAAGACGGAAATAAAATGTTGTTTCTCAATGATTCTAAGGCGGTTTTTCAAGTACCTATTAATATGCAGTTGTCTGCACATGTTGAGGATGAGTGCAACGAGGCAACATCAGTTTTGAATACACATGAAGAGTTTATGACAAGTAATCAAGAAGACTCTCTTGGTATGCTTGTGACAAATAATGGAGATTTAGGTGGTCGTGAGTTCATTCATCAAACTAGGATCTTGGAGAAAGATTCTTATGAACATATCAGTTTTGTTGAGTTGTGAGGTGTCTCATTCAAAGAGTCACCATTCCAAGTGAAGTATGAAGGGCGATTTCCTTTTGATCAAAATCATCAACCCTTCAGCATTTGGGATCCGAGTGTGAAGGCACCTAATTTTGTTAAGGAACTTGTATGGGATAAATTTCCCTTTGATCCCAATAAAGAACAAAATTTTGATTTCATTGCAAGCTTTGAGATGCCCCTTGGAGGAGAAAAAGTCTTTGACAAAGAAGCTTGCATGATAAGCCCCATAATGAACCCTTTAAGATGGTTGCAACCACTAAGGAAGAATTTGTTGTTTTTAAAACTTTCAGGATTGCAATCAATAATGACTCATTGATCATGTTGGGGGCTTCTTCAGTATATAATCAAGGAGACAGTGAAGGGGAAATGGAGCTTGAAAACCACAGGGCCCTTGATGATGAAGATTTTAAAGAGGTTATCAAATTCAAATCAGATTTACCACATCATGAAGCTGATTATAAACAAAGGCCCGAAGAATTGCTAGGATTTGATTCTCTTCATGACCTTGAGCATTTTTAGTTGGTGGGTGGTGAAAGACAAGAGCCTTGGAGCAGCTATGGGGCCAGCAAAGACAAGAAACAGAGTTCCGATTTTGAAATACAGCTGATCAGCAGTTCACCATCTTTGCACTTTTGTGACTGGAAATGTCAATTCATATTTTCCATTGAGGATGAGATGTATGCCATATTCAGATTTGACCGCTCATATAGTTCGATTGAAGAGAGACAGGAAGGAGTTTGGGATGGAGTCACTCTCTTTAATCTGCAATTTATTAAAGACTCCTTAGTGATTATGAAATCAGAGTATCTATGCTGGATTAAAGATCAGGATTACGCATACGAATTCACAAAGAAGATCAATGGTGTTTTTCAAGGAAGTGAAAGAAAGATTGATAAGCTTACCCTAAGCTTGAATCAACGAAGTGCATGTTAGAGAATGCTCAGTTGGGTGTAATGGTGGTTGGAGACCAACTAGCTAATTTCAAACATCTCAGAGAATGTGAGGACGAATTCTACTCTGTCATTGATAATCCTCCAAACTTGCTTGTAAGTGAATGCATAAGAGGTTTAGAGAATTCAGTCTCCATATGGGAAGTGTTGATTCATGACGACTTCCTCATTTTTGACACCAAGGTGTTGTCAAAACATGTTTTGGTAAAACATGTTGTTTACATGCCTGACAATTTATCCTTCGGATTGAGTAATGCTCACACTAACCTATCTTGGGAGATGGATTTGAAGACAATGTTTGTTTTAGGCTCCCTTGTTTTTTAAGCTTTCTTGGATAGACTTCAGTGGTTCACCAAAGAAGTCAATAATTTTCTGAGTGTGCATTTGGAGTTGATTGGCACTTAGGAATGTGTAGTGAATTTCTTCAAGGGTGTGGTGGATCATTCTTGGTTAGGTATCTTTGTTTGGCACCCTCGATGTGAAATGAAAAATCTTTTGGGTTATGGTAGGAAGGTTCCTTGGAGGGATAAGGATCAAAATTTCAGAATTAATGGTGATGTTCCCTCCCTTACCAGCCACTTGATGATCCCATTTGTTTATCAACAAATGGATTGGAGAGAAATTTTGAGCAAAGAATGGTTTTTTGCTGTGATGAAACTGTTTGAATGGGTGTTCCCAACTTTGAATCTAAGCAGATTGGTCAGATTGAATGACAATTTTCAGTATGGCAGCAGTTGTTCTTTTCTTCGCATGTTGATTTCTCTTAGATCAGATGTTGAGTCATTCAATTTTGACTTGGTGGGCAGCTGGTATGCTCATATTTACACTTCACAATCTCTTTTCAGAGATGATTTTTGGCCTCAAGTAGGAAAAATGGTGATTCGAACTGATCAAAACCAGTTTTTGGAAAGAGTTTGAGTTCTTTTCAGTGATTACCTGCACACATTCTTTGGTATCTATATTTGGGGCAGCGAGTTAGTAACTGATTTGGTTCACCAGTTGGAGACTCATGAGGTGAAATTTGTAAGTTTTTCTTGGAGTCTTTTCAATTATATCAGTTTACTTCAAAGAAGGAGTTATACATCTTCATGGAATTTTGAGGATGTGATGGGGGGTCTTTTGCAAGGAGTTGCTCTTCTCTTTGCAAGATGTGTTGGAAGAGTCACATATGCCGTTGCGACTCTATTTGATGTTATGAGGAGTTATGTTGAGGAGCATGTTTATTAGTTGAGTAGTATTTTCTTCTTAATGCTTGGGATTGTGTTTGACATTGGCTTTGTCGATTTTAACTCCTCAGGGTTTTCAGGACATGAGATGCTGCAATATTTTGATTTCAGTTATTCCAGGCCTATCAGTTTGGATCTCAGATATGGTAACTCTTCGGGGTTACAAGAAAGATTAGAAAAGTCTTGGAATATTGGATATGATTATGTGATCAGTGTCGTGCAGGGTCAGCATGGTGTGTCTTTACAAAGATGGATTTGGGACCTGTTGTGACCTATTTCACACATCGCCCCATTGCAAATGGGGACCCCCAAGTTTTGATGTCGCCCTCTGAATCGCCAGTTTAGAGTCCTAAATTTGAATAACTTTTTGAGAGTCAATCCGACCAAAGTAAGATTTTGAACCCGTTTGAATGCTTAAACGTCATGGAAATGCTCAGAAGACCCAGTAGACAAGGAACGCCATTGCTTTCGGTCAATTCTGACACTTCCTATTTTTTAGGGATTCTGCTTTTTTGCTTTTTGCTTTTTTGATTTTCGGCATTTTTAGGCCATTCGGGAGTTCCTATTTTTTAGGGATGCTTTTTGCTTTTTCTATTTTTGGAAAGTTTCTATTTTTGGATTCCATCAGGCAAGAAATCAGCACACCTCCAGATGTCAAAAGAATCAAGGTAAAATAGCAAAAAATTTTGAAAATGGCTAAGTATTAAGATGGCGCCCTCAAGGAAGGAGTGGCATGAAGTATAGGAAGTCCGCCCTACCTTTGGCATGCCAAAGGTAGGCACTGGCAAGCTAGGCCCAAAGTCCGCCATGGCACAAAGAGACCAAAGTCCGCCCATAGGCAAGAAGGATGCCAAGTCCGCCCTTGGCATGAAAACCATGAAGTCTGCCCAAGATGTTTGGAAGAGACGAATGGCACAAGGAAGCTAAAGTCCACCCATGGCAAAGGAGAAGCCAAGTCCGCCCTTGGCACAAGAAGGTCAAAGTCCGCCCAAGAAAGTCAAATGGCATGAAGGTCTCCAAGTCCGCCCAGCAAGATAGGAAGTGGCTAAGGCATGATGAAGTCCGCCATAAGTCAAGTGGCATGGAAAATGTGAAGTCCGCCCAGCCTAGAGGAAAATGACAAACAACTTATGAAGTCCGCCATAAGTCAAGTGGCATGAGATATGAGAAGTCCACCCCAAGAAGTGTGGAGAAGGGTAAAATTATGAAGGGGTCCGCTCCAAGGTGTTTGGAAGGGGTGAAATTACATAGAAAATTCGCTATTAATTGAATTAAATGGTGAAATTACAAGTAACGTTGGCCATTGGACAAGGCAAGACCAAAACTCGCCATGGCAAGAGAAGGGTGAAGTCCGCCCTAGACAAATACAAGATAAAACACACCATTGGCAAGGAATTATGAGAAATTTGCCCAACTTTAGAAGATAAATTTTTCTAAGGCATGAAAATGAAGAAATGTCTAGAGAGAGAAGAGGTTAGGACGGCATGAAAATTACTCCTTGGCAAGACGAAATGAAATTCTTTGGCAAGAAATGAAGAATGCAAGGCAAGGCAAACCATGAAGTCCGCCCCTCTCAGCTTGGAAAATTCCTAAGGCATGAATAGAAAATGGCAAAATGGCAGAGAAATCTCCAAGTTTGCCCAACCCAAAAGGAGAGAGAAAATGAATTATTTGGCTAAGTAAAACGTCCGAAAAGGTCAGAAGTCCACCCGAAGAGTTGGAAATTGGTAGACAAATCGTTGAGCACATTTTGGCTAGGCAGACAATTGAAAAATGAATATTTAGCCACGGACAAACAAATTTAGCCATGTATCAGTTTTAAACGGGTTGGAATTTAATATTTTAATATTTTTAATTATTTCCCGACATTTAGGGAATTTTAATTAAAAAGTTCGAAGTCTGGAGATTATTCGGAAGATTAAATTATTTTGCCTTAGATGAATTTAGCTTTGCCATGATTTGAAGATTTAAAATACGTTGGAAAGTTAATTTTAAACAATTAATTTAATATCTTTTGATATTTTCTCCAACACTTAGGCAAATTTTTTTGAGAGATTCGAAAATCTCAAACAGAGGTGGCACAGAGATGAAAATTAGAAACTTGCCTCGACAACTGAAAGTGAAATTAGAAACTTGCCGATCTGAGAAGAAAAACGTTTCTAAAAATTGGAAGAAAATCAGAAAAAAGAAAGCAATTCCTTGAGGAAAATCGCACTTCTCAACCATAAAATGAGTTTCAGCAACTCATTTCTTCACAATTTCGGCTGAGAAGAGGCTATCTCTCTCGAATCTTCTGGGAATCGTTTGCGAAGGAAAATTTAGTGCAAGTAACGTTGTTGTGAGAATCGAGGTAGCAATTTCTTGTTGACAGGCGTGATTTTTAGGAAGAAATAGTCATTTCTTGGCTGAAAATCCCACTTCCCAGCTTTGGTGCACTTCTTCTAGCAGATTTTCTGAATTTTTAAATTCATTTGCAGCCAGAACACGATCTTTGAGGTTTGGAAGTTAATCGGCAATATGTTTACACCTCATTCCTATCTTCTACTTCATTTCCAGCACGAATTTCATTCATAGATAGGCGAATTTATTACTTTCAGCTTGCTTTTTGACAGAAATTTCAATTCAATAAGCTGAAAAGTGCGATTTTGTCCAAACTACACCCGGAGTAATTTGATTTTAAAAGTTTTTATATTAATGTTAAGCATTTTGTACTTGCAGGTTGACAGTCGATCAAGGAGAAACATCCAGCAAAGCACAGATGAAGTTTGCAAGCAAAGGATCACAGCCAGAGACTAGAATTAAATCCAAATGGAAAGACATCTCAGACACCAACCTTGGCCACATTGACCTCGAAGAATTTAAGAAGAGAATATATGGGCATAATGGACCTTTGCCAACGCCTGCCGCCAAAAGGATGGTGAGAAATGGTATCTTCCAAGCTACCGGATTTCCGCCTGCACTGGAGTGTGCTGAATTAATGGTGGAGTGTGCGCTGCATTATAATGCTGAGTTAAGACAAATTGTGGCACCTGATGGGAGAATATTGGCGCATCTGGGAGAGGTGGCCATACAAGAAGCCTTCGCATTCCTAAGTATCCTAAGACTACCTACAAGACTAAGGAAGACGCCCAGAGATTGTATGATGAGCAGCCTGACCTTTGTGCCGCCAACATCAACAAGTCATGGCTGGACAAACCTAGGCCGTCGGTCAAGAAAATGCCCAAGAAGTTGATGCGTACGGACTTCAAGGAAGACTACGGAGACATCATTATCTTGTTGAACAGAATAGCAGGCAATCCTTTGGGGGCGCCATTTGAGCCATGGATGTACTATTTTATTGAGGACATCACAGAGGGCGTAAAGATGTTTAACTGGTCACGAATGATTAGCAACAACCTCCACGAGCAGCTTGTCAACTTAGAGAAAACTAAAACGTTTTATATGAGTTCTTATGTCATCTACATGTTGGCTAGGACTTACAAGTATGCAGGCTTGATATGCAAGGGCACGGTCGGCGGTGGATCAAATGAGCTGAAAGCATACGACTGCTATCCACAATTGCAGTTGAAAGAAAAGGCGCACTTTCGGCGAGCTCATGACGCCTTCCTCATGTATATCACCAGAATACTCCAGGGAGGGACGCATCAACGGCTGACTCCTGAGGCCAAGAAGTTGATTGGCAAATATGGGTCATGGTTTATCCAGTATCCCCGATACACGTACATCAAAATCCAGGGATTCACTAGGAGCCCATATCATTTGCCCATTTTTCCAACTAACAAGATGGTCCTGTTGGAAGTACTAAGGCAGCTAGAAGAATTTCAAGGCCTCCAACGGACAAAGCAAAAGGCGACAGTAACCTTTCCCTTCTTTATAGGGAACATGCTAGAGTCTTGTCCGTCATCACAGGCAGCATATAGTACCAGGCTCGAGATTCAGCATTATCCTTTTGCTACCTACCCATCTAGGAGCCACTTCGACCCGCATCACCATATCAAGACGGTGGATGGAAGGAGGTACAAGCATAGGGTTGAACTGGAAGATTTCTGGGCAAATGCTGCGGACGAGTTTGAAGTTAGGCGAAAGATGTGGTCCAGATTGCCTGTCAGTTTGATCAGAGCAACAGAACTTTGCCGAGTGCCAGATCAATTGGAGGAAGATGGACAGCAGGTACAGCCGCACCTTGATGAGAGCTTGCCTTTGCCGGTGGTCAGATGGTCAGAACCCGAGCATGCCGATTTGAATACTTTGATGAGACCAGTCGTCAAGTATACACAGTGGTGGGTGGATCAACAGATTCAGGAACTCCGACGAAAAAAGGATAACCTTAACTTATGATATGTTGAGTGAGGCAGAATCCTATTCTTCCAATGCAGACGCATCCCACGGCGAAGAGATGATAGAGGCCACCACTTCCAAGAAAAGGAAGGAGATAGCTGCAGGCAAGGAGCCAGTTCAGAAGCAGGCTAAGGTAAAGCCTTTCCACTCGGCCGCATCTAGGAATATTGAGGAGATGTTGGCTACTGTAGACGCTTCACTGGCTGTCATTAGGGATCCTTCCCCGATTCCGGAAAACAATATGGAGCCTCAACCGGACGAAGATGCGCCACCATCTCCCACGGGCACAGAAATATTTGAGTTCGATGATGAAAATGTGGACACCCAAAATGAGGATTTCTAGGAAGGAATGATTTCAGCCCTTAGGGGAATTCTGGACGTTCCTGATAGAGAAGACAGGCCTGAGGATGAAGGCATAGAGCAACCGACAATCCCGGATTGGCTAAGAGAGAGGCTGAAAGTACAGGCGCCAGTAGAGGAGCCAGAAGAGAATGACACTGCTGACTTCTTGGCCAGACTTACGCAGACTGTCGTTAAGAAGCCAGCAAAGAAATTCTCGAGCATACAGAGAGATGGAGTCGGCAACAGGACAGTGCAGATCGCAATGCCTACAGTGGACAGGCCACAGGAGGACATGGCTCCACAAGATTATGCCATCACAACCATTGACTTGGGCCCAACCACGAAGGGCCAAGAAATTGAAAAGTTGGACAATTCAGTGTCCACTATTAAGTCAAGGTTGGCAAAGGAGGTAACCAAGAGGAAGGAGTGCCAATTAGAAATTGAGCGCCTAAAGGAGTATATCCAGCACTTAACTTGATCAAGACAACACGGCAGCTTCTCTACTTCCGAACTCTTCACAAGGGGTCGCTAAGGAGATAGAAGAAAACATGGTCACCGTTCGGGAAGCCAGAGAATGGATAGCAGCAAAGGGGACTGAAGCTGAGGCATTCGTGGAGAGGTTGACTCTGGTTTATGGTCAGGCCACCGCCCTACTTTCTAGGCCGGCTGCTTTGGCAAAAGTATGGGATAACCTTCCGGATGTGCAAGATAGGATAATCCCTTGCCTTAGGATTCTGAAAGGAGTTCCTAAGCAGGAGCTGATAGACGGAGGTGTTATTGCAGCAGGAGTAGCCTATGACTTCCACACCTGGTATTGGGCCTTGACGGCACGAGGCGAAGTCTTGGAGAGGGTGAAAGTTGATGGTATCAGATTGGAAGAATAGGTCAAAGAAGTTCAGGCCAAACTCCTCAACATGATTGCCGATATCCTGGATAAGGAGGCTCTACGAGAGAATGACCTACAGTTAGAGGTTTTGAAAGGGAAGGTCCAAGAAGGCATCTTTGCCATCACAGGACCTATTCTGAAGCAGGATTGGGCCAAATTGGCGAACTTCTTAAGCATCTGAGAGTCTTTTGAGAAGACCAAGCCAGAGTGGGAGGATACTTTTGCCAGATGCGCCGAGAGTGTGGACGGACTGGAATTCAGAATCGGAATGCTTCCTCAGCTCACCATGGATGAAGTTGCCTTGATCGTGTCCAGATTCATTGAACACACGGCGACGCAGGAGGATCGGGATGTAATTCCTTGAAAATAGCTCCAAAGCGCCACATCACCCTGTCAACTCTCTGTTTACTGAAGTCATTTTGGGAAACCCTAATTAGGGTTTATTTGTTTTAATCTTGACCGTTGGCTCATTTTTAATCTGAGCCATTTATTCAAATTCATGAACTCTATATAAACTTGATTGCTCTCATTTTACAATTTGTGAAGTGAGTAGTATAATATTGTTGCGACAAGACTATTTCTGTCAATAAAAGCTCTAGTGCATGATTTGCGTAGAATCACTTTTGTTTTCAAATAGTGTGCAAGGTTTAATATTTCTCCTTCAACACTTAGAGTAGAATTAGATTAGCATTTCATTTATATGTTTGTTAAGTGGATGATAGATTTGATAGCAGTGGTAGATAAGATTTAGTTCATACTTTTGTCGAATGGATGATTTGTATTCGATGTGCAAAGTTAGTCTGAGCCATTAAATTGTGGATGCTTAACTTCTGTTTGTTTTAATCAGTTCAAACATGAAAATTATTATCACTTCCGTTGAAGATTGCACCCGCTTTGCGTAGTTGTCCAAAGGGAGGCGAAACAAAGTGTGGTTACCCTATTTTATCTCGTCACTGCCGTCTCTTGAGTTCTTAGGCGTAGTTTAGATTTCTAAACCCTTATCCTTTTGCCCTTTTTTTTTGGAGAAACTAAAACACCCATCAAAAGGAGCTTCAATGATAAAACTGTCTAAGTCCTCAACTCGAGGAATGAATTTTATGTAAGTCCCCTTGTGATTACCAGCAAATCACAACGCCCACTGACCTTGTCCATATGTCATAACCTGGCCAAAAGAAACATTGGAGTTATTGTATTATCTTCTAGGTATTTACAATTACTTTTCAAGAGAGGATAAAGTGTCCTTAGGCATTTTATTCTGTGTATGGTGGCGTATTAAAAACACACACCAACAGGACCCTGGGATCCTACTTGCCATAGTAATGATCAAACTTTTTTCTCGAAGTGTGGTGGCATTGCTTGAGGACAAGCAATTTTGGGAAGGGTGGACTGTAATGTCCTCGATTTATCCCTACGCTCTTCAATTGGTTTTAACCTATTTTCAGAAACTCGTAGGCTAAGCAGAATTGGAAATTAGGGTTTCCTATTTTTTAGGAAGTTTCAAATGCAATTTTGAGGGCTTGCATGCGAGATTTTTTGATGCATGTCTGGTGGAGCTTTCTAGGTTTTTGGAGAGCTTCAGAATGGTGTAACATGCATCTCGATTTGACAACCTTTTCAGGCACTTACTATTTATAGTTAGTCATGTTGGCTTCCCGGTTTGTGTTTAGAAGGCGTTTGGAAACACTTACTATTTATAGTAAGTCATGATATTGCTCAATTGGTGTTCAGAGGAAGTTTTGCAAACTTACTATTTATAGAAGTTTGCTATTTTTGGTAAGTCTATCTTTTATAAGTATAATTCTAGCAACAACTCAATCATTTGCAGTTCAGTGTGGTTGATCAATTTGGCTTTCTGATGGTTTTGAAGCTAACTTACTATTTTTGGCATTCGCTATTTTTAGTAAGTCCATTTATGACAATAGCATCATCATCAATTTGGTTCAGCTTGACAAAGGTCAGTTTGCTAATTTTAGCAGTTTGTCAATTGCAGCTTGGGCGTTGCTCTTGGCTACCTCTTTGGACTAAGTTCTATACTTAATCAATTTTATGTTCTGAAGTTGTACCCCATGCCTAGGCTTGATGACTTCAAGTCGTTTTTAAAAAAGGGGCATAAAGGGGTTGATTTGAGCATTTAATATTTATATTAAATGTTTTATTGTGCAACTTAAAGGTGGATGCCTAGAGGATGATAAGTGTTTTATTAATTCTAATAAAGTAAATACTTGAAAGGTGGTGTCCCTTAGAGGAAATTGAAGAGTTTCTTGGGGGAGTTTCAAGTTGATTCATTTTCCAACTGAAAAGTCTATTTATTGATGCATTGCTCATTCATTCTCATCTTTGGAAAATATTGTAAAGTTATCTTGCTGGTTTGAAATCCAGAATCCGGCTAAGGGAAAGCTTAGCAAATTTACTCCATTCTTCGGGCATAAAACTATGGTTCCCTAGATGGTGATTTGAGAGTGTACTTCATCCAAAAGTACATATTGAGCATTACTGTGGAGTTTTGGTGAGATATTTCCAGTTTTCATTTTGTTGGTTACTGTTTGGCTGAAGGAGATTTTCATATACAGCTTTTGGTATGATTTTTATTTGCTTTTGGGTATTGAAGCAATGGATTTCTATGGTATGGACACCCCTTTCCATGCAATTTCAGATTTTAATTTGAAGTTTCTGATTTTTAAATGAAGTGCGCCCTTTTTGAGGCCGTACCTTGCCTGGGGCTGCCTTGGAGTTTGTGTTCAATTATTTGGAGAGCTTTTGATACAGTTTTGGTGTTGAACATTGGGCACCATCCTCCTAGAAAGCTTTTGCAATTTATTTCAAGTCATTCGGAGGAGTTTTGAGGATGCAATGAACATTTTGGTGATAGCATAGTTGTTGGTAATGCTTTTTCAGATTGTTGTTTTTTATATCAGACTTATTTCAATTTCTGATTTTGGTTTCTATCTTCAATAATTGAGAGATTATCAAGTGGGAGATCATCTATTTCATTATGCTTTGTAAAGATTGTAATAACACTTGAAAATTGCAGTTGTTTTTCATTGTAAGACTGTAAACAGTAGTACTATTCCAGTCATTTAACTTGCTGCATATTTTAGTGTTAATTTTCACATATTTATAACCCCTCGATGGTTTACCGCCAATGTGGAGAAAGAACAAACTAATCGTTCATTTATCACCCACTAAAAAGTGGCGAGTTCCCACTGTTGAGTGGATGCCTGCCGCAGCGGATAAATTAGTTTAGAATTGTAATGTTCTTTCCCTCCACTAATTAAGAGGTAGCGTGGAAATCTCTCATGGCTGGTTCACCGCCTCTTTTTGCTTTCAATTGTATTTACTTTCAATCATAATTCAGTTTCCTCAAGCATATGTTAGCACCTCACCCACATTGGGTCTTGTGTGCACATTCTTGGTGTTGAGCGCATTTCAATTGTTTCTCTTTTGAAGCTAACGTTAATCAATTGGCGTAGTGTTGGTTTGTGTTGTGACAATTCAAGGAAAAAATTGTTTGGCAAAGTTCATTTTTCAGCTGTGAGATGATGTTTTTAAGAGAAGTGCTCTCTACGAGCTCTTGTTCAAAATCCAACCAACTTCGTAGTGAGTCTATCAGCTCGTTCTGAAGTTTTTCCAAAAACCAAGAAACGTAAGGTGAAGGTCATAATCACTTTGAAAATGATGAAAATGAATTGAAAATTTGGCTAAGTCTGAGGTCAAAAGTGACCCTGAAGGCCAAGCGCGCCTTGAACTTTGAGTCTTCATATGGATGAATTAGGGTTTGCAACCTCAAGAAGACTCTTGTCAAATTTGATCCTACTCTTCAATAAAATTATCAGCCAGTCAATCTGACATGTCAATCAATCAAAATCAGTGATTGAACGTGAGCTCCCGTGAGGTTTTTGAAATTCAAATTTTCAAGATAAGTGGCACCCTTTAAAGGTTGACTTTTTGAACTCAAGAGAAGTGGCACCCTTTAAAGGTGGAGACAGTTAACTGAAATTGACTCTTCAGTTCAACTCTTTTCAAATCGACTTCTTCTTGACTTATTTTTGCTTGTAACTAGGCGCTCTTTTTGCATGCACATGTTAACTGGAGTGTTGGAGGTGGCACCCAATTAGGGCATATTTCTCAATTAGTTAACTCTTTTGAGGACCAGTTACAAGCTAGGCGTTGGTTTTGGAGGTCCAATCAGAAGGCTAGCGCCATTTTCAAGATAATGCATGCATTTAAAATGTCTTTGACGATAAATTTCTATTTATTAAGGCATAGGCGTCTATTATTATTCATTGCAAGTGAGATAAGACACACCTTTCTTGAGCAAATAAAGATCTGAAGGTGCTATAGGTGTCAGAATTCAATGTTCTTCGCAGCACTAGGTCCAGAATGTTCAAAGGAAGAATATTACAGACTTCATTTTCCGTTTGTGTGCAAGCTACATTGAATTCAATTCAAGTATAGGCAACTTTTACAAAAGCAGAAACATAAAACTTCTATCTTTTGTCTTTAATTTCTTCTATTCTCGTCTTAGGTGTTCTCCGCATGTCAAAGTAAACGGCAAAATTTTCAGAAACAGATCATCTAGGTTCACATATTTCAGCAACAACAGTAAAACCCATGTCTTAGATTTTTTTGAGAAAATTGCCCTGTTGCCTCCATTCTGGAGCATTGTGTTTTTTTCCGAAGATCTCTTTGCATGTGGGCCTAAAACTCATTTTTTCCAAAATCGAATCATTTGGGTTGGCTTAGAATTCCATTGCCTACAAAACCCATGTTTCAAATTTTCTCGAAAAAAATTGCCCCCAAAGCCCCTACAACTCCTGCAGTTCTCAACTGTAAACCTTTTGCATGCCTTGCTAAAACTCACTTTTTCAAATATATGTCAATCTGAGTTTGCTTAGAATTCAATTCTCTACAAAACCCACGTCTCGGATTTTTTCCAAAAAATTTTACCTCAACCGGCTATTTTTAGCCTATCCTAGAGCTTTACTCAGCTTTTTTTGAAAGTTGTCCAAACATACCCAACTTTATAGTCAAAAATCAAGTTTTTCAAAATGCAATTCAACCCCATAGATTACAAGGCCAAATCGATCTTTATGAACGACTTTTTGAAAACTATCGATACAGACTTGGGTCATGTATATCTTGTGGTCAATCTAAGCACGTTGGAGGGTACTAGCAGCACTATAATCAGAAATCTTGAGTGTTTCGGGTTGTTGGCAGCAACGTCTATTCCTATCATAGTTTTCGATCTCGAGTTTGTGATTGCTTGCATCAAGCATTACGACTCATCTTCAAGACAAATCAAGTCAACCGATGGGAGAGTCGTTTGTAGCCTCAAGCTAAGGGACGTTGAGAAGTGTTTTGCTATTCCTCCTCGCTCAAACAATTTTTCCGTATCTATTCCAGATTGCGATGGGATATGGGAAGAGGACAAAGACAAATCACAAAGAAAAGTTGCTTAGCGATGGTTGAAAATTCAGAAGACCAACATGCCGAAAAAGGTTGGGCGTGGTGAGTGGTTGTAGGACATAATAACCTGGCCAAAATAACCCTAGACAGAATAACCCGGTCACAATAACCCAAAGACAAAATAACCCAGGGTCACAATAACCCAAGCCAAAATAACCCGTGGTCAAGATAACCCATGGACAGAATATCCCTGTAAGAATATTATTATGTCCTTTCTAGTTTACTAGTTTGATCTAAAATGACCACGGGTTATTCTATCCATGGGTTATTTTGACCACGGGTTATTCTGTCCATGGGTTATTATGACCCTAGATTATTTTGTCCTTGGGTTATTATGACAGGGTTATTGTGTCGAGGGTTATTTTGGTCGGGTTATTATGTCTGGATACCGTGGTGAGTTCAAGGACGAGATTGCAATCTTAATAACTTTGCTCAACCGGGTTTCAGGTTAGGACGAAGCACATATTTTCCGACCGTGGATGTTCTATATCATCTCTCAGATTATCGACAAAAGGAACTTTGACTGGGCAATGTTTATCAGCGAGTGTCTTCACCAGCAAATTACAGAGTTCCTCAAAATTCACGAATTTCATATGGTGTCTTTTTTGGTCTACTTGGTTGCGTTTCAAGGCAATTTTAGACCTTTGAAGACCAATGGAGCTCTTGGCATTCAGCACGTTCACGAATACTACTCACAGTTGGAGTTTTTGAAGGCTAAATAAGATTTTAAGGTGGTGAATGATCACTTTCTCATGAAGACAGTCAGAGATCTCGATAATGAGATGCATATCAGGATTTCACTAGAGGCAAAATCAGTGATGGAGAGTTGGGCGGATTGGTTCATTCAATTCCCTACTTTCACATATATCCGAGTGTATGGTTACACCGGAGAGCCTCTGATGCTACCGAGGTACCCATCAGACAAAGTCCTTTTCATGGAGTTTATGAGACAAGCTCAAGAAGTTCACTCTTTTCTTCGTAATCGACACAAGCTAGCTTTCACCTTCCCGTTCGGACTGGGTATTTACAAGTGCAAGGCTAATAATGAAAAATGAGTTAGAAAAACTTCAGCTCAAGTGTTTCCCTCAGAGGCATACTTATGATCCTTTGGGTCATTATTCAGCATGGTTGGAGGGAAGTAATTCACATAGGGCAGCGCTTGAGGACTTTTGGGTCAACTACCAGGATGAGTTTGAGGTGCGCCAATGTCATTACTGTAGGCTTACTCTCCCACAGCTTGCTGATTTCCTGTCAGAAGATGTGGAGGGTTTGTCCGATGATGACGGAGAGGTACTACTCAATTCATTTGTTAAAGACCAAGTTGCTCGCCAGCCACTTCGCCAACCTGATTGGTATGTCAAGGAGAATACTTCAATTGAGGACCTGTCAAAATCAGTTATTAAGAAAAGCATGTACTTCTTGGAGAGCAAGAGGAAGCGAAGGGCAATTCCAGCTACAGAGCCGCCAGCAGGGTTTTCCTCGCTACCTTCCACTTCTAGGTCAAGGCCTCTGGGTAAAGTTATCTTGAAGCCGCTTGAAGGTGTCAAAGTTAGTTGAAACTCGAAGGGAAAAAGCATCACTAAGCGGAAGCAGGTTGAGAAAGCGCCAGAAGTCATAATGGAACCAGTGATACAAACTGAGGTTGATTCATCATCTCCTGGTCCACCTCTTTCTCCACGGTCATCTCCTATCGACATTGATTTAGAGCTTGAGTCTCCAGTTCATGAGACTTTCGTTCCAGTTGATCCACTAGTGGTTGACACAGCAGGAGCAATTTATCCTCGAGAGGGCAACATTGATCATTCGTGTTGCTCGAGAGTTCTTTAGGAAGACAGAGACATAGGCCTTCATATCAGCTTGACTTGTCTGAGTTTGGCGATCCTTATCAGGATAGGTCAAGCAAGAGAGTCAAGAAGCAGGTGCATATTGAGAAGACTCCTGGAGAAGAGATCGTCATTGAAGTTGCTACACCACCAAAGGGCAAGAACCTGGATGAAGTTGAGGTTGGTGATTTTACCTTCATCAAGGCAAATCTAGGCAGGAGCACTCGACACGTGGACATGAGCCTTTTCAAGGTCATTACGAGTAATCTGGAAGAGCATGTCATGAAGGACGAAGAAGATAAAGCAGCCCTCAAGGCTGAGATCAGGTAGCTTCGACAGTACATCTTGGATCTACTTCATGGAAACACAAGACAGGCACCTATGCTCACACAACTTCGAGAGAAAGCCGCCGATCAACAAAGACTGGGTAATTTGGTCAATCGAGGGAAGCTCTTGGACAATTGGATTGAAGACTTCATTGTTGCAGGTCGGTACCTCCTCATAGAGATATATCAGTTGAGCTACGAAGCACATGAGCTTCGTCAAAAGATTCAGCAGCTCGAGATATTCATAGCAGAACACAAGCCGAAAGACTTGATACTCATATCTCAGCTGGCAGTTGCCCATGACGCCATTGTAGCAAAAAAAGATAAAAAGAAGGTTTTCGCTTGGAGAGAACAACATCTTTTCAAGGTGGAAACATATGACAGAATCTCTACAAAGATGGCCGCACTCCAAGAGAATGTTGTTGCAGCTCTTAGACTTATCAGCAAGTTCATCACCCAGATCCCATGCCACTATTGATGTGAGGATGGTACATGCGTTGAGTTAGAGGCAGTTCAGGCTGAGTTCGAGAAATTGGTTCGTGATAACCTAATTGGAGATCCTGAGGCGTCCAAGTTGGATGACTTCTCAATGATGACTACCAGTTTCAACAAGGCGACTGCAAAAGTCAGAGACAATCAAAGGGCGATCAAGGATGGAGAAAAAGAGGTGAATAGGCAGTTCATCATCATGGACAGCGTCAAAGTACCAGAGGACGAGACCATTGACAAGTTCTAGACGAGATGATAGACAAAGAGGGCTTGTAGAAGACAGCCAGTTAGAACCTACAGTTATTTACGAGGATGAGTCAAAAGCAGCAGTTAACTCAACGTCATTTCTTGAGTTCTCATTGCTGATCTCATGCACGCCTATCTCATTCTTGGAGATATCTTCACAAGAGGATGGACTTTCAATTAGAACCAGTTGACTGATGTTAGTTATCAGTTAGCTCTCCTTTCAATAAGGACGTGCATGTTGCACATGTCCATTTAGTCTAGTTTTGTTTCAGTTAACTAATGCTAGCTTTCCAGTTAATTGTATAGTTTCATTTATTTAGACTTAGACAATAAACTCTCGCATGTATGCGAGACTGTAGTTGACTCAAGGTGATTTTAGGGTTCCCTACACCTTTGATGTCTATAAATAAGAGCTCTTTGCTCATTTGTAAATAACTTTTGCATGCGCTAGTAATATATGTTGAGCCACCTTGCCTGAAATATTGTTGTTGTGTATCTGTTCACGAGCTTTTACTATGATAATAAATAGTTGTGCCACCTTGCCTGAATGTTATTTTTATGGTATTTGTTCACCTTAGTTAAATGGAGTTGCTAGTTTGATCGTTTATTGTATGCGTGTCTCGCCAATGCAATTTGTTGTCTAGTTTGCTACCTTGTGTTGTGATAGTAGTTGTTCTTTTGGTCTACACCTCGAATAGGGGTCCCTCCTCCTTGGAAATTTGGGAAGAAGAATTATCATTTAAGTGTTGTTGCCAATAAGCTTTTTGCATATCTACGCCTCGGATAGGGGTTCCTCCTCCTTGGAAATTTAGTAATTGAGTTTATTGTTTGATGTCGTGCCTAATAAACTTCATATCAGCCTATGCCTCGGATAGGGGTCTCTCCTCCTTGGAAATCCTGTTGTAAATTTTATCGTATAATCACATTCCTACTCTTAATTCCTCATGCTTTGTTTTTCTGGGAATAGGATAGATTAAAGCTTTTAGTTAGTTGTAGTTAAGATCTGCAAAACCAAAGAAAACCCTTTGCTGCAACGTTCTTGGTTTCCTTAACCTTGTGCCTCTGCCAGCTAAGTCAAAAAGATAGGATTTAGAATCATTTACTTTTTAATGCATATTAGCAAAAGAGGGAGTTTCCCCTCCTAATTTGAAGAGCATTCATTACGCACTGTGCATAGCTGTTTGTACCAACTCGCACTCCAAAGGTGCTAATTGTTACGCCAACAGGTTTATAACAAGATACAATTGTGATCTATTGTAATAGTCATAGTGTAACCAACATAGAAAAGTTCACTGATTTTTTGTGTGGTCGGAGCAAATTGGTGTGTAGTTATGGATGTAGTTGTTTTAGAAAATCCCATGAACACAAAGGAGTTTAGAAGGTGCAAGATGGTTATGGGATCAACCCCTAGATTTTGAGTTCACTTCATTTGAACCCCTTATGTTTCTTTCAATGTGTGGGAAAATGTCAAGACTAAGGGACTAGGTGTATTCTACAACTTGCAAGTCTTTTATCTAGCTAGATTATTTAATATGTGAATATTGTAATTAATTATGTCCACATGAAAAAAGGTATCTCACTTAGGTGGCATCATGTAAATTGCATAGGTGGTATGCTCCGCCGCTTGTCAATTGTTGTATAATGTATGCAAGAGCATCTACATCATGTAAGATGTTTAAGAGCATCTATGTGTAAGGTATGTAAGGAATCTATGACACATGTTAGGACATGTAAGAGCAAGGTTACCTTATGGACTCAAACTAGCATATTTAACTGACTATTAATAGCCAAGTGTAAGAGATGTGTAAGTGTGATTATTGCCTCATAGTTGGGGACTTGGGAGTTACAACTAGACAATTTGGTCATATGGGTCAAACAAGGAGCTACATAAGGTCTTTAGAGGAGCATCTTCATGATATTGAGAACTGGAATTTGACCATGAAATTGGGCCCCTATTTCGAGCCCTTGGTTTTGGTTGGCCTATATATTGAGGACTTGGGATGGAGATGTTAAGCACTTTTTTTCTGCAAGGTTACATTGTCATAATTCCTCCAGATTGTAGAGTGTTGATCTCATTGAAGCACAAAGGCTCTAATATCATATTGTAACACATTGTTGATGACAATACATTGGGTGTGTGCTTTGGAGGTTGGGTTTTCTCTTTGTAGGTTTTCCCATGGTATATCCATGTCACTCTTGCTTTGCGGTTGCTTCTTATTCTTCCTCTCATTCTTCTTCATTCTTGATATTTTCTTAGTGTTGTTTTACATGCTAAAACATTGCTAAATTGTATTTCGTATAAATTGTAACTCTTTCCTCATAGGGTTAATGTAGAAAGTATCTCCACATTTCTTTCATTTAGGATCTGAATTTAGTTTGGCATTTTAGTACTGGCATGTTTGTGTGCATATGTCCTTTTAAAGCAATCAATGGTGCCTACGCATAAATAACTCACAAGTTTAGAACCCCAACATCTTACAACTCAATGGTCATTACAATCCAAGAATCCTCCTCAAGGTAAAATTTATGTCTCTGTGAAGTACATTGCTCATTGGTCGAACAAAGATGATTGAGCATGAGACTATACTAATCATACTTTGCAACCTGGTATCCATTGATTGACAACATAGTCTATGGTAATAAATGGTTTTTGCAAATTATTGGACAAAAAAATGTAGCCAGACAAATGATTATAGTGGAAACCTATATATTTGTGTGTCCCAACATGCACTGAAATAAATAATTTGCTTGTGAATGATTTCAACTTTTGCTACATGTTCTAGTCAGGAAATCTATCGAGGTGAATTTTTTTTTTTTAAACCTTAATACATTGAATGAAAGAAAGTAATGACTTGAATTTTTCAATGAGTACTGCCTATAGTGACCCAAATCTATGGATGCATGATGCAGACTAATCTGTGTTTCTGCAGATTTAACACATATATTTGAATCCTTTTATCATGCAACTCATTTTTTTAAACGGTAAACTAGAACAAATAAAACAAAACAAAGGGATTATTATTCACAGTCTTATTGAGACGAAAGGCAGACAGCCCCTGAATCAACCTGTATATGCTCTACTCTCACCAATATTCCCACCAATCTTTTTCATCTTCTCATCACCTCTGAATGCTTTTGTTTCAAATTCTTTTTTCTTTGCTTTCCCATTATTACTTGCATCATACTGCTCCAACATCTACCATGATTCCTCCAGCTCAAACTCCAATATTTGCGACTTCCTTTGCTTGTCCTTTGTTTGCTTTTGCCTCTTCCTTTGTCTTGTTTCTTTTTTCAACTTGGTTATCCTATTTTCACATCATGAAACAGCATCACCTCTGCAGCCATGGGCATAGTGACAACTCTCCCCTGAGCTATTCAGAACTCTTTTCACAAATTCTCTATTTCCAGCATCTTCGGATGCTCTAAAACTATTATGATGCAGACAAACTGCTGTTCCTGCAGATTTAACACACATAACTGGATCCTCTGATCCTGCAACTCATTTTTTAAAATGGTAAACTAGAACAAAGAAAACAAAACAAAAGAATTATTATTCATTGTCTTATTGAAACTAAGGCAGATGGCCGCTGAAGCAGCATGTATATGCTCTATTTGAGTTGATAATCAGTCAAAGCAGGGCAATCCTGACACAGCACAGCCATAGATGGCAATACTCCATTGATTCACTGCATGAACCATTTAATTATTCCACAAAGATACATAGGAAATACTGCTGATCAATTTCAATTATTGAGCTTCCATACAACAGCAGCAAGACCACTACCCTCAACAGCAATGCACATCCCTTATATAGAGCAAAATTGAAAATTAAAATAGTAAAAGCACTGAAGGACCGCTACAATGGCTAACAGCAACGGTTACAAAAAAAATCCCAAAAATATCTAAGCCAAAAATGAATGCAGACTGGTGAGAGCCACAACATTCAAAGGGCTGCCACATCAATGCACAAGAAGACCACTATGCTATTTTCAAAATCCAAGTCTGTGAGGCTAAGGAAGCGCATTTGTGGTGTACATATATATAAATCTGTAAGGTTAAGGCAGCACATATTGGTGTATTCATATACCATATATATCTCTGGAGGAAAAAGAAACCTTATGCATTGCAAAAAACAACGAAAAGAGTATAAATTGAACAATTGAATGAGAGGTAACCATAGTAGCCAGGGTATATGGATGCAGAAGAGTGTCCCAGGGTGTGTCAGAACATTCTGTGTGCATGTCGAAGCATGCATATTTTAAAGATTTCCAAATGCAGTTGACAAATTGAATTTGTAAAAGCTTCCTTCTAAAGTTCCATCTGTAAACAATCTTTGTTGATACAGTTTAGTTACTCTCCATAACGGTTCTCCCAAATAAGAAATGGATTCAAGGAAGGCGTTATTTCCTCAAAAGAATAGATTACAGCCCAAAAGAAAATAGAAAATTGAATCCAAAAGAAAGCTCCACACAATTGTTTAAGAACATTTCTCAGAATAGAAAAAGGCAGACAGAAGGGGGGAAAAAATTGCTTCAGAAAATCTTCATTGTATATTGAACTGATCATTAAAATAATAAAAAACATATTGCATGCTACAATTGTTAACTGAGGCTATAAAAGTGAGCTTTCGTGCAGAAAAACAAATTATGTTAGTGATTCCTAGCCTGTTGAAACTTGAAATAAAATTAAAAGCACATACCTCCTTCAAATCGGCTGTGTGCTTCTGAAGTGTTGATAATGCCACTTGAGCTGCTGCTTCAGGAGGATATCTATAATAAAAAAATCCGTTTATGTAAACATAGATGCAAACACATGAGCAAATTAATCAAATCCATTAACCTCCAAAATTATTTCCAATGACTTAACATTAATCAACCTAACAAGTGCCCAGAAAACTCACCGATATATACCGCAGGATATGGCTGGAAATGCAATATATTTGATGTTATTCTCTTTTGCAACCATTATAGAGTTTCTTCATTCAAACAAACATGAAAATATTTTAATATTTATCCATTAAAACAAGTCTTACAAAAACCCTTGAAGTTACACCCAACATAACCAGAATGAAGCCGATAGACCATGATGGTTGTATAGCCTCCGTATAAATAGATAAAGACAGGCATAATCATACTTATATGCATTTGAGAGGGCATTTGGTGGGTATTCGTCACTTTCATAAATAGGCCCAACTGTATATATAACATGAGATACAGGGAGCTTGAAAGCTCTGCAGAGCAAAATATCAGGAAGCAAATTAATTCAATTGAGTGCAAGATGTATTTTTCTGCAAACAAAATTGAATTTTCTTTAGTTTTAATTTAACTTACTTTGTGATTCTGGCACTACCAGTTGGGCATCGAACATCAGGTTCAACTTCTTGAACAGCTCGACATGCTGCTAAAAGTTCCGGTCCAGCAGCCCTGTGGATAGCTGAGAGAACTAGAAATGTCAGCAACAATTACTCATTGAGCTCAAATTCATACATTAAAATAATATTTAAGTACCTCCATCTACTCCCCCACCTCCCAGCATGCGTTTATCAGCCGCATTTACCTGTTTCCTGTATATTGTCAATATTCATATAAAAACATTCACAAAACATCCACCTTCTAAGGAGAATAAGAACATGGGGGTTAGTATCCTTAAATTGTTCTTTATAATTTATAATATCATCTGGTTAAATTTACATCTTCTCAGTTTCATTTTCAAGAGAATAGAAAATAGAAAAAGAAGAAATGAGCTGGAATGTTTCAATGCAATTTTACTTATACAATAACACAAATGTGATGAGATCTAAAACTACCAAAGTGCATTGTACAACTTTGGGAGAAAGACGAGGTAAACAGTATAAATTTCAGTCTTTCATTGCAATCAAATTGAAAATACTATACATTAAACAGGAATAGATCATAATGTATTTAACAATTTCGTCCTCTGTATTCTGCTCAAGCAGAAAGTCTTATTGCTCAAACCTTAGGAAACTTTTTGTGACTTTGGCAAGCATTTGTGATAGGCTTACACAAATTAAACAGTTCTATTAACGAGCATCCCCTGTTGGCATAAGACTTATTAATTTGTGAGTCCGCCAAATTCGCCATGTACACCCCCCTTCAATAAATAATATAAAAAGCATCATTTAACAGCAATTACCAGATACTACAACTATGTCCACGTTGAACAGAAAAGTAAACTCCACAAGCAAAAGAGAGATAGGATGCCCATATGAGAAGGTATAAAAAGACACCAAAGAGAAGAATCAGCTTGGAAACATAAGACAGATTTGGAATGAATTGGATAAAATGGTGAGAACATAGACGAATTGATTATATTTATACACCCTTCATGCATAGACAAGAGACAGACCTACCCAACAATGACATGTATCCCCAATATAGCATATCATGCCTTACACATGTAGGCTGCTTGTAATGACCCACCCTCTTTCTATATATTTTTTGTTTTATTTTCTGAATACTACTGTTGTAGCTTTTGTGTTTTTGGTTGTTTGAAAATGCATAAATAAAGCAGAAATAACCATAAACCAAATACCCAGTTGCTAAAACAGAATATTGACAAATACCCAAATGTAGATTAATTATTAAAATCACAACAGAAACATACCCATTTTGCTGTTCATAAATTGCAGGTCTGATATAAAATATTACAGCCAGTTAGATGCCACAAATAGCTCCAAAATGGAGTCAATACAATGTTCAACCACTTTCCAAATGATATATAGCAGCAACAAACAATAAGGTGTCTCAAATTAAACAAGACCCAACTACAAGAATGGAGCACTTTGCTCCAGATTTCCCACGCCTCCATCCTTGGATGGTACAGCCAAAAATAATGGAATATGGTGGCTGGAGAGTGTTATCTCTGGTTTACAATAGCAAATGAAGTCCTCCCTTTCCTCCGACAAACACACTCAAATCCCAAGAGCTAAATAGCAATGCAAATGATATCAAAATTCTTCCCAAAATAATACAAATATGGTACGACTTGGTTGAAGGAATGGTACGGCCAGCAACCAACAATAAAGGCATTAACAAAAAACACCAATCTGCAATATATTCCCTATGCGTAGATCACCGAAACAACCCTGTAATCTGCAAACAAACAAACTCTGAAAATCTGCAATAACAAGCTTCAACAAGACCTCTGAATGAATCCTTCAGCAAGCAACCTTGGGAGATCTTTCACTCCTGCAGCTACTGTTCCTTTTGAAGGTTTTTGTCCTCAAAAAGCAATGGAAACTAGTCATAAACCAGCAAAGGTCATATCCAAAATAATATTCAAGCACATCCAATGAGCTCTCTAAACCTCCTTTTATACTTTTCCACCAAACTTTTGAGACGTTATATTTAAAAACTCACTTTTAAATAAAATAACTCCTTTTTGGCTCCAAAAGACCCTTTTTGAATAATAATAATATTTTGACACGCAAGGTCCCTGTTTTTAACATCCAAGATTTTAAACATTTCATCCTAGTTCCGACGAGCTGTAACATTAAGGTGTTTTTTAAATATTTTAATTAATATTTGGCAACCTTAGTAAAATAATTAAAATAAAGCCATTAATACACCCATTTTACGAAAATTGTCAGAATGCATTGCAATCGAGAACTAAGTGCACTGGAGTGATCCCGCTGAAGAATAATGATAAATAGAGCCAACCGGGTGACTTACTATAAATAGACGCCCTCACCCCAGAAAGTGGCATATAAGTCCTCTAGACCTCCTAAGCTCATTGGAATCATCAAATAACTCTTCTAATCACGTTGAGACACATCCACATGGTCAATGCCAATTGCACAAGGGAACCCGAAAATGGGGACATACCGCTAAATACAAGAAAGCTAACATATGTAAGCTTCATATACAAAGTGCATAGGACCTAAACAAGATGAACATAACCCAAAGATGTACTACGTGTAGTGATAGCTCAATCAAACCTGATAAGACATAAATTTTCATACTCTTTAACATGGGCTACAACTCAACTTAAAAAGTGCCAAGAGGAAGGTGGCATTCATACCTAAAAAGGAAAAGAGGTAAGTGGCCAGGACTGCCAATACACATTTAAGAAGGCAATGAAAAATAGGTGAATCCCAGGAGCTAGACAAAATATAGACAAGATTAAAACATAGTGCACAAGGGCCAATAATTGTACAAATGCAACAACCAAGGACTTAAACTCAAATATATGAATACATCTTTAAGCGACAAGGTGTAGGATTATTAGTGGACACAAATATGGCAATACAAAAGGATGCTTTTTGGATGCATACTATCATTTAACCTCTAAAACATTGTGGGAAGGAGTCATGTCAAAGGTCTTACTAAAGTCAATAGAAGGTCCAACCGCCCTAGAACTTCCAAGCATCCCCCTAGTTTGGGGACTCTGGAAAGTCCTTGAGATGTCTAGGGAACTCCAAGGAGTCTTCCAACTATCTCAAGACATCCAAGCGTCACCCATGGCATGAAAATGAAAAGGTCTTTTTTTTAAATCAAAAAGTGTTTTCAATCTATGTGCCACAAAACCTAACCCTAATAGTATATGGGCCCCACCAAAACCCTAAGCACTCACAAAAAACTTATAAATAGGAATCTAAATTCTATTCCTCATTTCAAAGAACTCCTAAGTTTCAAAATTAGTGAAGGACTTGGTGTTGCAAAATATGAGTGATAAAATTGTGTAAATGACATTCGCAATGAAGGTTTGTGTGGTTTTGAAGGCCTCAATTTGTATTTGGTAACCAAGGCTCCACCCCTTGACCCTGCCCTATATCATGACAAGGAATGCACCAAGGGCACTACCCCTCAACCCTATCGGGGTCACTACCTCCAAATCTCCACCCCCCATTGTTAATGTTCAATACAACATTACAATGATTTTACTATTGAGTAGTTTACTTAGTAAGCAAATATTTCATCTGTAATTCTTATACTTATTACTTAAACAACTTTTTATAACTAATTTTTCAAGTATCATATGTATTTGTGTCAGTCGCCATCCCCAAACTTAGTGTAATGTCCCCTTCTCAGCAGTAGTTCCATTTTGTGACCGTTAGCTTATTCCGGAGGCCAGTAGGCTAGTCGAAAGCAAAATTAGCGTTTCCTGTTTTCTAGGAGGTTTCTTGTGAGTTTTCAAGGGATTGCATGCAAGAATTTGGCAAAGGGATTTTTGGGTCTTTCTAGATTTTCACAAGGCTTTAGAATGGTGCGACATGCATTTTCATCAAAGGACATTTTTGGACTTACTAGTTTTAGTAAATTACGACTGCCCAGTTTGTGCTCTAACGGAGTTTGGAGTCACTTACTATTTTTAGCAGTATGCTATTTTTAGTAAGTGCTACTTTTGGGAGTGCAGTCTTAACAACAGTTCGGTACTTAGTGTCTATTGCTAGTAGAGCAGAATATGCAGATGTATCTCCAGCTTTCTTCGAGCCTATTTTGGCAAGTTAATAACTTAAGTTATATTTTAATTGTGCCTTTTTGTTCCCCTACACCTAGAAAGGATAACTTAAGTTGGTTTTAAAGTATGTTTCCTCTTTGGACGTCCAAGTTGATATTTTAATTGCATTTTATATAGTTTAAATTGCAAAGAGGAATTGGGCGCCCAAGTCTAAGTCAAAGTTGATTTAAAAGATTATTTTAATCTCCTTCATGTGGGCATCCCTTTTTTGAGGGAAAACGTAATTCAAATTTCTAGGTTGGAAAAGCTATATATACAAGGCCTTGCCTCTTCATTTGTATCTATTATTCATCTTATAACAAAGTGTTGCCAGATTTTATCCAGACTCTTGCTTCGGGGTTGGAATACCTTCTAGCCTTTCTCAGTTTCGGGCTTGAGAGATAGCTCCTAGCTAATCAGTGACTGCTTCTTCATCCTAAGGTTGCAGATAGACCTTCATTGGAGATGGCTTCATTTGACGTTTTTCTGATTTTGGTGTGGTATCGAGTTAGCTTTCATTTTCTGCCGTTTTTGATGTGTGTTCTTCAGTATTTTATGATGCTGGTTTGTGTGTGGTTGAAACACGTTTTGGTTTGTATTTTTTTGAGTGGAGCGTTTTTTATGGGTATTGACTTGTTGGATTGCTGTCTCTTGGGCGCCCCTATGCTCTAGTTTTGAGAATTTAGCTTGTGAACCTGATTTTTGCTAGAGGTCGTACCATTTGTAGTTTGTGCCTTGGGATAAGCTCCAAATTAATAAGTGCTGATTGGAAGGGTTTAGCTATTTGGGATTGGACACCTAGCTCCTAGGCAACATTTACTTCCATTTTGGAGTCATTCGGAGGTGATCAGAAAGAGAAGGGTTGCATTCCAATATGCTCTCACCTTGCCCACTCCAAGATTTGGGTGATCAAAAATTAAAGGGTTGCATTTCCAATTTGCTTATCTTTCATCAAGCTAACGTTAACAAGTGAAGGTCTTGTGTTAAAAATCAAAAAAAAAACTGAGGATATTACAATGGTATCGGAGCTGGTCATCCTGCCAACCTATGCTTTCAGTGATCAATTTTTCAGATGAGTGATAGAGAAACTCGATACTACAACAAAGAGTTGAAGAGACAACAACTTCAGACCCCACCAATTCTGGAAGAGGATACATTTTCAAAGGTTCTAAGGAATCGTGATATTGCAGTTGAGACCATGGCAAATAGGGAGAAAGGTCTAGCCCGTGAGGAAGATAGGGATGCTAGAACTGAGAGGAAGTTTGATATCATGTTGGACATGATGTCTCAGTTGCTAGTTAAGATAAATCGTGCAGCAAAACACAAAGACTGCAAAAACAGTAGCTCTAATACAAATCCAAGAGGGAAACCTATTGGTCAACATGTTGAGGTGACTAGGGGATCAACCTCTAAACCTCGTATTCCTACCTTTACACCAGGGAGGAACGACCTGTTGAGTTAGAAGTACCTATGCCAGATGAAGTGAGGAATACCTACATGGAATATGTTTCCCTTCTTGCTAAGATTTGTGAGATTCTTGTTGGCGATTCAAATCGCACCTCTGGAATGCATTTTGGAAACGGACAGCTATGTGCAGTAAAACCGCTCTTCGCATTAGGAGGGGAAGCTCCCTCTTTTGCTGGGTTGCATAAAGAAAGTAAACTAAACTAATTTTTGCCTATCTTTTTGGTTCAGCTACGAGAACACAAGGTTATAGAACTCTAGATGTTGCAGTTGAGGTTTTCCCTTTAAATGAAACTTGACAACTACAACTTAACTTACACTAAAACGTTTCTATCCTCTCGAGTAAACGCAGAGCAACAGAGTTTAGAAATGGACGAGATTGATTTTCTAACAAAGATACTTAAATAAACTTTCCTCAACATACATCTACTGAATTTCAATGCAGGCTGAAAAAGGAGATCATAAAAGTATTACACAATAACGGAAATATGAGACTTTATATCAAAGGGCAGCAAAGCAAACTTCAAGACTTTATTTTCTCACACTTCGAGCAAAAAGTTTACAATTTCGGGACAGCAAGTTGTAGCAAAATACTTGCAACATGCGATCAAACCAGATTACAATTGACACATAACACATGCACTAAACAAGGATTTGTAGCTAAGGAGGCATGCAAACTTGCTCTTTACACAAAGTGAACTGACACTAAACGATAACAAACATGAAGGCATAAGCTCAGCGATTCTGTTATCACAAGCACGGTTAAAGAAAAATGAGTAAACACTGCTCTTATTTATAACTAAGCAGAGGAGTAGGGAAACCTAAAATCTCCTTGCTTTTACAACTACTGCTTGCCAACATGCAAGCTTTATTTCTAATTCTAGAAAAGATTAAAACATCTAAAACCTAGAAAGCATCTAAAAATGGAAAGTGCCAACTCGTTACAACTGTTTTCTTTCTATCCTCAAGAATGGATAAGAAATGATACAAGAATAGAAAGAAAGGGTGGGAGAAGCTTCTAGAAGAAAGCTGATTTAAATCTCGATCACATCCGCTAAAAAGCGAGCAACTTTATCTTTGGTGGGAGTGCCAATACTATTAATAGCAAAATGCCGCTTTTCCAAGATTTCTTCACCATCTGCAATAGATCTCAAGAAATCTTCGCTCTCATCGGCCGCTTTCTCAAACTTCACTGACATCATGGAAACCATCTTCATTCTTCCAACACTGCCATCGTTGCCATGCAATATACTCTGAAACTCTGCTTGGACTACGTCAAGCCCAATGTATGAACCATCTTCAAGGCAATATTAACAAGGAATTGCTGCAACAAATTCTCTGATGAGCTTAAGAGTATCAATAACCCTTTGCCTATATACTACAAACTCCTTAGATATTCTAACATATGTATTAACCTTGAAAAGGTGACCTTTTTTCCACTCCAGAATCTGTCTTTTGTGTTCTCTTGCCATTGTAGAGCCATAAGCCATCTCTAAATCTGCAATTATGATTTCGTGCATAGGCTTGAACTCGGCTATCAACTGCTCAAAATCTTGGATACCTTGACATAAGTCATGAGCCTTGTATCTCAGCTGGAAGACCTATGCTAGAAGCTCTTTTCCTCTGATGATGAACTCTTCAATCCATTCCTAAGTTTTTTTTTCACAAATAACCAATTGCCTTAACTGCTATTGATCAGCTAGTGTCTCTACAACTTGTGGCAACAACTGTGTTGTCTGTGAGGTGCCATGAATGAGATTTGATATACACAACCGGAGTTGACGATTTTCAGCCTTGAGGGCTGCCTTGTCTTCTCCATCTTTCTGCACTCTTTCTTGAATATTTTCAGTTACCATTTTAAACTAACTCATGTCAGCATGTCGGGTACTTTTACCAAGATTTGCCTTGACCATTATGAAATCATCAACATCCACCTCATCTCTGATTTTATCTTCAAGAGGCATAGCTGTCTCCATGACCATCTCACCCTTAGGATTTATCTCAAAGTGTTTGTTTCTTGGCCTTCTTCTTGGGTGCTTCCTAATATACATCATCAAAGTTCAACTGATAAGAAGGCCTTCGTCTTGTCCTTCCCAAGGAGCTCTCAAGCCAAGACGTGGTATCCCTACTAACATCCATGGGACGAATAAATGCAAAATCTTCCTCCTCATCCTCCAAATCAATGTGAATTGGTGAAGACCTAGGAGATGGTAACGGGTCTTGTATCAAAGGCTCATCTTGTGTTTCCTCTTGCAATATGAGCTCATGCGAAGGAACCTCTATTTCATTCATTGGCTGCTCCTAGATGAAAATTCCTGTGAAATCCAACCTTTTCTTTGCACTCTTTGTAGACCTACTAGCCTTCACAACTTCTTTACCTTTTCCTTTTGTCTTTGACTTAACTTTAGAAGAAGGAGGAGGCAATGGAAAAACCCTTGGCGGCTCTGCTACTAGAATTGACTTCATTCTTTTGAGTGTCAAGAAGGTTTTGCTATAATCAACAACCTAACGAGTTCTTTCTTCCACTGTAATGCATTCTTTGTTAGCTCAGTTAACCTGACGAGTCCTTTCTTCCTCTGATGATGAGCTCTTCAATCTATTCCTAAGTTTGTTTTCCACAAATAACCAATTGCCTTTACTGTTGTTGATCAGTTGGTGTCTCTACAACTTGTGGCAACAACTGTGTTGTTTGTGAGGTGTCATGAATGAGATTTGATATACACAACTGGAGTTGACGATTTTCAGCCTTGAGGGCTGCCTTGTCTTCTCCATCTTTCTGCACTCTTTCTTGAATATTTTCAGTTACCATTTTAAATAAACTCATGTCAGCATGTCGGGTACTTTTACCAAGATTTACCTTGACCATTATGAAATCATCAACATCCACCTCATCTCTGATTTTATCTTCAAGAGGCGTAGCTGTCTACATGACCATCTCACCCTTAGGATTTCTCTCAAAGTGTATTTGTTTCTTGGCCTTCTTCTTGGGTGCTTCCTGATATACATCATCAAAGTTCAACTGATAAGAAGGCCTTCGTCTTGTCCTTCCCAAGGAGATCTCAAGCCAAGACGTGGTATCTCTACTAACATCCATGGGAGGAATAACTGCAAAATCTTCTCCTGGTCCTCCAAATCAATGTGAATTGGTGAAGACCTAGGAGATGGTAACGGGTCTTGTATCAAAGGCTCATCTTGTGTTTCCTCTTGCAGTATGAGCTCATGCGAAGGAACCTTTGTTTCATTCATTGGCTGCTCCTAGATGACAATTCCTGCGAAATCCAACCTTTTCTTTGCACTCTTTGTAGACCTACTAGCCTTCACAACTTCTTTACCTTTTCCTTTTGTCTTTGACTGAACTTTAGAAGGAGGCAATGGAAGAACCCTTGGCGGTTCTGCTACTGGAATTGACTTCATTCTTTTGAGTGTCAAGAAGGTTTTGCTATAATCAACAACCTGACGAGTCCTTTCTTCCACGGTAATGCATTCTTTGTTAGCCCAATTAACCTGTGAAAGAGGTTGTTGC
This sequence comes from Sequoiadendron giganteum, assembly GCA_007115665.2. Taxonomy (NCBI): domain Eukaryota; kingdom Viridiplantae; phylum Streptophyta; class Pinopsida; order Cupressales; family Cupressaceae; genus Sequoiadendron; species Sequoiadendron giganteum. The sequence goes on along the minus strand of CM021100.1, from coordinate 984,540,024 downwards.
TCAATCTGATTTCTAGTATAGGCTGGGAGAATTACATCCTTGTCATCATTTGATAACCCTTCAATGTCTTCGGATAAACAATCTTTCATTTGATGAAGGATAAGTCTACTATTCCTTCGCCTTCGCACCTCGAACTCATCTTTGCAATTAGCCCAAAAGTCTTCAAGTGCGGGCACATGAGCGTAGTTTTGACCAAGTCAAGTTGCATAGACACCATGGGGATCATAAGATCGTTTCCCGCTGAAAGGCTTGAGACCAAGTTTATCTAATTCATTACCCATTATTTTAGCATCTATAGATGATCTGCACCTATAAATACCTAAAGCAAAAGGGAAGTTGAATGTTGGTTTCTTTTAGTTGCGCAGGCGAGTGTGAACATCTGATACTTGTTTGAGAAATTCCATACACACGACTTCATCTGACGGATACCTTAGTAACATTAGAGGAGCACTTGAATAGCCATAAACCCTTAGGTAAGTGAAAGTAGCAAACTGAATAAACCAATCCACCCATTCTGACATTGCTGCCCTGGCAATAGATGAAATGCGAACATGTAGTTCATTGTCCAAGTCACGCACTATATATATTAAGAATGCTTCATTCACTCTTTTGTAATGATGTGATGTCGCAGTGAACTCCAACTGAGTGTAGTAATTGTAGACATGATGAACATTTAAAGAACCCTCTGAATTTACCTTGGAAGGCAACCAAGTAGACTAGGTAGGAGATCATGTGGAATGCATGTCTATTGAAATATTCAGTTATTTGATGGTTAAGGCAATCACTGATTAATGTAGGCCAATCATAGAACTCTGTCTTCTTCATGATATGAGGTATCACGTAGAACATCCAAGGCTGAAACTTCGTTGCATCCGCTTGACCAGTAATCCGATTGAGTAAGGTGATTATTATAGCAAATTCATCCTTGAACTCTCCTTTCCCGATGTTCTTTGGCAATGTACTATGTTTTTCTTTCAGCCACCTATGTGCAATCTTTTTGCTATACTTTTCTTGATGCTCTTCCCATATCCTTTCACATTCTTCTATGTTCATGGTAACACTTCCAGGCCATGGTGGAATTGAGAAGCATTTCTCGATCATGTTCGGCTTTAGGCTGCATATGATTCTTCCATCTACTGACTAGATTTCCCTTGTGGCAAGATTATAATGCTTGATACAAGCAATTATGAATTCTAAGCTCTGTACTGAGAAAAGTATGGATGCTGCTGCGAGAAGACCTAAATGGACAAGATGCCTGATGGTGGCGTTGCTTGCATCTTCCAAAGGACGTAGATTGAATATTGGCTTGATATGGTGTAAGTCAGTCTCAACTGTTTCTATGAAATCATGGTACAGTGTTGATTTGGTCTTAAACTCTGTAAGCATGTGCTCCATTATGCAAAACTCGAAGATTGACTGTGAACACGCCTAGGTTTTGACAAGTTTTGGCAAACTTTCTAATTTTAGTTTGCTGATTTTTCTTCATCAAACGAACGAATTTTTCGAATTTTTTCTGAGATATGGGTTTTGATTAGAATTTTGTTACAAGCCAACCCAAATCGTCCATTTTTGAAAATTTGGAGTGAAGACTGAAAAAACAGCAAACCCTAATTTTCTCCGAAAAAAGTAGAAAAAGCTGGCATCTGGGTATTGTTCATGAGCATTTTCTAGATGAACCCAATTGATTAGATGTTGAAAAGCCTGGCCTTTAACTGAAAAAAGGAACCACTTTAAGTTTCTCTGAAAAAGCTGTGATATGGGTTTTGTCCAGAAGAAGGTTTGGTATAGACCCAGAAGATTAGAAATGGAAAATTTTGAAGTTTTCTCTGACATGCAAAATAAAAAGCAACTACTGCAACCTTGAGAAAATCCTTCAAAAATTTGTCCAGAAGATAGAACAACTATGAAGCACCTTGCTGAAAATTGAAAATAATAGCGTCCTTCACAAATTTGATGTAATTGATGAAGAAATATGAAAAAGTAAGCCTTCTTTGAGTGTTGATCTGAAAATATTATGAAAAACCAGCAAGTTTAAGTTTTTGAATCTTGAAAATAAGGGTTTGAAGTTGTTGCTTTGTTTCTCCTTGATGACACCTGCAAGAAAATATGAAAAATAAAACATAGAGATGCCTTTAAATAAGTTTTGCCTTGAATAACAACTCTCGAAACCCTAATTTTTGAAACCCTAAATTTAGTTCATGCAATGAACTTAGGCATTTTTTCCTTCTTTCAAAATTTTGAAATTCTCAAAAATTTCTCTAAGGCATGAAAAGTTGGGCGCCCTTTTTGAGGTGAGGCACCCAGTCTCCCCAAACTTAAACCAATTTTTCATCATTTTCATTTCTCTTCAATTTTCCACCCTAATTTGATCCTGTCTCCCGGCTTCCAAATTGATCCGACGGACGAGCTGAACGTTACATCACGAAGCCTGATCAAATCTGATGACATTGTTCTAGGGACGTCTTCGGACAAAAACTTCATTAGACCCTTCGAATTGTCGGGTGCCTATCTCTACCAGGGGTGCCCATTTTCTCCAGTGTTAGCCATTTTAATGATTTTCAAACTTTGCTTTGCTTGTCTTCTGACCTTCAGATGAATTCATGATTTTGAGCGTTGTACTGGTCAGATTAACTAACTAGTGGATTCACTGGATAGCTATGAAGATTCTGGAAGGGGTCTTTTGGACACCTCGTCTCCAAAAATTGACTTTTGAGGGCTCTAAACCCTAGGCGCCTTTCTCCTTCAGGGGCGCCTATCTCCTCCAGAGAGTCATTTTAACAGTTTCTCAACTTCATAATTCAAAACACCTCTCTCTATGACCTCTATTTGACTTGGATTTGTCGACGGTTGGGTGATCTGACAAGTTGACGAAGACATTTGCTGCGAAGCTAGCAGGAAATTGAAGAGATTGAGCATTCTTGCAAACCCTAACTGTCAGATTAGGTCATTCAAAAAGCTTGGCGCCCCTGGCCACCTAGGGTGCCCAGAGTCACCAGACTTAGAAAAAATTTCATCTTTTCCTGATTTGCATTATGTCCTTCCTGCGTGAAATGCCTCTGTTTGATCTGATATTCCAGATGATTGCGTGATCGGATGATCGTGCTGATTGATTCGTCACGGAGCCAGGAGGATTTTGAGTAACATTGACCTGGAGGCAGAAACCCTAATTTTGTCTTTTGATCCCTTGAAAAGTTGGGCGCCTTTCTCCTTCAGGGGTGCCTATGTTTGGTAGACTTAACCATTTTTATGCATTTTCAAACTTCTACCTTGTTTAACGTGCCTTCCTTGTCTTTGACTGCCGAAACAAAAAAAAAAAATTAAGGCATTGAAGTATGGGCACCTCTTCTTGACTGGGGCGCCTGAAGGCACCAACCTTAGACAAATTTTTACATTTTTCAATTTTTCAATCTCCCTTTCTCTGTGCTTCATTTTTCATGCACGTTCCTTGTTGACAGGTTTTGTTTGAAGCTTGAACATCTGATTCTAACACCTGGCAGCTGACATAACCTCCATTGATGACCTTGGATCCCTTGAAATAGCTTTTGAAAAAGCGGAATAGACCCAGTTGGGTAAAACTGATCCTCTTGTGATTCTAACTGCACCAACCTGATGAGGAAGTATTTTAAGCCAATCAAAATCAATCTTAACCCTAGAGGCCAAACTTTCTATTTTCAGAAAATTTTACAAGTATTCATTTCTTGAGAAACCCAAAAAAACCCAGAAAAAGTTTATATTTTCATAAAACTGCTAAAAATAGAAATTTTCCTAAAATTTAGGGATGAAAAACTGAAATCTGGGTATTGTTGGTTTGATCTTTCTAAGCTAACCCAGATTATCTGATTTTGAAATTTCAAAGTTTTTGACCCTTATGCAAGACATATAAATCCCAATTTTGACCTTTTTGACAGATTTAACAATATTTTGACTCATTTCTTCAAAATGCCTAAGCGTAGCGAAAATTTTAATTTGGTGTCCAACAATTATGTCATTGGATCAGTAGATGAACCAAAAGAAGAGAAGAGGAGGCGGAAGAGTTGAGAATCGTGCTCCTGTACCTCCAAGAGATTTCCAACAAGCTCTTGGGAAGGTGACCTTGGCTCACTTCGATGGAAGTGATAAGTGTTCAACGAGATCATGGGTCCATAAGCTTGACAACTACCTCTCACTAAGACCGATGCCAGAAGAAGATGCCATCAAGTTTGCTACCTTGCACTTGGATGGGGCTGCCCATGAGTGGTGGTTTCACGGTTTGGTCACTCTTGGACATAACCTTATTCGTACCTATGAGGAGTTTACTAACAAACTCATTGAGAGGTTTGATACCAAGGTTCCTAAAATCAAGTTTCGTGAGCTCACGCAATTAAAACAACATGGTTCACTTGATTCATACATTGCAGATTTCCAGAGGCTTTTCATGATGGTAACATCACTGAAAGAAGGTTTGTAGTCTTGTTTTCCGAAGGACTAATGGAATCATTGAAGAGGTGGGTGAAAGCATTTGATCCACCAACTCTTGATGAAGCAATCAAGAAATCTAGAAGCATGGAGTTGGCTTCCCCAAAGCCAAAATTTCAGTCCAAGCCTTTGGGACATTAGAAAGACAAGAAGCATTTTTCAAATCAGACCAAAAAGTTTCCTTCTAAGATGGATGATTAACTTCGTGAAGAACTCCTAAGGAAGCAATTATGTTACACTTGCAGAGAACCATGGAGCAAGGGTCACAAGTGCTTAGGTAGGGGTCATTCCCATCACATGGAGGCATATTTTGATTATGGATCAGAATCTGATATATCAAAACAGCAGTTTGATTCTTCGGACAGTGATGAAGAAAGAGTTCTAGAAGTGATGGATAAGGACCAAGGAAGTGGGGGTGCATTTTCCCAACTTTCTAGTTTTTATAAAAATGAGTCTTTCAGGGTCCGTGGAGTACTTGGAGGGCAGCGAATCGTTGCTCTAATTGACACTGGAGCAACAAATAATTTCATTGACGAAGGGGTGGTTGCAAAGAGAGGCCTTAAAACAAAAGAGTTTGAAGGTTTTAAGGTAATGGTGGCTGATGATTTTACTATGTCTTGCAACCGAAAGATTTCCAATATTTCTATGCAGTTGGGTAACTACGAAGTCAAGGATGACTTCTATGTGGTTGGCATTGGAGATACTAATGCAGTGCTTGGCATTCAGTGGCTACGATCTCTTGGAGAGATCACTTTGAATTTGCAAACCATGGAGTTGAAGTTTTCATCAAATGGGAAGAAGGTAGTGTTGAGAGGGATGTCAAATGGAGGCCCTCGTATTGTGTCTTTCAAGAGGATGGAAAGGCTGATTTATAATGACCAAGTTGAATGGGCAGCAGAGTGCTTAATCTTGCCATCCACTCCTGTAGAAGATAAGAGGCACTACCATCCTGATATTCAGTCTTTGATACCAAGAAGAGTAAGGTGTCTGGCAGTATACCACCTGGGAGACCTCCTGAAAGAGGGACTGAGCATGTCATAAAGCTCGAAGAAGGAGCTAAACCTGTCATTACTACTCCATACCGATATCCCAAGAAGCTGAAAGATGAGATAGAGAAGGCTATCAAAGAACTCTTGGACATGGGTTGCATTCGCCCAAGCAAGAGTCCCTTTGCTTCTACAGTTGTTTTGGTCAAGAAGAAGGATGGCACAATGTGCATGTGCGTAGATTATCATGCCTTGAATCAAAAGATGATAAAAAACTGATATCCCATACCCAGGATTGATGAGCTACATGGAGCTATGTACATTTCCAAGATTGATCTCAGATTGAGCTACCATCAGATCAGGATGAGGGAATTAGATATACAGAAGACGGCTTTCATATGTCATTTTAGCAATTTCGAGTTTCTAGTCATGCCCTTTGGGTTGACTAATGCACTAGCTACCTTCCAGTCCTATATGAACAGGATATTTCAGAAGCAATTGAGAAAGTTTGCGCTTATCTTCTTCGATGACATCCTCATCTTCAATAAGTCATGGGAAGATCATCTCAAGCACTTGGAAGAAGTGCTTAGCATCTTGGAATCTGAATCATTGTTTACTAAGGAGTCCAAATGTGAATTTGGAATGACGGAACTGCTATACCTTGGGCATGTGATCAGCTCTAAAGGAGTTAGTGTTGACCCAAAGAATATTAAGGCTATCTAGGATTGGCCTCCTCTAGAGAACCTATCACAGTTGAAGGGTTTTTTGGGACTATGTGGATTTTACAAGAGGATTGTGAAGGGATATTCTCATATGGCTGCCCCTCTTACTAATCTCACCAAAAAGGGGGCATTTGCATGGTCAGAAAAAGCACAAGTGATATTTGATAAGTTCAAGCATCTCATGAGTTTGTGTCATGTGTTGGCCACACTTGACTTCTCCAAGCCATTTGAGTTGCAGTGTGAGACTTCAGGGGAAGGATTTGGGGCTATCCTAGTACAAAAAAAAAATCCCATTTTCCTTGAGAGCAGAAAATTGAGAGGTGTTGAAAGGACCATTCAATCTATGAGAAGGAGATGCTTGCAATCATGCATGCGTTGGCCAAGTTCAAACAATATGTGGTCGGGAGCAAGTTCATGGTTAACACTGATCATAACAGTCTTAAACATTTCATGCATCAAAAAGATTTGAGTGAGAGGCAACAGAAGTGGGGGAGTAAGCTCCAAGCTTACGATTTTGACATCGAGTATGTCAAAAGAAAGAACAATATAATAGATCATGCCTTGTCTAGAAGGTCACATTTGAGCTCTTTGGTTGAGACCACTGCTGATTGGAAAGAGCATATTATTGCAAAGTATGACAAAAATCAATTTGCTACCAACTTAGTTGAGGGTACTTTGCGTGAATTGAAAACTTTTTGGTCTGATTTGAAAAATGCTTCTTCATCCTGAGGTTGTAGATAGAGCTTCATTGGAGATGGCTTCATTTGATGTTTTCTGATTTTGATGTGGTATTGAGTTAGCTTTCAGTTTCTGCCCTTTTGGTATGTGTTCTTCAGTATTTTATGTTGCTGGTTTGTGTGTGGCTGAAGCACGTTTTGGTTCATATCTTTTTGAGTAGAGCGTTTTTTTAATTTTATGGGTATTGACTTGTTGGATTGCTATCTCCCGAGTGCCCCTATGCTCCAATTTTGAGGATTTTAGCTTGTGAACCTGATTTTTGCTAGAGTCACCCTTCTATGGGAGGTCGACACCATTTTCAATTTGTGCCTTGGGATGTGTGCCAAATTAACAAGTGCTGATTGGAAGGGTTTAGCTATTTGGGATTGGACGTCTAGCTCCTAGGCAACATTTGCTTCCAGTTTGGAGTCATTCAAAGGTAATTCAAAAAAGTTACGAGCATTTCAATGAAATCCAAGGTTGCTGGTCTAAAAATCTGAATGCTACAATTCTGTATCAGACCTGGTATTTTCTACATTTTGTCATATTTTCTTGATGGTTATATTTGTATTTTCATTGAAGGATATTGTCTAACATTTGGGCTTTCAAGTTGATATGAATGTCTCTGTTTCAATGCAAAAGAACTTAATATTGTAACGATGATTCAATAGTACTGAACAGCCCTTTCATTTTTGCTCTTTACTTTCATCGAAGCTGGCTTGCCGCCTTCTTGTTTCTTTTGTTACCCGCTGAAAAGTGGAAGAGGCTGGCTTGCTGCCTAAGCAATTTCATTTCCATTTACTTTCATTGTAGCCCGTTGAAAAGTGGAAGAGACTAGCTTGCCGCCTAAGTACTTCCATTTTCTATATTGGTCGGCTTGTCATCAATATCATTGTATTTCCAGCTTTTCCAGTTTAGCTAACAGATTCCCTTACACCGTATGCTCTCACCTTGCCCACTCGAGGATCTGGGTGATCAAAAAGTGAAGTGTTGCATTCCAGTTTGCTTATCTTTCATTAAGCTAATGTTAATGGGTGAAGTTCTTGTGTTAAAAATAAAATGAAAAGCTAAGGGGGATATTACACTTAGGCCCTTGGTGCCCCCTCCCCAAAAGTCGTTCCCCCGTCAAGAAATTCCATGGAACATAGCTGACCTCTCTTTTAAATTGCAACCATTAATTAAGCTTATGCTTCCAAATTCAATCCATATACAATAGTATAATTTTAAGCGCATTCAAAGCAAAGGTTTGTACAATGACAACAAGAAGTGGGAACATAAAACCATAATGTCCAACTCACATGCACGTAATGATTAGCTCAAACATACATCACATATACATAATGTGACTAGCTCATAGCCTCATACATGTCACATATACACAATGTGACTAGCTCATGCATACATCACATATACATATAGTGAGTAGCTCATGCATGCATCACATATACACAATGTGGCTAGCTCATAGACATCATATGTACACCATGTACACCTAGTGAACAACTCATACAAATATCACATGTACACAGTGACCAATTGGCAAAAGAAAGTGGATGCGACCTTACTACATGCATCTTCCCTTTTATTTGGTTCACTAACATCTAAGCTCTTAAGTACATCCTAGTTGGAAAGAGGAATGTTGGTGCATCCCATACTACACTATGGGTCCCATCCTTTTTTCTTGTTCATTGCTAATTGTGATGATGAGACAAACATCCCATACTACTTGTTGTCATCACTAGCAAAGGCATAAGTGTAACAACACACAACACGTGAGGTTATTAATAAGATTCCCACAAGTTAGTGAACCTTTTGAGTTAGTGGATCCTGACATCTATTGCCTCCATGCTACTTGTGAAAGTCAATCCAATCTAGTATGGAGTAGCTCCTAGCATCTATCAAGTGCATGGTATTGGTGAAAGCTAGCTAAACCCTATGATACCATGGGTAGCTTTTGGCATCCTTCACTTGTGCACTATTGATGAAAGTTGGCTAATCCCTAAGATATGGCAAATTAGCTCCTAGCATCCGTCACTTGCACACTAGTATTGACAATTGACTAGATTGCACCTATATTGGACTTGATTTTGACATGTTGGTGTCATCTTATAGCAAGGTAAACATGATCAAGATGTCCAAACGATTCACAAACCTTGGATTGGTTGACCTTGTTACCTTTACCACATAGAGTTAACCATTAACCTAGACCCATGGTCCTATAGGCTTTGGGAGTCAAATTACCAACACACAAATAACACATTGAACCCACTTGAGTTTTCTTCTATCCAATCACATATACATAAAAAGTATATAATTATAAAGTAAACAATCTCAAGACCATCCACTCCATTCACTTTCTCATAATTCCATAAGAAAAGTAATTCGAGAGAGGAAGGTGGAGCTCTATAATGGTCAATATTCTATTATGACTATTAATGTTCATTATGGATATAACCAAGATGATTGTGGTTTTAAGCCATGCCTCAATAAAATTGTGGGAATTTCATACATTCACATCAAAGACAAACCCTGATGACAATGACAAGAGATTTTGGAAATCCAAACACATCAAACCTCAAAGTAGATAAACTTGATCATGAGGGATTGTCTTTTATTGGCTCAAATCTATATAGTGGGGAACCTATTAAACAAAAAGGTGAATTTTATAGCCATTATTTCAGCCTAAAGCTGAAGCTTACTGAAGAGGGAGGGTCAATCAAGTTTAGGAACAAACCCTAGAGCTATTCCCTAAAAACCTCCCCTATATACTTGGGTCATAGGAGCATCCTTTGCCAAAGAATTCCCTATATACCCTCTTCGAGATAGGATCAAAGTCACATGTAGTTCTCCTTTTTATATTGAATTATCTTCCTGCCACAAATGAAAAATGAAACACATAATCACAACCCACCTAATGGGTCCTTCCAAGCTTGCAATAAACACGGTCATAAGGGTTACTACCCCATGTGACTTTTATTCATACTTCCAACTTAATAAAATTTGCCTACTAATATCATTTATAAGAATAATCAAGTCAAAATACATACCAAACTAAGGCTAGAATTGTGATCATTCACTACCTAGATGGATGAATAGGTCCCATACTCTAAGGGTGTCTTCAATTCCTTCCAAAGTTGTATCCTAGACCCAATTAAAATCCAATAATAAAGCATATAACTTGCACATGTTTAACATTAGACAATCATCTAATTAACAATGTCTCATAATCAAAAACGTCAAATAATTCAATAAACTAAATATAATTACACCATATATACCAATGACAAAAAAATGATAATTTATATAATATCTTCCAGGCATTTGTTACTGTATATGGAAGAAAAGGTGTCATGAAGCACTTTTTCTCTAACCATAGAGTCAAACAAGGTTTTCTTATGCTCCACCTTGTTCCAGTTGGACCCAACCCTCCATGTGTGAGGTCCTAGTAGAATATTGTGTAGGGTGAAAGTTAGTGGATTCCAGCGTCAAGGAATCCTAGGTCATTCATGTACCCTAGATACATTTAACTGATCAATTTCACAAGAATCAACCCTAGCCAAGGTTTAGGGGATACGACATAATGATTGCACATTTAATCCTAACAATTTGACTGTCATAATACTATTGTATATGTCCAACTTCTGCTTCAGCACAACTCACCTACACACATAAGTACATTACAACTATACAATAGAACAGATGCACTACTCGCCTACCACCTTGATTTTTTTGAGAGTACTATCCCTTAACCTTAACCACTAAACTTTCCCCATACATAACTCAAACATTAGCCAAGAGCCCCATAAACCACATCTAGCACCACTATTTGCAACCAATCTGCTAAGCACCCAATTCCATAATGAACTAGTTGGCAGAACTCAACATGACTAGCACCTTTTAGTAAAGACTCATACAGAAATAATAGCCATCATTGCACTCTTTACAACACTCAACCATCACATGTTTATAGAGGATTTCCTTGACATTAAGTCACCAAAATAGTAGTTTCAGTACAGATTAAACTTACAGACCAGCCGGGAACAAATACAATATGTAGGCACTAATGCATTGATACAGTATCTGAAATAGGTCACAAGCAGACATAAATACAACAGTCATGTAACTAAAACCTTATGGTTTAACAGGATATACAATGTTCATAGTATTTCTCAAATAAAGTTAAGTGTCTCTGGTCTCTACAACTACCATATAAATCATCATGCTTTTGACCAAAAACATCACTGTGACCAGGCTATGGGTTTGCTAATGACTTATCATACCAACTTGTTTTCCAAAATCTGAAAGGTCAATTATGCAGTTCATGTTTCATAATATAGTAATTTAGACATCACATCTTTTAAATCAGGTTTACAAATACATGCAGAACCATTTCACTGAACTATTTTTTTTATAGTAAAGAGATGTCACATGACTACAGTTATAATATTTAATATTAAATATTTAAGTTCTCTCGAAGTAGCCTAATTGAATGAACTGCCTAATTATTTTCTTCACATGTTTATGCCTAAATAATTATCATTCAAGCAGGTGTGGTACCATTCTGAAACAATCCTAGTATTTACTATTTAGTTACATGGAACTAGATTATGTCAAACTTTTACGATTCCACATTTACCAGAAAAGTGAGTGTTAAATCTGAATGAGCACTAAAGTTTCAGCATGCCCATCCAACAGGCTTCTACCTCACATTTCTGATTTCAAATATCAATACCACATTTATCTTTTCATTTTTTAATATCTAATTTCTCTATTACAAGATACTGGTAAGGATTTCCAATTAAGGTTTAGTTTGGACATCATCTAGTTATGGTTTATTTTTCTGATTTCTAACTTGTGTATAAGCAGTTCCACATTGACATATCAGTTTGCATTATTCTATTTTAAACTATCTATTGCTTTCACAAGATTTATACATACAATGTCAGCATATGAATTGGGAAATTAAACAAGGAGGGGTCAATCATTACCATGGATAATTGCACAAATCTCTTGCTTTGTGTAGCTCAGCCATATGAGTGGATTGGCCCTTTCATGGCCACCTGATAGAACTTATACAAAAAAATTGCAGCTTACAATTTTACGAGAAACCCATTCACAGTCAGAAAATGAAGCATTATAAGTTATAACAGTCCTAGTCATTCGAACTCGTGCAACCAAAACTACATAAAGAATGGTGTCAAAACCAATTGCTTGTGGCACCAAAATACTCCAAAGCATGCTCTAAATTTCACATAAACTAATACCAAACATCCAAATGCACCTGTTAATGAAATGATTAAATTCTGATTCTGTAACTGTCGATCCTCTGAAAGTAAACAACATCTATTGATTTCCATATCGTTTAAGAGAGGAAGGAGTAGATATTTATATCAAAGTGGGAGACAAGTCCCATGAGCAGATGTGTCTCCTCAAAGTGGAGACATGTCGGCTCAAGGGGAATGTCTCTCCATTTAATTAATACTTGTTTCAAATGCAAGATCAAAGTCCTTTATCTGACTGATGCTATTTATTATCAACACTCCCTCTTAGCGAGGAGGATAAACTTCAAACAAGTATAAAGTGATGTCACCTAACTCATGATATCAGAAGATATGGTATGCTTCTCAAGACGTCAAGTCACATGACATTCTTCATAACACATCTTTATTATGCAATACTCCCTCTTAGCTAGGGAAGATAACTTCCATCAAGTAAACGTGATATCAACTAACTCGTGATATCAGAAGATATGGTATGCTTCTAAAAGTGTCAAGTCACATGACATTCTCCATAACACATCTTCATTATTCAACACTCCCTCTTTAACTAGGGAGGATAACTTCCATCAAGTAAAGTGATATCACCTAACTCGTGATATCAGAAGATATGGTATGCTTCTGAAAGTGTCAAGTCACATGACATTCTCCATAACACATCTTCATTATGGTATGTGCACTGACATCAAGTCACATGATGTCTACCATAATTCATGGCATATCACGGATATAAATATCCACCATGATTATCTCTTAAGGAACACAATGATCTTCAGATGATATCAAGTCCCATGATATCCATCAAAGTTTCCAAGAGATACTATCATGACATGTCCACAGATATCAAGTCACATGATATCTATCATGATAGTTTATCATTGTAGAGTCGTCACTTTACAATGTCAAATACAAGTGTTCATTATTAGAAAGATCGTCGCCTTTCAATAATGTACACAGGGGGAGTAGGCCCATAAGGTCATGGAGTCGCACACATGACAAAAGAGTTTACACATTAAACATATTTATATATTAGTATAACTTATAAACAATTTTGAATTTCAAACATAATATCAAATTACATACCAAGTTTTCTTCCCGAAGAGTTCAACCTTAACTCTGGAGAGAAGTTGTTGAGTATGTCTGCTGTTTAAACATTTGAACTAATATACTCCAACTGGATCACTTTCCTTTCCACCATATCTCTTACATAATGATAGGGGATCTCAATGTGCTTAGATCAAGGTGTCCCACAAGCAATTTATGAAGCTAAACTGCTTCTCTTGCCCCCATAGAGGCTGCATTGTAATCAACTTCTGTCGAGCTTTGTGCTACAAAAAAAATTGTTTTCTAGAGATCCAAGACATCATAGCCCAATCTGAATCAAAGTATCCAGGTTGATCTAGTTGGTCATTTCTATAAAGAAGATTGTATCCAATAGTGCCTTTGAAGATATCTCAATATATGTTTTACAACCATAAGGTGAATTTCCTTTGGCTCACACCTGAACTGGTTTAGAGCATTCACTAGGAGCTTCCATTTGCAGCAGGAGTGCTCTATCAACTTAGCTACTAGCCCCTTGTGGCCAGCCCATCGTCAGTCCGAGTGAGGCTTATTTACAACATCCCCCTTTAAGCCACACTGCAGGTGCTAGGGGCTCTTCTGAAGTTAGATCCTAGGACCTGTCGTCATGGAGTCTCTCAACATGACGTCTCATCTCAGTCTCAAGGATGAACAAGGGCTTTCACCTCATATCTCTCTATCTCATAGAATTATGCATTACAACAAGTGAAGATGTGACTCCCTCTGAAGCTCTAATGCATCAGCCTCATGACCTCCTCGTCCAAAAAAGTCTATAATACTTTCTTTAGAGAAATGGTTTCCAATGCATACCTCTGTAGAGATTTAGGGCTGTCCTCTTCAACCTCATCCTAGAACACTGTATACAAATGAATATCTCAACTAAATATCTTTCCTCAATACCATATCATGAAACACATGGAAAGACAGAAAGCTTCTCCAAGCTTTGATTAACACAAAGGATGAAAGTTGGCTTCAATACTTGTTCAACCAATCCTGCAAGGAGCTTTCGAAGCCACAATGCTTCTCGAGCTGCCAATGTTAAATCCAAGCTGACGTAACTTGAGCAATTCATAATCCAACTGCAGAAGAGGTACTTCAATAAATTGGCCTTGTAACACTATAATCCTTATTCTCAGTGAGTCATAGAACTCCCTCTTGATCTCGGCTTTAGAGATTGCAAAGAAGGCTTCTAGAGGTACACTTCCTCTAGCCACCAACTCAGTCTCTCTAGTGTTCACTCCCTCTTGATCATTTCTTTGGTTTACATGATACCTCAAGCTTTTCATCATTAAGTAATCTCTTATCACCTTCTTGCCCCTAAACCTGTCCAGGAAGCATTTTAGATAGAGATTACAACAGTCTATAATTATCCAACGAAACATTAAGGCTAGAATCATACAAGGTTTACTATCTTAAGTATAGTATGAACACATAAGAATTTATGAACATTATTAAAAACATGAATAAAGAAAAACAACCTATAAGTGAAACATGTCGCAAATATCAAAAAGATCGAATGAAGGGATAAAGAACTTATCTTTATTGGATTCTGATATAACCCTTTCTTCCATCTTTTACTCTTCTCGAGAGTGCTAGACTCAGCACAACAAAAGATAGTCTGCACAACTACAGAATTCTTGAATGCATTATGCAGTTAGCATATACAACATAGAATCGGGCCTCTCAAGGCACCATCATAGTCCATGCACAAAGAGAATGTTATCGAAGTGATCATCCAATCACAACGAAAATTTGCAGTTCTCTTTTCATCTCAGAGTCACACTCAGAGATCTTCACAAATTCAAGGAATAGAGGTAACTCCACAGGATCTTGTCCCAGAGATCACTTATTGAAAAGAAACCACGATTTGACTAAACACACATGATTCAAATAACCAAAGTCAGATTTGCACCACTTAGAAAATTGAAATTTTACCCTAGATTTCAAAAGTATAAACAAAAGAATACTTATCTTGATGGAATCAAAATCTCCTTTTAAGTGCTACATTTAAACAAGAAGTCAGAAAAACAACTCGACATGATGCTTGTTGAATCACCAGCCTGAGTTTATTCCTCTGCTCTAGTCGGCAACCAAGGAGACGTGTTCTCCACAAATGATTCAAGCAGAGATGCACCTCTAATCCTGAAGATATGCATGGGATATCTCAATATGTCTTCTTGGACTGTTGCGACACCTTGAAGGGGGACCCATCACAATAGTTGAATAGACATTGATTTATATGAACCACGATAGTGATAGAAGAGATTCTCCCATCCTAGCTCGATGATTGCTCAGAATTCACACGATTTTTCTTTCCACCGCTACGCCTTTATCGACCAACACAGAGTTTGCGATATCTAATCACAAGGCAATGTTAGTATCTTTAATTCCAAAAGAACATTTCACATCCTGTACTTGGTCAAATACACCACGCTTGGACCATAGCAGTATTTGAGTGCCGCTAAGAACCATGAACTTCACAAGACATACGGTGGCAACAAATGCGATAGAAGAAAATATTTTGCAACAATAGAGAATATAGACCCATCATTACTCAGCAACAGGAATTCCGCGAAATGACATTCCCGTGAGTTGGCGGATTCTTCAATACACAGTCCGCTTTATAAACCCGCAATGAAGAGCAACACCTTATGTGCCCAAATGGTAGAAGCTGCGATTACAAGTGAGATGAAACAAAGAGAGTGCCAGGAGCGATTAACGAGTGGTGGCCGAGCCATAGGCTCTGGCCACTCCGCTTAAGAAGGTTTCTATCCGCCAACACTGACTACACGCACTCGGCTTGGGTCTTTAGAAGAGTCGACAAGGGCACAAGGCGACGAACTTACAGCCACACAGACCAGAAGATCTCGATCAAGCACTATATTCTGGACCCGCACATTCAATTCTGGCGATAGTAACTGAGGATCGAATTACTCATACTTTCCGTGTGCAAACAACAGCAGAATCTAAACAGCGATCTGGTCTGCAACGGGTCATTGCGGAGTTTTGGCCCGAACTCTTAGAGTGGCACGGGTTGTCTAGAGGCAAGTCATAGCACCAATCCTCTGTTCTCTAAGTCCCGTGAGAAACATTGTATCAGCCCCCTATTCTATTGGAATACTGTATCACTGTATGCGGTGTCAAACAACGAATTTCATGATCATAATAAACTTTGGTGCACTGATGATCTAACTTATCATAATAGTAGTGTTGCGTTTATGCTTTTGTGCTTACATTGATTGTTGAGATCTAAGGTGAATTTAATTGGATCTTTCCAACCTTGCTCTGATACCATGTTGATGAAATGATTAAATTCTGCTTCTGTAACTGTCGATCCTCTGAAAGTAAACAACATCTATTGATTTCCATATTGTTTAAGAGAGGAAGGAGTAGATATTTATATCAAAGTGGGAGACACATCCCATGAGCAGATGTGTCTCCTCAAAGTGGAGACATGTCGGCTCAAGGGGAATGTCTCTCCATTTAATTAATACTTATTTCAAATGCAAGATCAAAGTCCTTTATCTGACTGATGCTATTTATTATCAACAACACCAACCACTAAAATGGATCCAAATGCAAATATAAATGATGGGTTTTTCCACCATTCATGACCTCCCAAAATGCATGTAAATCTGCATGGTGCCATAGCAGTTCCCATGGATAAGAACTCCCAATTCCAACAATGTAAGAAGAGTTGTGTGGTGACCATGGTCTCTATAGAAATAGGATATGACTTAAAAGTGAAAATATGTTGCAAATTCAAAGCATCCAAATACATAATAACGATGAGTCATAGATGGAAATGGAAATAACCAAATAGGAGATGCAAACCATTACACAAGATATAGTGGAGAAACCTTTGCGGGAAAAAACTCAATACCCAGAGAAATGCAAAGCTTGTATTAACCCTTCAATAGAGTTACATCAATACAACTTCTCTCTCTGAATTTTTGCAGCACTTCGTTTTCTTCAACCTGCAAAACAACTTTTCTTCCTACTTCAAGCTCTAATATAAAGACAAAGTAAACCAAAAAACCATAAATGGTTTCCAATACCATGGACTAAAAACATGAGCCAGGTGGTCTACATGCAAAAAATACCTCATGACAAGTGTCCAAGAGTTACAAGCATCTATCTAGAAGCTCCAAGATTTTTCTCATGGACTTGGCCATCCAACTTCACTAGGGGACAAAAACAGCCCACTAGAAGACAAAAAAACAACTCCTTATGTCCAAAACAGGCTAACCACTTCTTACAAATAGTCCAAGATGCTTTCTTACACCTCTTACATTGTTATAGATGCTTCTTACACCACTATAAATAGTGAGATTCTCTTCCACTTCATGCCAAGTGTCTAAAGATGTTGTCATTGGCTAAATTAAGCTTCCCCACTCCATGCCACCTTGCAAAGAATTTTCCAAGTGCCTAGAAAATAATACTTAGTTATAAAAATGTTTCTCCTCATGTGGGACTTGAAGTTCCCCTTCCATGAATCTTGAAATCCCACAAAATAATAGCTAATTAATAAAATATTAAAGTTAAGATACATAGTCATAGGATTGCAAGGTTAATATCATCAATCCTAAGCCCCCACCACTCTCCTCTCTCCCAATCCAAACCCAAGCATGGTCCTCGCTAGGGTTTTCACAAGACAAATAACCAGAAACGTTGCAACCAATTGACTGTGAGATTTTATAAGGAAAATGACCAAGAAAATCATAACACGTTACGGTCCTCCAACTAGTGGTAGACCACTTGAGGCTGCAAATCTCCTATAACCATCACCTGTTGTTACACACCACAATGCTCCACTTCTCACATCAAATAAACGAAGCATCCTCACGCCCACCTTTGCCAACCTCCCAAAAGCTCTCCCTCCAAACTTGTGCTCCAAACCAAGCAGATTTCTTCGTGATGAAGATTTTGGAGCCCATTCTATAAGTAGATTTAGTTCATGCATGTCAATACAATGACAACTTTTTAAAAATGCATTTTTTGTTGAAAATTATAAAAAGGAGGTCCAAAAATACTGTTTTGTAGAATTTTTTTATATAAATGTGCAATAAATACATTTTGCAGCTTTTGTGTGCTTCTAAATATTACATTCATGTCTACTAGGGCATTACCATCTACAACAAATGAAGAAACTCCTCTATCTTTTATGCTTTGATGGATGTCCACAACCTATTCCCTCACCAAAATTCTATCAAATTGCCATTAAAATTTTCCTATAGCCCATGCCTTTGTAGAAGATGGACACCATATTATCTTACATTCTCCAATTGCCTCCCTTACTAATTTGCCTCCCTATAACTTTTTGTTCCAAAGATGTCTTTTTTTCTTTAATTTATTTTTGAATATCGTACTATGTGTTGGCAATAAGTGTTGTCATTGATGTCAACCTTATTCAGGCTGTCATTTATGTTGAAGTATGTACATACTCCAAAGTTAGTTGCAACATAAGTTGATATGAGTTGAGGCATGTCTGCAGGGTAGTATAAGGAAGAATGGTGATATAAGTATGTTGCGGAGGATGATACTCATGTCCTAATGCATCTACAATATGTCTACTTTGATATCATTCCAAGTTTATGTACCGCATATTGAAGAAGATTGGCCACTAACTATACCCTAAGGCAGTATCATGACATTTTGGTCCGCATCAATCCGTTGTGCAAGATTTTGTCTTGCGGTTCAAATGATATGATGGCCATGCTATGAAGATATTATATCCAAAGAATCAAGTCTTCACACTCTCCGCAGTCAAAGTTATAGTTGACAGTGTTCCGGTCTGTCCCCTAAAAGTGCAATGCAATGATAAAGGTTGGCTGAAACACTCTGCATTCCTCTAGAGATGCAGGTATGTGAAAGATACCCTCTAAATTTTTTCTTGATTTTTTCATTTCAAATACAATGCCACCATGCACCCGTTAAGGTTAGCTTCAAACCAAACGATGCAAAATAGTAACTCTAACCAAGAATGCGCCCTAAGACCCGATGTGGGAGGAGGGGCGGGCATATGGTCAAAGGATCCCTAGGATCTAGTTAACTCAATAACTGACTTGATTACAATTGAGAGAGAAGAATTAAACTCAACGCCAAGAATGTGCACACAAGATCCTTTAGAAGGCGAGGTGTTAACATATGGCGGAGTGCTAATTACAAAACTGAAAGAACTTAGGCGGATAACCAGCCATGAGAGAATTTCCACTATTCCACTAAAACAATGGGGGGAAAGAAATTACAAATAAACAATTCATCCGCTGCGGCAGGCATCCACTCAAGAGTGGGGATTCACCACTTGACAATGGGTACAAGAAAGCTTAAACAATTCGTTTCTCCACACTAGCAATATACCATCTAGGGGTGCTTAATGTGAATTTAAGAAATAATTGCAGCAATAATAAATTGGAACAGTACTACTATTTACAGTTTTACAATATGAAAAAGAGCTGCAATTTACATGAATATTACAATGATTTCAAAGCACCAAGATACTGGATGATTCCACGTTAGATATCAACAATAATTGATGAAGAAAAGATTGGAAATTCAAACTGAAACAAAGTCTGATATAAATCTGCAATTCTGGAAATGAATAACCAGCAACTTGTAAACTCATTTAAATGTTCATAACCTCACCAAATTACCTCCGAATTGATTGAAATCTTTTGCAAAATCTCTCAAGGAGTAAGGCGCCCAAGAACAAAACAGAAAACAGCATCAAAACCCCTTCATTTATTTGGCACGAATTCCAATGTGCTCTAAGAGGGTATGGCCTGGCTGCAAGGGCGATTTTGCTCTTAAAAATCAGGTTCTTTGAATTTAAATCTCAGCTTCTATGGAAAGGGTCACCCAAGGTCAACAAACACGTAGCACCAATGTCCAGAATGAAATAAAATTTATTCACAAAGCTGCTAACAAAATTCGATTTCAACTGTATGTGAACCAGCAACATTAAAACTGGAAATTTTCACCAATATTGTCACTTTGATGCACAATATGCACTTCTGGATGAAGCACATTCTCAAAACAACCATCTCGGGTACCATAGTTGCAGGCCCGAAGAATGGAGTAAACTTGCTAAGCTTTACCTTAGCCAGATTTTGAAATTAATTCAACAGCATAACTTTACAACATTTTCCAAGATATTAAATGAGAGAGCAAACGCCTTCTTTTATAAGTTTTGAAGTGACCCTTCAGCTTCTCCATAAAAAACTCCCTTTCTTCCTTTTGAAAATATTTTAATTTTTAAAATATTTTTTCCCTCTTATTTTGGCGTCCAAACTTTAGGGAAATAATAAACTTTTAATAAAATAATACCATCTCCAATGTGGCGTCTCATCCTTAAAATAATTAACTCACTTTAAAAATATTAAATATTTCGTTCATGTGACATCCTCCCTTTTATGACCACTAAAACAACATGAAGTTATTATGCTAGGCCAAGGTCATAAAATATTAAAATCATTAAATGATTTATTTATTCACAAATGCACCTCAGAAAACCAAATTAGGGAAAACTCAACTGCTCTGCTCAAAGTGAAAAACTTACTGTGTTGTTGTCGACTGAAGTCCTACTAAAAATAGAACTTACTAAAACTAGTAAATTCTAAAAAGTTGTTCCACTCACTTTGCATGTCATACCATTGCGAAGCTCTCAGAAAACCCAGAAAGAATCCGCAATCCAAATCTCGAAACTCCAATGCGCTAGCTAAAAATAGAAAATTTCAAAAAAGGTTGTTTGATGGAGATGCATGTCACACCATTCTGAAGCTCTCCAAAAACCCAAAAAACATCACCGGACATGCATTAAAAACTCATACATGCCAACCCTCAAAACTGCTCCAGAATCCCAATAAAATAGGAAACCCTAATTTTACCTCTGAGAAGCCTACGAACTTCCGGAAATAGGCTATCAAGCATTGAAGGCCGAATGGGAAAAATGGGGACATTACAGTCTGCCCTTCCCAAAATTGCTTGTCCTCAAGCAACTCAATTGGCATTCCAAAAAGTATGCCAAACCAACTGAATCTAAACATGATCCCAGGGTCCCAACTCAACCTAGGAGATCGATAGCACCAACTGATGTAAGCATTGCAACGCTAAAAGCCAACACAAGAGACCACCAAATGAAAACTAAACTGAAACACCAAGGGAAAAAACTCTTGAAAGCCAACATTGGCTTCCCTATCCTCAGCTGCTAAATTGTAACCCCAAGTGATTCCAAGATTCCAAATCATTCTCAGGAACACTGCTCCTCTAATCCGTTGCGCTACTCTGATTAAAACATCAAGGTGGAGCAACATAACTCGATCCACAAAAGATGATGCACCAAACATGTCAGTGCTTGGGTCCCATATCAGTCTGTAGGACCTCCAAACCTCGCGGTCATAATTCTGATCAGTAACAAAAATATTTTCAAACAAGTCACCAAACCAATGCCAAACAACGAACCATGCTCCATACTCCATCTAAATCCAAAGGGATATACATTCATTGGAAAGACTCCAAGAAATCTTCACATTTTTCACTTCATGAACCTTAATTTGACAAATCAAATCAACTAATAACTCGCTGCCCCAAACAATAATGTATGAGATGTTATTATGAATTCCACTGTTTATTATCAAAGAACAACCCATATCTGAATTTTGACTATATTGAATCATTCCCTTGCTTAGATGAGGCAAACCTTCAGTCCAAATAAGAGATGGAGAGACCTGAAATTGAACTAACCAACTGTCAAACAGGTCTGAAATAATCATCTTGAGATCTGATTTTTGAGAAATCAGCATCCAAGAGGGTAGACAGCAGCTGCAACAAAAGAATTTTTCATCAAATTTGACATAGTTGCTCATGAACAAGGCTGGTGGCACTTTCAGCAAGGGTCCCCATGCCAACACAAACCAACTTCTAATCATATTTCCTTTCCAAAACACCAATTTATGATCAGAAATAAAAAACCAATGACCAAAAAAGGAGGCAGCAAACATAAAACTAAAATTTTGACACTTATCACTCCATCCAACTTTTTTTATATGCATATCATTCTTCATAAAAATATAGTTGAGATCCCAAATACTGATTTTCAATTGAAGACTTTTCCCAACACAAAAGCCAATAATCACAACTACATTCAAAGGACAATGTGTTGGTTTAACCCCTTTAAAATTTTCAATATTACTTTGCCCAATAATGCCAGGATCCCAAACCATCAATAATGAAGAACCATTTCTCAGATGGAGAATTGTTCTCACATTCTGATTTTCCTGTTCCATCTGAATAAAAACTTCTTGAAACTCCAAGAAGTAATCAACAAACCTAAGTTTGTTGAAAAAATTGAATCCAAAATCTTTTGTTATATATTGCCGGAAAGATTCCATAAATCCTTCATTAAATATAATTTTGGAATCAATTATTCTAAGAGAAGATAGAGACATAGTGAAATCTGACAAGAACCTTACAAGCATCCTCATCAAATAATAAATAAAGTCCTCATCAGTACGCCAATCAACTCTTTGTGGTTGAATCAAAAGAACATCTTCATTTCTTAATGTTCCTTGATTTACCATTCCTTGTTGAATGGAGAATGGATGTACTAAAAGCAGCAATAGATTCCTCTTCATGTAGCTCTCGAACCACCTCTCCACAATTGAAAGACCAATTGAAATTTCTTCTTTCTTCGATATTACCTGAAGAAATTCCTTCTTTATTTTCAAAAAGAGGATTTTCATAAATCCTGCTAGCATCCTCTTCATACAAGATATTGTCAAATGCGATGAGAATTTGAATGCTTCGGTTTCGTGGGAAAGCATTCCAAATCATATGTTTCTTGTATGAGATCAAGCTCATCAAGAATTACCTGAAGCTCCTCTGCTCTTCTTTTGTTTTCTTGCTCCCATGAATATTGAACAGCAGAAAATTGATTCTATGCTTCAATTAGATTCTCATGCACTTCTTGCAACTTGGCTTTGGTGAGCTCATTACACTCCAATGCCTTGTCGGTAATTTTGGCCACTATGTCTTTAACACGAATGATGTGCAAAGGACTTGATTTGAATTCTTTCAAGGCAAACTTAATGAACTTCATATCAGCAATGGAAATGCAACATACATCTTCTCCTCTAGGCACAACATAAGTCAAATTTTCAACATGCTGATGCAATCCATCAAGCTTTGACAGAGCTTGAATTCCATTTTCAACAGTTTGTGAGCTTGAACTGCAATCTTCATATGCTGGTTGAGATGATGTAGAACAGCTTTGATGGACAAAGATTTCAAAAATTGTTTGAGTTGCACTCCCCAACTTGTCTCGCATGTGATGGACACTCTTCATCATTCCATCCATAGTGCCTTCCAATCCATAGCTTTTTGCCTTAGCTTGTTTTCAGGTGGAGAGAAATCTGCCTTATGGCTACTAGAAACATCTCTTTCCACTTTGTTTTCTACACATGATTCAAAGGAGTTGGTCAAATCAACTTTGTAGTGGGAAGGGACTTTAGCTTCCTCTTTCTCTTGGCTTCCAAACCAGCATTCTCCCGAATTGTGAAAAGGTAATTCGCTGATTGAACACATATCTTCTACCAATTGAACTTCTCCTCCATTTGGATCTGCACTTATGATCTCATCATGCAACTCTATGTCAACTCTTGTTTCTAGAAGTTCTTCTCTTGGATTTTCAACTTGAGGCTCCTTAACACCTGTTGACTCATTGTTCTCTATTGCTGGATAAATGGAAACTCCTTGAACATTTGCTACAAATTCAAAGGGATTCCAACTTTCATCCTCCTCTTCAACTTCGGAAATCTCCTCTTTGTCCTCAACAGTCTTCTTCAAAAATGGCTTCAATTTTTCTTCACATTGACTGAAATTTCTTTGACTAACAAATCAGCAGTTGGAGAAATCTACTCTTCTCGTTCAAAGGCATTTTTGAGAAGGACTTGGACACTTTCGGGAAAAGTATCAACTTCTTTGATGGAGTCAATTAGAACATTTTTAACAGCTTGAAACACCCCCTCCTCCTGCTCACTCCAAGTTGAGGTGAAGAGATAATTAAATAAATGATAAATCTAATTCTCCATCTTCAATTCTATCAATAAGATGCAAGCATTAACTTCAGAAAATGTCTTTAAAACAGCTGCTCTTCTTGGAAACAAACTATTGTCAGTTTCATCCAAATCTTGAAAACTTTCCACTATCATTTTTAATATGATCTTCATGGTTTCATCATCATAGGGCAACTGGGGAATTACAATTCTTATTATCTCCATGAAACAAGAAGAAATCAGCAACTTAGTTTCTTCATCAGGATGCCCCAACCAATAGGGCTGATTCAAAAAATTCACTGCAGGAGCTGAAGCCAACTGCATTTCCTCCAAAGGTGGTGGCCTCACTTGTCTTAGACATTGTTCTAACAAATGAAGAATATTCTCTTCATTTCCTCTTGACTGAAATTCTTTGCCAAGTCTCTTTCCAACCAAAAAGTGAGTCTTTGCCAACTTCCTCTCTTCTTCATTAGCCATACCTTATTCTAACAAGACAAGGTTTTGCAAACCTCTGAAAAAAGTGTCAACTTCAAACACTTCTGAAGCATAAACTAAACTCTTCTGCTCTCTCATGTAGTATCGGTCTTCTCTGACTCTCATCTGATAACTAAAGCGCTGAAACTCATAGAATGGCAGGAAAACAGGCTCTGATACCACTAAAAAATACCCTCTCAATTCTTTCTTGATTTTTTCATTTCAAATACAATGCCACCATGCACCCGTTAAAGTTAGCTTCAAACCAAACGATGCAGAATAGTAACTCTAACCAAGAATGCGCCCTAAGACCCAATGTGAGAGGAGGGGCGGGCATATGGTCAAAGGATCCCTAGGATCTAGTTAACTCAATAATTACTTGATTACAATTGAGAGAGAAGTATTAAACTCAACACCAAGAATGTGCACACAAGATCCTTTAGAAGGCGAGGCACTAACATATGGCGGAGTGCTAATTACAAAACTGAAAGAACTTAGGCGGATAACCAGCTATGAGAGAATTTTCATTCTTCCACTAAAACAGTGGAAGGAAAGAAATTACAAATAAACAATTCATCCGCTATAGCAGGCATCCACTCAAGAGTGGGGATTCACCACTTGACAGTGGGTACAAGAAAGCTTAAACATTTTGTTTCTCCACACTGGCAGTATACCATCCAGGGATGCTTAATGTGAATTTAAAAAATAATTGCAGCAAACTGGAACAGTACTACTGTTTACAGTTTTACAATATGAAAAAGAGTTGCAATTTACATGAATATTACAATGATTTCAAAGCACCAAGATATTGGATGATTCCACGTTAGATATCAACAATAATTGATGAAGAAAAGACTAGAAATTCAAATTGAAACAAAGTCTGATATAAATCTGCAATTCTGGAAATGAATAACCAGCAACTTGTAAACTCACTTAAATGTTCATAACTTCACCAAATTACCTCCGAATTGACTGAAATCTTTTGCAAAAGCTCTCAAGGAGTAAGGCGCCCAAGAACAAAATAGAAAATAGCATCAAAACCTCTTCATTTATTTGGCACGAATTCCAATGTGCTCTAAAAGGGTACGGCCTGGCTGCAAGGGCGATTTTGCTCTTAAAAATCAGGTTCTTTGAATTTAAATCTCAGCTTCTATGGAAAGCATCACGCAAGGTCAACAAACACGTAGCACCAATGCCCAGAATGAAATAAAATTTATTCACAAAGCTGCTAACAAAATTCGATTTCGGCTGTATGTGAACCAGCAACATTAAAACTAGAAATTCTCACCAATATCTTCACTTTGATGCACAATATGCACTTCTGGATGAAGCACATTCTCAAAACAACCAACTAGGGTACCATAGTTTCAGGCCCGAAGAATGGAGTAAACTTGCTAAGCTTTACCTTAGGAGGATTCTGAAATTAATTCAGCATTATAACTTTAAAACATTTTCCAAGATATTAAATGAGAGAGCAAAGGCCTTCTTTTATAAATTTTGAAGTGACCCTTCAGCTTCTCCGTAAAAAACTCCCTTTCTTGCTCTTGAAAATATTTTAATTTTTAAAATATTTCTTCCCTCTTATTTTGGTGTCCAAACTTTAGGGAGATAATAAACTTTTAATAAAATAATAACCATCTCCAAAGTGGCGTCCCATCCTTAAAATAATTAACTCACTTTAGAAATATTAAATATTATTTCATGAGACGTCCTCCCTTTTATGACCACTTTTAAAAACAACATGAAGTTATTATGCTAGGCCAAGGTCATAAAATATTAAAATCATTAAATGATTTAAATAAATCATTTATTCACAAATGCACCTCAAAAAGCCAAATTAGGGAAAACTCAACTGCTCTGCTCAAAGTGAAAACCTTACTGTGTTGTTATCGACTGGAGTCCTGCTAAAAATAAAACTTACTAAAAATAGTAAATTCTGAAAAGTTGCTCCACTCACTTTGCATGTCATACCATTGCGAAGCTCTCAGAAAACCCAGAAAGAATCCGCAATCCAAATCTCAAAACTGCAATGTGCTGGCTAAAAATAGCAATTTCCGGAAAAGGTTGTCTGATGGAGATACATGTCACACTATTCTGAAGCTCTCCAAAAACTCAAAAAACATCACCGGACATGCATCAGAAACTCATACATGCCAACCCTCAAAAACTGCTCCAGAATCCCAATAGAATAGGAAACCCTAATTTTACCTCTAACAAGACTACGGGCTTCCGGAAATAGGCTATCAGGCATTGAAGGCCGAATGGCAAAAGTGGGGACATTACAATATGTTCTTGTGGCTTTGAGGATATGATCAGTAGTGATCAACACACATTATCTAACGGTATCAAGTGTATTGGAGATCTGCAAGCTTAATCTTCAATTAACAATGTGTTACAGTTGATCCGGAATGCTCTGTTTCTACATTTTTAGTAAGCTTCTTTAGCTGCACCAGCATTTAATGATCAAATATTTCTAGAAATGGTTGTAGGGATATTGCAGATTACCTACATTGTTCATATCTTGATCTACATGATGTTTTTGTGTCATGTCCCCTCCATTCAGAAGAGCTAATCCTATTATTTTAATTTAATAATAGTGTTTCTAAACACTAGTAACTAATAAAATGATAATATAATAGTAAGAATGTTATTTTCAAATAGATAAACTTGAATTTTAAATATAAAATAAATAAACTGAATTTGGGTGCCAAAAAAATAAATAAATTTAAATTTTTAATTTTTGGGCTGACCTCTTGGGCCACATGCTTCAAATTGAAGCCTATTTATTGTGCTTGTTGGGCACTAAGTAAGGGATTTTTTGAAGAATGAATTTTCTGACCAGCTACATTAGCAGGACAAAACCCCTATTGATGTTTAAGGAGGTTAGGACAAAAACCCTGACCATCCTAAATTCCATCTGCATTCAATTTTGCAAACCTATTCACTCAAACTTAGTTGCAGGTCTGGGCGGTTATGTGAATCATCCATAGTTGGAAAACTCGCCCCAAAAAAAAAAACTCGCCAAGCCAAAAACTGGAGAGTTTTTTAAAACTCGGCAAAAACTCGGAAACTTAAAAAATTAATTAAATTTCATTAGAAACATTTTTTTTTGTAAAGTCGAGTTTTTTGACGGCAAAAAGTCGGAAAAACTCATCCTCGCGAATTAAACTGAGAAAAAACTCGTTTTTAAAAAAAACTCAGCGAGTTTTTTGCCAGTCTGCCAACTATGGAATCATCACATCTGCACTTGGCACACAAGGAGGAGCATCTTCAGACCCAAGTCGCCACATTGTTTCCTCAATAAGGAAGATGGTAGGAAGCATTTCCAATGCTCAAGTCTGATCTAGATCGCCATGCTTATTGCTAGGTTGCATTGGAAGTCAACAAACCGCTAGGGTTTCAAACTAGCTCAGATCTAAAGGAGGCCACACATCTAGAAGCCTATGCTAAGCAATCAACTCTCATTCACTGACAACCAGATCAAATCGGACATAGGGCAGCAAGGAAATAATAAAGTGTAAGGAGATCTACAATTGAGGGTTTCACGCCTCAATTTTTGAGTTTCGGGTATTGTCTGAAAGCAGACCTATTAATGACGGTGCTCCTATATACTCAACCATTAGCCTACTCAAGATCAAGTTAATGGTGATATCACAACCTTTGTTTTTGCATGCCAACAACCAATAGTATGCATTCATTGTTGATAAAAAGGTCAAAATCTAAAACTTGTGATCTATGATGTGACAGTAATTTGTATGAACTTCTACGATGTAATTTTCGAATTTTGTATGTGAAGTAATATATTGCTATGACTTGAACTTCCTCAAAAAAAGCCCCTAGGATTCTTACATTTTGGTATCTCCTCAGTGGTGTGAAGTCAAGCAGTAATAGTATTGATGGTACTTGTACTAATCGAGCCGACATGACTTGTTTTCTTCATTTGCAATTGATCTTGATCAGTTAATATTATTGTGGAGAACGTGTAGAAGTGCTCTTAGGCCTCAACATAGCGTGTGCTGATCTATAATGTCCCCACTCTAAGAATGACATCATGGTGGCTTAATTCTAGCCAGTCCAACATTCTTGTGGGTTAGATGGCGTGATAAAGGAATGATTTTAGCCATGAGAGTTAAGTTTTGGTAAGATGTGTTTAGGGGATTAAGAGGGAATTAATAATTGTCCTTAAATAATGTTGATCTTATTTTATCATTGTCTCCTGCTTCACTTGTAAGTCAAAGCACACAAGGAGGTCAAAGCAAGCAAGGAGGTCTACTTCAAGTCAAAGCAAGCATAGAGGTCTATTTGCAAGACCAAGCTAACAAGGAGGACAAAGCAAACAAGGAGGTGAGAAGACCTCATCAAATCAAATCTGATCTCTTCCTTGGGTGGCTCAAGTAAGCTTCCAAATTGAAATATTTTAATATTCAAAAAGCAATCAGATCCTCTCCTAGGACGGTTTGGGGAAACTTAGTCATTAAGTTATGAATATTTTAATAAGGAAAATTTGATCCTCTTGAAGGCGACTTGTGCTAGGTGACTTAGCCATGAAGTAAAGTAAATATTTTATTAAAAACAAATTTGGTTCTTCCCTAAGGGCGGTTTTGTCTTAAGGCCTTATTTAAGAAGGCTTGGGTGGTGGAGAAAGACATGTTTTTGTGTTGCTATTTTAATTGAAGAGAGTTGTCTCTTGACTGAAAGTAATTTTAAGTCTATTCAAGGTGATGCTCCTTTGAATATTGTGGTATGGTGATGCTCTCATTCCACCATGTGAGATGAAAAGTAGAGTTCATCATAGAGCTTAAACAGATTGCTTTGGTGAAGTTTCAATTGCAGATTGTGACTTTGTTTTGGTGACACTTTCAACTTTACTTGTTGGAAGAAGGTTTCCAAGAAGTTCGCATGGCAAAGAAGGATAGTTTTGGTGATTTCCAGCTCCAGGCATAACCAGAATTTTGTTACAGCAGTCCTCAAGCTGACTTCATTATCATATCTGAAAAGTTTCTGGGTATCTATAATCTCCAATGGGCTTCTACAGTCGATTTTTAGTCATCTCCAGCTGAGCATATCATCCCACTTCACATAGCTAGGGTTTGGACTTGTGTTTTGGCACAAGTGGATGTAATTGGAGGTCTGAAATTCAAATCAGACCTGATTGTTTATACTTCCATCCCTCTCTTTTTGTAATCAGCTTTCAAATCAAATAAGAAGTTGAGCTATCTTTGCTAGGTATGTCCATCTATGTTTATGTGTCCTATTTAATTGCTTAAAGTCTATGTTCAAGTTCATTTATTTCTATTTGTGCTTGGAATATTTCAATCTGCATGTTATAGTAAACCCTAGTTGAAATCAAAGTTAAGAGCAAATCAGAATTTTCAGGCCAACACAAGGGAAAATTTTCAGTTTGAACCTGTAAGGGTTTTTACATGATCCGAAATCAAAGTTCTTTCGCTTCGGATATGTTTTGATGTCAACCTGTGCAATATCATTTGTTACATCTAAGGGTCATCTTTTAGCCAACTTAATTGGAGGTTTTGTATTGTTGCGGAGGATATTTATAGGACAAATCATTTGTGAAGTGTGTGCAAGATTTGAATATGAATTAAGCAGAATGTTAAACATGAAGTGTGTAAAATCTATATGAAGATGTAAATGTGCGAAAAACGAACTGCAATGTCAGCATAACTCAAATGCCTCATCTACAGTAGTTCAAGTCTTAGCTTTCTTATCATAATTTTCATGTACCCTGCTCTAGGACAGTAAGTCTCATCAGGTCCTTTGTATCTTGCCCCTGAAGTTGTCTCTGCTTCATTGTGTGCAATTCTATAAGCAATGAGCCTTAAACTACATTGTAAAAACTTTTAAGTTGTGAGCTTTTATATTGTGAGTTAACTCTCACCGTAGTTTTTCCCTCATTGGGTTTTTCATGTCAAAATCCTAGTGTTATGGTGTGGTGTATGTCTTCCTTTATGCTATTCTTTCAGTTCATGTGCCTCTCAACGTTGCTCTGTGTTCAACACTATGTAATAATTAATATTATCTTTGTGTAGATCTTATGCAATTCATATCAGCATATTGGAGTAGCATATTTAAGGTGACCTAGATCAGTTTTATAAAGCAATTTGAAGCAGATTCATAAGACATTTTGAGCAGAGGATATAAGGTCAAATGGGTGATCATATTTGAAGTTTAAATGGATGATTTGAAGGCTTACTATGCTGGCCAACCTAATAGGATTTAAAGTTTAAAGAATCAAACTTGGATATCAATTTGGGCCGATTTATCCTTTGGCACCAATGTTTGAAGACTCAAATTTAAATGGTAAATCATGTGTCCGACCCCCCTATTGGTGCACCCCATTTTGGATATTTAAATTTGAAAATAGAAATAATATATTTTTGTAAGGGTCAACCCCTCTTGGGAGAGTCACCTCCTTTGGGCGAAGGGGCATGTTGGATGAGGTATAAAACAAGGCAAAGTAGAGGTGTGAGAAGCAACTTTTTAAATGAAGTATCCTTCTATATATTAGCAGATTTAAGTGCAGATCTGAGGGCAGTTTTGAAGCAAAATCCAAGAGCAGATCTAAGAGGATTTAGAGCAGAATTATTGCAGACTTGCAAAGGGGATTTAGAGCAGAAATTATAGCTGACTTGCAAGAAAATTTAGAGCAGAACTATTGCAGACTTGCAAAAGAACTTATAGCAGAATTATAGCAAACTATAGACCAGATTTGTAAGTGAACTTAGAGCAGAATTGTAAAAGAAAGTATTGCATTATTTGAGACAACATTTGTGAAGGAAAGTTGTTACATCATCATTGTAATGTCCCCTTATTAAAATTAGGCTAGCTTGACCTAGAAACATAAAATGCACAAGTTAGGATTAGGGATTTTGTATTTACTAATCAATTAACTTGTATGTGAAACATGCCTTTAGGACCTGCACACATCATGCATAACAAACAAATACCACATAGACCCTTGATCATATTTAGATTAGACAATTCAAGTTGTACATATTAAGAATAAGGCAGATGCATTACTCAGTATTGAATAATCCTATTACTATGTATTGAATATATTTTCGTTCTTCCCTCTTTCATAACCCCAACGAAGGATGGTAGAATTATTGTGCCAAGGGCGCGTGAAACAATATCCAAGTGTACTCCCTCAAGATTTCCTACCTGTTGTGCTTATGGCACACACGCCCAGTTCGGATCGAGGACCCTCTCTTCCTTGTTTTGCTTGTCGGGTCCCTTTTTTTTGCTTTGCCTCATTTTGTGTGTCCATTTTTGCGCCCTACAGGTCAGCTCACCCTCCAAAGTCACATTTTAAGTTTGAACGAACTAGGCCCCCTTTGAAAATGTTAAATCTTTGGCCTTTTCGGGTTTCCCTTCCCGGGTTTCCCTTTTCGGGTTTCCACTACCGGGTTTCCCTTCTCAGTTTTTCGTTCCAGATTGGCCGTTGCAGACAGCCACGGCTAGACGCTTTCCCGACCTGTCGGGTCCGACCTTCTGGGTTTCCCTTCTCGGAATTCTACCTCCGGAATTCCGTTTTTGAACAGCAACGGCTAGACCTCTTCCCAGCCGTCAGACCCCATTCCTCCCGTCGCCGCCCACGAATTCGAACTCACCAAGCTATCTGGTCGTCGTACGGAACATTAAATTGTTGTATTAATGAAAGTTTCGGCTATAAAATCGGATTTTCCAACTGTCATTTTCACGCAACCGAGTGATAGAAATTTGCAGAGCTTCTCGGCATCCGAAATTTTTCGCCCCCGCGCCTGAGCTCTCATCCTGCCATGTTCCGCGTGTTCGGCAGTATCATTCTTCAGGATTTCGAGGTATGTCCACCATCCGCGCGCCTCGTCCTCCTTTTTGTGAAATTCCAAGTTAAAACGAAGTAAAAATGTAAAAATAGGTTAAAATCTGGTAGGTAGATTAGTACTCCCACTAAAAAATCCACCTTTTAAAATCCGGGAAAACCACATAAAATCATCAGAATTTAACGCCGGATTTTAACCCCGCCGCTGTTGTTCTTCGAAACAGTCGCTGGCGTCTTCTGGGCCCGGACTTTCCCGCGGCCGTTTGCGCAAAATGCAAAACTTAAACTTCAAAATTCATAGCGGCCAAGCTCGCCCTGAATCCCGGCCTCCGGATTTCCCTTCACGGGTTTCCGTTGTGCCCCTGCCGTTTAAAACAGCCTCCCTCGAGCGTCTTTCCGATCCTCGGATCCCGAGCTCGTGAAACCCGTTTCAAACTTGCAAAAAATGGAAAATCGGCCAAGGAACAAACTGTCCCCGGGATCCGACCCTCGAAGATTCGTTCCCGGAATTCCTTGTCAATTCGCCATTGTGAACGGTCTGCCTTGAGTGTCCATCCGGACTTCGAACCCCATGCACATAAAGTCCTTTCAAAATACATGGAAGAAAAAAAGTCCAAACTCAATTCGGACTCCAGACTCCGGAATTCCGTCTTCGGGATTCCGTTCTAGCGTTGCCATCTCAAATGGCGAATTCGGGACGTCTTTCCAACTCCCGAACCCCGACTCTACATTTTTGTTCCAAAGCGATCGGAATTAACCTACGCCCAAAATATGTCCGGACACGACCTCCAGAATTCTACCTCCAGGATTTCATTCCGCTCTCGTCGTCTCGAACGACTGAACCTAACCGACTTTCTGACATCTAGGTCCCGACCCGTTGTTCACCATCAGACTTTCCCACCTATTGAATTTGCCTCTGGGGATTACCTGCCGGAATTCCACTCTCGGATTGCCGCCTACATTTCACCGTTCTGAACGGCTAACCTGAAACTGCTTCTCGATAGTGGCAATCCGAGCTCCGAAATCTAACTCTCGGAGTTTTGTCTTCCCTACGCCATTTATGGCAGCCTTCCTGCAGCTAATACCTGAACGCCTAAACGAGGGCTCAAATGACCTCCAAATCCAAAATGGACTTCGACCCACTTGCTAAAATTAGGATTCCTTTCTCGGCAACCCTCGATTGAACAGATCCAACATCGGGAAGCACCTTTGGGAGTCTTGTGCCTCATTTGCCCTTCCAAACGGCATTCTGCTAAGGGAACTCCGGCCCTGGAAGCCCGAGTCACCTACTTTGCTTTCTAATAGTGTTTTATCAAATGCTAAACGATTATCAAATATGAATGGAGATTGTGGATCTAACCTTGATATGCAGGGATTTGTCCAAGGCCGCTTTCCCACAATAATGTTGCTAATCCATGTCTTTTGTGCAGGATTTATGGAATCCGACGCAGGAACTTCTAGTGCCTCCAAGGAAAAGAGGAAAGGAACAGCCAAAGCACCCTGGGGCAAAAAGGATAAGGATAAGATGAAATACAAGTTTCAAGGGGTGCCCTTACAGTCCCGAATCACTACTCTTTGAAGAGATGTCACAGATACCAATATTGGTCAGTCGATATTGATGAGTTCACACAAAGAGTCGGGGTGAATCCCAAAACAGAAAATGCAAGATTGATAAGGAGCAGCGGACTTGCCAAAGCTGTAGACTTCCCGCAGACCTTGGTGGCCTCGGAATTGGTAATGGCATGCGTAGAGGCATATCAGCCTGAGACCAGAACCATAGTGGACCAAGATGGGAATATCCTAGCTGATATGTCTCCGCCAGGTATAATGGCAACTTTCCACATCCCTGCCTTTAAGAGCATGGAGACCCCCAACATGGAAGAATGCAAGGAGTTATGGGAGCAAGATCCGTTGAAATGCAAGAAACTAATCAATCAGTACTGGTTGAAGGATAAGCGAGGTAGCATTGGCAAGCTCCCTCATTAGCTTTTTCGCAGTGATTTCTTCGAGGATTACCATGACCTCGTGACCTTACTAAGTCGAGTAATGGGTCTTCCTGTTGCGGCCTTCTTCCAGGAGTGGATGTTTTACTTTGCGAAGCACATTCTCCGCGGTGACGGCTTTGCATTTTATTGGGTGGAGATAATCAATGATTGCTTCTACGAACAGTTTACAAATGTGAAGAAGACCTCCAAGTTCTTCATGACATCCTACTTGGTGTACTCCCTCGCCGATCGGGGCATTATCATGGATTAGCTGCAGTACCCAGTGAGGCATCGGAAGCAGAGCTCAAACCTTATGATAAGTACCCTCAACTGCAGTACCGAAACTTCAAGAGGGATTATTGTAGGGTAAATGACGCATTCATCGCCTACATCATTCGATCTCTAAGAGGCAACTTTCAGAGAAAAGTTTCCCACAGTGTCAGGGCCCTCCTCAGGCAATACGCCTTCCTATATATACAATTTCCAAAGTTCACTTACATCCGTGCCCGGGGATTTATGAAAAGACCAAACAAGCTGCCCCGGTACCCTAATGACCGGATTATACTATTGGAGCTGACTTGGCAGCTGCGGCACAACATAATATCCTGAGCAGCAAACATCTAGCGAGTACACCTTACCCCATTGGGCTTGGCCAAGGAATGTACAAGATTCATAGCTCCCAGTGTGCGGGATACTCAAAAAGGGAGTTAGCCGAATACCACTTCTGACAATATACAGCTCGGCCCCGAATTGACCCGTATGGTCATATTAGAAAGGCATTGGGACGGGAATATGCCCACCTCCACAATGTTGAGGATTTCTAGGCTAATTGTAGAGATGATCTTGAAGTGCGGTTGCGGCACTACATGCGCATGACTACCCTCTACGTGCAGAGAATAAACTTTTGCCCAATTCCTGATCAGCTTGAGAAAGATGAAAGCACGGTGATCGATCCAGGATATGATGTTATCGCCAATTTGCCACTGCCTATGATTGATTGGAACGAGCGAGAGGTTGATAACCTCGACGTACTCACTAAACCCGTCGAGATCCGAACAAAGGCATGGATCGACCAACAGGTAGCCCGAATGAAGCAACAAGGAATTGCCTTAACGCTTAAGGGAATCGAAAGTGAACCAAGTGGCTCCAATGGTGGGGTGGTCGCCGCTACAACTAGGGAAACATCCAAAACCCCACCATCAGTCAAAACCAAAAAGAGAAAAGAAGCTAGTGAGCAGTTGCCCATGCCAAAGGTTTATGCCCGAAAGGTATTAGAGGGCGAGCCGCCAAAGAAACAAAGGAAAACAATCGGAGGCGCGGAGACGTCTGTGATACCCAAAGGTCTGCTCCATGGGATAAGGGGAGAAGGGCCTGAACTACCGAGGTCTCCGTCTGCTGCAATTGTTTCTGTTGTTGCCACCGCCCTGCATACTTCGCTTGACGTTTCCGTTTCTTCCCCGCCTGCGGCGGACATCTCTGTCCACCTTGCTTCCACCTCTCCAATCATGCAAGTCGTACCGGTGGATTCGTCCTCCGCCACGACCTCGTCAGTCTCTTCTTCCTCTATGTCTTCTTCCCTTCCCTCTGTTTCCGCTGCCACGATGCCTGTCCTCAGCCTCTCAGAATCCTTTGTAAAGTACATGCAAAACGTGCCATTCGAGCTTTCAATGATGCTTACTAGTCCAATGGTGCAAGCTGCAATAGCTCAGGCTATGGCCAACACTCCAGCTCTCCCTCCGCCTTCCGAACCACCAAAAATGGAGGCAACAATGCAGATATTTGATGAACTTGAGCGACGGCCGCTAGAGACTGCAAAGAGGCCAGAAGATGAAGAATTTGAATACCACGAGCACCCTTTATTTGAACATCGGGAGATCAATGAGGTGGCCTATGAGTCTTCCAGTGAGGACAGCGAAGAGCTTGACATTGAGTTAGTCCAGGAAATGCATGATCCAGAGCTTGAGGCTGAATGGAGCAAGCAGCTTAAGGAAATCGAGGATAAGTCGGCTTGCAGTGGATGAAGAAGTTACTACTCCGGAGACTGAAGGTAGCAGGTCTCCAACTGAAGGGCATGGCCAAACCCTAGAACATGATGAGGAAGCATCCCTCCATGAAGATGAGCAAGAAGATAAGCCCGAGGAACATAAACACAACCAAAATGAAGAAGAAAAGGGTGCTGAAAGGGAGGATCCCTCCAACGAGCAATTGCGCACCAAGTCTCCCACTAAGTGTGTAACACTCGAACAGGACTCCGATGAGGAGAAGGAATATGCAGGAACTGAGAAGGGGGCCCTTGTCGTCAAAGCCACTGAACTCGGGACAGAGGACAGCAAGAATCAAGGTGAATCACCCAGGGAAAAACCCCAAATGCTCGATTGGTTGGAGAAGCAGTTGAAGCAAAAAACTCCCACCTTAAAAGATCCTAAGGCAAGGCTGGAAGCCATACTGGCCAGAGCACAAATAAGCACCAAGAAAGAGAAAAGGCCAAAGATCAGATCAAAGGTAACCATGGATGCCTCCGGATCTAGGGAGGTACAAATAGCGACACCGGTGGTTGGAGAGCAGGGAATAACCTATAGCGTCTCAACTATCAATTTGGGAGTAGCCACGAGAGAGTAGAAGGTTGACCACCTCCAAGAATTGGTCACCACAGTGGTACACCTTATCCAGCAGGATAAGGTTTCGAAGGAGGAGCTCAAGGCACAAGTGGCCGATCTGATAGCCTATATTCAGCAATGGTCGTCCCCGGATGAGCAGCCCACTACGTCATCGGTCCCGCCTCAATTGTTATCTCAAGAGCAAATCAACAAATTGGAAAAGAGAAGGAACTTGGATAAGACTACGGAAAACTAGTTCCGACAAGTTTTAGACATAGGAAACACAAATATCAACTTGGTTGTTCGAACAGCAAATAGGTTCTTGGAAGTAGAAAGGACTTTTGAGGGTACAAAGCAAGTCTGCGAGGGGTTCCCAAGGAAGTACAGAGCAGCCTACCCGAAAATTGAAGCCATACTCGCGTTGCCAAGCGAGGTTTGGGAGAAGGACCTTGCCCTCAAGGATGATGACCACTGGTTAGTGGATGTATGGAAGTGGGACTTTGACCATCAAAGGGAAAAGCTGGAGCAGATTCTGGAACGGCTAGTTCTGGATATCAAATGGGCCAAGGAGGCCAGAGAGGATTGCGCTCGATACCTCAAGCTAATGACGGGATACAAGCCACCCGCTGGTGAAATTAATTTGGAGAGCGTAAAGCCACACTTCTTAAAAAGCATGGAGGATGGGATGTCAGCTGAAATCACCATGGGTTTCATGAGTTTTGTTGCTCGAGCCTTCACCCAATCAGAACTTTTCAGAGATAATGCTACCAAATATGATGACGACTGGAAGAAGCTCATTAACAACTCCCAAGAATGGAGCTATCAAGTGCTACGATCAGATATTATGGAGATGGATAAGCTCTAGCCACTGATCTTGAGCTTCGTAGAATATGCAGCTTTAAAGAAGCGCGAAAGCAACCCTGTCATCGATGAAGAATTCCTCAAAGAATAGCTGCAGCAACGGGCAAACGGAAAAAAGACGAAATTGCTACAGTGTTGTCACTAGATGACAAAATAGGGAAAAGGTAAGAAATGTTTTATAAATGTAATATATTTGGGGGTAGGTGAAACCCTAGTGTAAAATGAATCCTAGCCACACAATAGAATCAAATCTTGGCCACCTATTTTACTTTTTGAAAACTATAAATAGGGCTCTCCTCTCATTTGAAGAGAGTTGAGTTGTTGTAAAGGCATGTTGCATAAATTATAATAGAAAATACAGTCATTTTCTGGTGTATTTTTTGGGTTTCTCCACATGTTTCATGATTCTTCTCCCTTTAATTAAAACTCTACTTCAAGTTACTTTGTTGTTCTAATATCCTTTAGTTAGCTTTAGTGGATTTAATATGTTGTCTTCGATTATGAAGCTTTTTGTTGTGTGTATGTTTTCCTTGTCCATACTTTTGGTCATTTGCTGCTGGTAAGTGACTGTGTAAAGTTAGCCTGGATTTTAATTTCATAGTTTCTCCTTAAACTTTGTCTTTATTCACATTTACATGGCGAACGAATGATGAATATTTGCAGTCCTCAGAAGATAGCATAGATTTCATGACATTGTGAGAATTCTGATTAAGTGAAATCCTATTTAAGGAAACTGTCCATAGCAGGAACCTCAATGATCACTGTTCATCGGTAGTTTGTAGGTCCAAGAACCATCCTTCTTCCCTGCCTCTCTTCTTTTCTTTTTTTTAAGAAACAACCTGTGCTAAGGTTCATTACACATTGTAAAGCCAAATCTGACGAAACAATGGAGTCCAAGACTGTTGTCTGAGCCTTCAGCAAAGTGCAATAATTTCATATTCGAAGAACTCCATTCATTGACCCAATTCTCCTATAGCTTTAAATCACGTAAGACCGCCTTGTGATTCCAGCAAATCACATCAAACAACTGATATATTCCAAGCACTGTCAAGACCTGACATCCGAGAGACCTTGGGATAGTGTTCTGCAATTTGATTGTGGAAGATTGTCTTTCAAAAGCGGTAATGCACCTGTGCATTACCTCTGTTGAGAAGTGCATACAAACACCATCAACACTACCTATCTTGGGACTATCCATCAAGTGACCGAATTACTCCGCCTCTCCCTCCACAAACTCCCTATCCTTAAATGGGTATTAGCAAAAGTGAGTATGCTCAAAAATCCATTCTTATATTAAAAAATCATAATTGCTTTCAGGCTCAATAATTGCTGCAAGCATCATTATTGCATAATTGTATATATATATATATATACTTCATATCATTATTCCTAATAATCACCTTTGCATAAATATATGTCATATATATATAACTATGTATATGTTTATGTATTTATATATTAATAATTATATTTAATTTTGACTTCCCCAACTTTAGCCTTGCCAATAATATTTAATCCTATATATATATTCTTTTCCCAATCTGCTGTGTTACCAGATTTCCAAGTCATTTTCCTATCTCCTAACCATCGATCAGCTTGTATATGCCTCCTTTTAATTTTTGTCTTATTTCTCATCCATCGATGCCCCTCTCCCTTTCAAAAGATTCTCTTTTAATATCCTTGATAGGTTCAAATGGCATGACTTTTCCTTGCACTAGGGACGTGTCTTTTAGTTAGTGTTAACTGCTGTCTTTTCTGGGCTGAATGTTAATTGATGCCTAAATGAACCGCTACATATGATAATACAATAACAATCGCTGTTAACATTATTCTATGCTGCAATTTAGATATAACCGATGCCTTAGTAAAGATGATAAGTATTCTACAGCAAATATATTAATTGTTTTTTTTATTACAAAATATATATAATATGTTTATTATTATTATTTGTATTAGTTTCTTTTAAATTATCAATAATAAATTGTAATAATTAATGATTTTTAAGTTGTCAATATTTACACTTCTAATTAATATTTAGGATAAATGGTAATTACTTATATTTACGATTATAATATTATCTTGATAATTATAATCATAATAAAAATGCTAATATATATATACATATATCTATCTCTTTATTTATTTTCTCATATATTTACATTTCAATGTGTTATGCTTTTGGGGACATGACAATCATCAAGAAGACTTGTGAAGGCAAGCGATTACATCATCTACAAATCAAGTCATGAAGGAGAGCACTTCTGTGCTAACTGTTTGATCATCTACAAGCAGAGGTGTGAAAGAAAGTGCATGTATAATCAGATCTTTGTGAAGACAATATCATCCTTTGAAGAATTTAGAGGTTGGTGCCTCTCATTAAAGGAGATTGGTGTCTCTTGCTGAATTGGTGCTCAATTATGGGGATTGGTGTCTCCAATGGGTTGGTGCCTACAAAAGAAGATTTGTAAAAGAAGTAGGTTGGTGCCTACAAGGAAGATCTATATATAAGCAATATTTTGTCGTGGTTTTCTCCTACAAAGGTTTCCACGTGAATCCTGTGTTCGTCATGTGTTCTTAATTGTTAGATCTTGCATGTATGCTATTGCTATGGTTAATTAAGTTTTGAAAAGTAAAAGATTGTTGTTATACTAATTCACCCCCCTCTCAGTATAACTATGTGCTCATCAAAAAATATAAAACATTTGATTACTTATAAAATATAATTAAAACATATAATAAAACTTAAACAATAATTAACCAAATTGATTGAAACATAGATTATTTCAAACAAACATAACAATATGTAAGTAATTACGAATCTAGAATCTCAAATCTTCGGTATTTTATTTTGTGGGTTTGATGTATAAGCACCCACATGCTCAATTCCTTACCTTTTAGCCACATTCTCAAATCCTAATGTATTTGTTCATTACTATTTATAAGTTTATTCACTTGGATTTAAGAACATAGTCTTTCGTCTTAAAGACCCACATTCTTAAATGCTTGGTTTATGAGTTAAGTACTCTCTATTTTTTTTGTATCGAAACATTATATTTATGTTTAAGTATCAACATGCTTAAATTCCTATTTATTTTTTTGGGCTTAAGAACATATATTCATTGTAAGTACCCACGATGTCTTATTTAATTGGTCATTATTTTTGTTTATTCTTTTGGGAATAAATATCCAATCTTAATATGTGAGCACCCTATTGAGTGTGTGAAGTCCAACAGTCAGCAACCATTTGTCTTCCCCTACCTCTTCGTTTCTTCTTGTTGTCTCTACATATTTGGAGACTTTTAAAACATTTGTATGATTAATGATGAGGATGTACTTGTATGTAATATCCCTTGCTCGAAATGACCTCAACTTGCTGAAGATATGCTCAAGGAATATTGTCAAACACTTTGCAAACAATCCTCTTCAACGCTGTTTCTGTGTTTCAGACTGATTATACTTGCTTGGAATGTGTTTTGAATGCTGCAATTGATGTTTTAGAATGCTTCTAATGATGCAAAATTGATCAACAAAGTCTCAGCAATGCTATGCCAACCCTTTTCTACCTTTACATGCATATAAGTGACTGAAAATGTGAATCTACAGCAACTAGGAATTATGACAAACACTTGGCATGCATTCTCATATGATAATCTAGAACTCAAACAATATAAGCATTACATCAAACAATTGGCATGCAACTTATCCCTCCTTTATTGAATACAATCATCAAATACAATGCTGATATGAATAGCCAAGACTCTTGGCTTACAATGAATGTTCAATACAATGCCAAATCTGATATAAATGATTACCTACAGCAGCAAGACTAGATAACAATGCAAATCAACTCCAAAATCATGAAGAACCTGGTTATAGCAGCACCTACGATGATGAAGATGTAGCAATCAACAACCAAGCTTAAATGAACTCCTCTTAAGCCCAATCGATGCTTTCACCCAGCCGCCCCTATTCTTGCCTGGCAATACTTTAGATAAATAAATGCAGCAATTAAACTCCACCTCTTGGCACTTGAAATGATCGGTAGGACCAAAGGATCAAAATGCAACAATGCCTAGAACCATAGGATGCTTCGATGATGAGAGATGAACAAAAATGTCTTGCCAATGGCGCCCTTGCTGTAGTATATCAAACCACTGAAATTATTTATCAGCAACTTGATAGCTACTCCAAAATACTCCAAAACGATTGCCAAGCTCTCCCAAGATGAATGCTCAAATACCCACAAAGAAAACAATGCACGAATGAGGCCATACAAGCAAAAACCTGAATATGATATGCAAGATCGACCTCCATTAAAATCTGATATGAATCCTCAATATGCTCAAGTTAAACTTCTAAATGAAGCTCACAACTAGCAATAATTCAGCTGATATTTCACAACCTCAAAATTGCTTAACCAATGAGAATTTTGTTCCCAATAGCTGGAAATGGCTGAAACCCTAGTTGGCTCCTTCACCAAACAATCTCAACAAATAAATATCAAATGTCAATTTCTGGATATCCAAAAATGAGCCCTTAAGATCCTTTTATACTTCTCCAGGGAGAGCTCACACACCTTTCTTGTCAATGTGGGATAAAAGATATTTTTTATTTTTTTAGTGACTTAATAATATAATTATTTATTTAAGTCACTTTATTAAATTATTAAATATAAGGTCACCTTATAATATTTATTTATTTGATAACCTTACAAATAATTAATTTAATACCACTTTTAATTTATTTAAAATAATCAATTAGTCATCCTTATGAAATATCATTATTTTGGACAACTAAATCAATTAATTTAATTAAATAACTTTGCCTCCAAATTGGGGACATTACATTGAATCTACTATAACAAATAATAAAACAGAGACTGCCCTATTTTTCCCGTGGATGTAGCCATTAACGGTGAACCACGCAATTGTTGTATTGTGTCTTTCTTTTTTGCGCAACAGTTATTTGTTAAAATCAAAGTTTGTGGTTCTTTATCTATTTTTATAATTAACAATTGGTGTCAAAGCTAAGTGAATTTGAGAAGAGATGGAGGATGCAA
This sequence comes from Sequoiadendron giganteum, assembly GCA_007115665.2. NCBI lineage: Eukaryota > Viridiplantae > Streptophyta > Pinopsida > Cupressales > Cupressaceae > Sequoiadendron > Sequoiadendron giganteum. The sequence continues at coordinate 984,496,942 of CM021100.1, read as the reverse complement.
ATAAGTGGAGGATTGAAAAATTCTCAAGCCAGAACTTAGAAATGTGGAATTGCAATTGGAAGCATTGTTGATTCAAAGAGATCTCTCAATCATGTTGGAAGGCAAAGCGAAGAATCCAATTGCAATGTCCAATAAAGACTAGGAGAAATTAGACAAGAAGGCAGTGGCAACAATAATCCTCTCTCTATCCAATAATGTGTTATTTAATGTTGCAACAAAGAAAACAGTGAAAGGATTGTGGGAAAAGTTATCTGACATGTATGAGATGGATTTTGCATCAAATAAAGTCTTTATAATGAAGAAATTGTACAACTTGAAAATGAAAGAAGGCGGTAATGTGTCAAACCATTTAAATGAATTTAATGCACTGATGAGCCAATTAATTTATGTGAGCATAAACTTGGATAATGAAAACAAGACCATTTTTCTATTTTGCTCCCTACCCGATAGTCGGGAAGGAGTTGTTACTGCTATCAGCAACTCGATGTCTAGCAAGAAGGGAAGTGTATTAAAATTTCATGATGTTGTTGGGACTCTTCTTAGTGGGGATATGAGAAGGAAGAATCAAAGTACTTCATTGGAAGAAGCTTTGATAACTGGCAATAGGGGGAGGTCACACAAAATGAGGGAGGTATAACAATAGAAGAAGATCAAATTCTAGCAAGAGGTCAAAGTCAAGAGGCAGAAATTAATTGTCAGTATTGTAGCAAGGAAGGCCACATCAAGAAAAATTGTTGGTCTTTCAAGAAAGCTGAAAATCAGTCCAGAGAACATGATGTAAATACGGCATATGAAGAAGATGTGAGTGCTCTTGTTCTAACTGTTAGAGAAGCTACAATAGACGTTTGGGTGTTTGATTCTAAAGCATCTTTTCATGCCAAGAATATTTCAAAAACTATCAAACCAAAAATTTTGGTAAGGTTTATCTTGGTGATAATAAACCTTGTGATATTGTTGGCAAAGGAGATATTTTGTTGAAACTGAAAAATAGAAATAGTTGGTTGTTATGAGATGTTAAACGTGTCCCTCAAGTCAAAAAAAACTTAATTTTAGCCGAGCAATTGGATGCTCAAGGATGTAGTGTCACTTTCAAACCAAGTGCATGGAAAGTGACAAAAGGATCCTTGGTAATTGCAAGGAGCGGTAAATCAGGCACTTTGTATGTGCTAGAGAGTCACATTGAAGTGGGAGCGGCAATAATAGTTGCGAACAATGGCATGAAACTTTGGCACAAGTGGCTCAGTCATATGAGCAAAAAGGGCCTTTAGATTTTGCACAAAAGAGATCAACTTCCAAGTTTGAAATCAATTGATTTAGATTTGTGTGAGCATTGTATCTACAGGGGGTTGGTGCCTCTGCAGGGTGGTGGCGGATGCCTTGGTCAGTAGGGTTGATGCCCTGGGTGGTGGGGTCTTGGGTGGGGATTATAGTTCCTTGGGTGGGATAAGTAGTTGCTAAAGTGTGGGTTGGGTGGGGATTATCAATCATCTCTTACTGATTTGTCAAAGGAACATCTTTACGAGGGATCTAGTCAGTTCACTTTTCACATCTCTAGTCTGGAGACCCTACCTCCAAACATGGATCAGATAGTTGAGCATGAACCCCAGAATGTCAAGCCATCTGCCCTGTTTCAGTATGTTATATCTAATACCTCACTCAGAGAGATGGCTCATCAAGCTCTTCACCATATGCAACCTAATGCTACAGATGAACCCCCTCATTCCTAGTATGTAAGTGTTCCTCTGGGGTCCCCCAAGTAGGTCACCCGCCATCCATGTGGCCATCTTGCTCACTCAGAACCTTTTCCCCAATAGGCATCTACCTCATCACAACCTACCCTAGCTCGTATCACTCTTGGCTCATCAAAGTATGTGAGTGCTCCCCCTGGTCCATCTCATGTTGCTCTGGCTCCACCCAAGTTGCTCACAATCCCATCCCAACACCCTCTCTCTATAGTTGGAGGGCTGGTAGGAGTTCAAAGTTGCCATTCAGTCTCAATCCAAAACAAAAGAAATACGTGCTTGCCATTATATACAATTGCTAGTGGTAGTGGGACTCCCACAGGCAGCCTTTGCCTATGTGGGTGATGCCTATACCAGTTGAGTTGCCCATGCCTTTGCTTCAAAGTCAATAGAAAGAACTGTTTAACCAAAAGCAACTGTTGTTGGTATTGCTGCTAAAACTACTGCTCCAACCGCATAATGATCTGAATACATACAGTTCAATTCCTAAGATGGTGTTCCCTATGGGGAAGGAATACAAGACTAATCAAAGCTGGAAGGACTCAAGCTAAAGCTAGTCATAGAAGAAGCTCTTCTTCTCCAGATGATTCAGATGTTTATTATGTTCACGTAGTCGTTTATGTTGGCTCAGCCACTTATTCCAATGATCATAATCAGAAGGAAGCACCGGATCGGTAGTAAGAGTATTAAACAGGTTAGGATGCAAGATTAGGCCCTACTATTCTATGGGCGGAAGTGAGATCCTTATGGACAAGATCCAATAGCAAGAGAGGGAGTTTAGTAGTTTGACCTGATCTAGCTTAAGATTATGAATTGAGTGATCATGATTCAGAAGTTGTCATGGAGAACAGCCCCCGCATGGGAGGCACAAACTACCACCTTCTAGGGGACAACCACAAAAGAGATCCCTATTGCTTTTCGAAAGTCCATAACCGGCCTCGGAGAATTGGCATAACCTATGGGCACGTCCTTGGAAGCGTAACCGTATAAAGAGATCACAAGATTCATAGTTTCGAGTGGAAGAGATTCAAGGTTCGTGATCTTGAAGAAGACTCCTTCGTACGAATGCTCGTGGTCAATTCTAGAGATTATGTCGATTCTGATATTGATACAGTTGATTCAGTAATTGATTCTGTTGATTTAGTTCATTTTGTTTCTAATGTTGCTTATTCATACCTATGAGACATCACAGCGATGATGGAAGGTGTGTCGAATAATATTTATCAACCAGGTAGATAGCTTTATGGGGAGGGGCCTCCCACCCACCCGAGGCAGACCCCACCGACCATAGTCACCCAACTCTATAGCCTCCCACCCACCTCGGTGGGGTCGCTGCGGGCTCGATATCTCTCCTCCCACAAATTAATCTACCCAAGGCAGACCCCACCACCCTAGGCATATAGGACAGCACCAACCCCATCCGCCCTTTGAGACCAACCTATTCGCCTTTGGGTCGATGGGCGCTCTAAGGCACATATGGTCAGTGAGCGAAGCTCAGGCGATGGGCGAAGCCTTAGATGGTGGGGTCGGGGCCCTGGGTGGTGGGGTTTCAAGAGGGGCCGGGAGGGGGCCACCATTTCGACGAGAACACTCTAGGGCCTAATTCGGGAAGATTGCAACCTAATTCGGGTCCTATATTCCATCTGTCGGGAAGACGAAAACACCATACTCTAGGGCCTAATTCAACTCTACTCCATGGATAGAAGATTTCCAAAGTTTGATCAAGTCTATCTATCTGCCATTGTATTTGGGGAGTCAAGGATTCGCTACTATATTATCCATCTACCATCGGAGAGTCAAGGATTTTCTACGTTAGGTCGAGTGGAAAGGCTATCCAAGACCCCACCGATGAATCGGCTATTCCAAACCCCACCTAAGGCCTACTAAAGCAAAAGAGGATTATCTTCTCTACCAAAGGACATGATAAGAAGACACGGCAATTGGAGCTAGTGCATTCGGATGTTTTTGGTCCCACAGAGGTAACTTCAATTGGTGGGTCTAATTATTTTGTTACTTTTCTAGATGATTGCACTAGGAAGGTTTGGGTTTATATGTTAAATAGGAAGTCTGAAGTTTTTAGCAAATTTAAGAATTTTAAAGCACTTGTTGGAAAGCAAATCGGCAACAAATTAAGTGCTTAAAAACCAATAATGGTGGTGACTTTTGTTCCATAGAATTTGATCAGTTTTGTCTAGATAATGGTATTCAAAGAATCAAAATTGTTCCTTTCACCCCTCAAGAAAATGGTACAGTGGAGAGGTTGAATAGAACAATTTTGGAAAGGGCTCGTAGTATGCTCTCCAACGCCGGTTTGGGAAAACAGTTTTTGGGCGGAGGCTATTAATATAATTGTCTATTTGATTAACCGAGGTCCATCCTCTCGATTGGGTTTTGAAATTCTGGAGAAGTGGCAAGGAAGGATAATTTCATATAGTCATATGCGGGTATTGAGATGTGAAGCCTTTGTTCATATCCCACAAAAAAAACAAATGAAGCTTGATGGTAAGTCCAAACAGTGTATTTTTTGTAGTAAAAGTGACCACTATTCGAGCAATGTTGGGATTATTTTTTGTTTACGATCTTGAACTAGAGCAACTTGATGTAAAGCCTACATTTCTACATAGTGATCTGGAAGAAAAATTATATATGCAACAACCAGAAGGTTTCAAAAAGGACATGAGAATATAGTTTGCAGATTGAAAAGCAATTTGTATGGGTTGAAACAAGCTCCGTGACAATGGTACCTCAAGTTCAATTCCTTCATGGCTGAGCAAAATTTCTCCAAGTGTGAATCCGATTCGTGTGTTTATTACAAGGTTTTGGAGAATGGTGATTTTGTGTTGCTGTTGCTATATGTTAATGATATGCTAGTGACCGGAACTAGCATGAATGCTGTTAGCAAGCTGAAACAACAATTAGCTAACAAGTTTCCGATGAAGGATCTAGGGGCTACTAAGAAAATTCTTGGAATGACAATCATAAGAGATAGGCAAAAAGAGAATTAAAATTATCTTAACAAAAGTATATTAGAAAGGTTTTGGACAAGTTTCACATGAAGAATGTCAGGACTTTCATCGCTTCTTTTGCTAATCATTTCAAGTTATCCTCTGAGTTGTGTCCTAAGACATAAGAAGAAAAAGAATATACGAAAGGAGTGCCTTATTTCTCTATTGCTGGGAGCCTTGGGTACATGATGGTCTGCACAAGACCTGACATTGCTCATACAATGGGAGTGGTCAGCAGGTATATGAGAAATCTGTAATGGCTGCCCCTGATTTTTTTTCTGAGTTCACTGTTTGCTGACACAAAGTTTGTTGATGATTTGTTTTGATTGTTTCAAGTGTTTAACATAGTTTCATTGCATGCATGAATAAGATGACATTAAGAAGGAAAATACTGAAAGAAACATTGATATTCATATTTTCTAAACATCTCATGAATAGTACATTAATAGCAGATCATAATCAGACTTATTGTAAACATTATCAGACCTGGATAACGCTGTTACAGACTTGGCAAAGGCACCGAACAGCAGCAAGATAACATCTCAAGCTTGCATCAAACTGCACCATAGAGAAGGCCAGCAAACTCTCATATTTCCAGCATACCAACAGCCCCAAAAAACTCCAAACAATGCAGAAACAGCAGGTCAAAGGGTCCAAAAAAACCCCAAACTGTACGGCTTCCTAGGCTAAGCAACCTGTTGGCAAATGGTCAGCGCTCCCCTCGGGATTTGTGACATGGACTAACCGCCTCCCATGGATCCGTTAACTCTGGCGGTTGTATTGGACATTAACAGGTCAACCTTTTGGTGCAACGACAACCATGGGGCCAACAATTGGTATCAGAGCCAAAGGTGTCGGGTTCAAATCCCCTCGGGTAACGCTGAGGGGGAGATTGTTGGCAAATGGTCAACACTCCCCTCGAGATTCATGACATGGACTAACCGCCTCTCGTGGATCCGTTAACTCTAGCAGTTGTATCAGGCATTAACAGGTCAACCTTTTAGTTCAACGGCAACCGTGGGGCCAATACAACCCCCTTTAAAAATAAATAAAAATTATTAAATTTGTCCTTGTGCATGGAATAGGACGCCTTGAAGAGAGGCATCCATTGAAGCAATACCCAGAATGAGATCTTGACCAAAATGGAGTATTGAACTTTGTATAGAATTCTGTCTCTAGCAAGATAATGTCTAGAAATCTCATAAAACAGCTTCAAACCCCTGAAAACCACCTCGAAATCAACGCCAAACCAAACCAAAAAGAAACCACACTTCAACACACCAAAACCCAAAAACATCTATTCAAAAATACTCAAAAATCTTCATCTTTCCTTGCAAAAACACTGAGAAATTTAGAAATTTGTGAAGCTCAAGGTGACCCCTGAATGGAATCAAACCAAACCCGGCTAGGGTGGGTCTCTCACCACCAAAACCAGCTCCCAATGAAAAGGGTTTATGTCCTCAACACACAGCAATAGACCTCTGGAGAAAATCAAGCAACATCCTGTTATGTAGCCACTAAGAGATAACCAAATAAGGCCCAAAATCAAGTTATATAATGCCAAGGAGAGATTAGGGCAACTCAAGTTCAAAATATTTTCCCTCCAAAAAGCTACGCCCTTCTCCTCATAAGCTTTTTAATTAAATAATTTAACTTTCCTTATGTCTCCCTTGGGTGTCCCACTAAACAAGCAACTAAAATACTTTTGTTGCTTTAAAAACAACTTAAGTTATTGAACTAGGCACCAAGGTGCTCTTTTTATGACCCTTCGACCCCTCACTTAAGATAAAGTAACTTTATAAAAATGACTTAAGTGAGGAAATAAAAATGAATAAATCAAACCTTAGCAAATCCCAACACCCAAACTGGAAAGGACACTGCTGAAGTAGCCTTGGCCAAGACTAGTTACCAAAAATAGACTTACTATTTTTAGCAATTGCTAAAAATAGAAATACTCTGAAACACCAAACTAGCATAAAAACTGATTAGCAATGTGACTTACTATAGATAGTAAGTGATGGACTAGGCCCGTTACTAAAAATAGAAAGTCCTGCCCAAAACACTAAAATCTCCACAAAAAGAAACTGGCTCTGAGTCCCCTTACCAAAACTTCACTTAGCCTATAGGGACTCTGGAATAGGCTAATAAACAACTCCACTGCTCAAAGGCAAGGAGGGGACATTACAAAATCCTTGTAAGACTCATTAGCAAGCAGTGAAGTGAATTTTGAGATATTTGAAGGGCACTTCACAACATGTTCTAAGATTTAGAAGGAAAGAGGCACAGCCACAAGGTTTTGTTAATTCTCATATGGCTGGTGACTTGGAGGAAAGGCAATCTACCACCAGTTATGTGTTCACATTTGCAAGCGAAGGGATCAGTTGGGTTTCTAGATTGCAACAAGTGGTAGCACTCTCTACTACCGAAGCAAAATACATTGCACTCACCAAAGGTGCTAAGGAAATGTTATGGTTGCAGCTTTTATTGGGTGAATTGGGTTGTAAACAGCAAGTTTTCACTTTGTTTAGTGACAATAATAGTGTCATTCATTAGGCGGAAAAATTCAGCTTTCATTCTTGCACTAAGCACATAGACCTTCAATATCATTTCATCTGGAGTGTTCTTGAAAAGGGCAAGCTGAGATTGGAGAAGATACATACTAGTTTAAATCCTACAAATGCACTTACGAAGGTAGTCACAAAGGAGAAGCTCAGGGTCTGTAGAGCTTCTCTTGGCCTCGTCAAAATGTGACAATAGGCCTTGAAAAGTGGGAATATCTTTGAGTATAACTACTCGCAGCAGTAGTTTGGACTTCAAGTGGGAGATTGTTGAGCGTGTGAAGTCCAACAGTCAGCAACCGTTTGTCTTCCCCTGCCTCTTTGTTTCTTCCTACTGTCTTTACATATTTGGAGACTTTTTTAACATTTGTATGTTTAATGATGAGGATGTAATTGTATCTGCTGTAACAAATAATAAAATAGAGACTGCCCTGCTTTTCCCATGGATGAGGCCATTAATGGTGAACCATGTAATTGTTGTGTTGTGTCTTTCTTTACTGTACAACGGTTATTTGTTAAAATCAGCGTTTCTGATTCTTTCTTTGTTTTTATAATTAACACACCCTCATGCTGAAGTCTCAGATTTCAATTTTTATTTTTTTTAAACTCGTTTAGTTTTGATTTTTTATATTATCTTGTTCAGCTTGTAGGAAGAAAAGGTAAAAAATCAAACCTACGTACTGAAATCTCTTATTTATTTGTTTATTTATGTTTATGTTTATGTTTTAGGGGGTTATGTGTATGTCTTGATCTGTTCGGTAAATAGGAAAAAAGATGGAAAAAATCACAGGGCGGTAACCCTAGTTTGTCTCTGAGACACTGCAATAATGGCTATGCATTGTTTCTTTTCTTTGTGTAACTAGTGATAAAAGGAATGACACATTTAACCATAATTTTTCAATAAAACTGTGATTCCCAGTTGAATAATAGCGAATTCAGTGGTTACATGGATTTTGTGTTTTATATTTTTAGATATCATCTGATATTTAAATTTTAGCTTTTTGAAATTAATCGATTGTAGCATATAGTAATCTATTTAATTGATTGTAATATATAATAAATCTATCATTATTCTTATTTTGAGTTATTTATTATGAACATTTTAAATGGTTCGTTTGATATTTACTGTATTTGGTGATGTTCAAGCACGTGATACTTACAAATGATCTTCAAGCCAGAAAGATAACAAGAATATTCAAATAAATAAAGAATTTGCACAAGTGATCACTTCGATATAAACACTCTGTAGTTAAACCTAAGTAAACTAAGGAATACTGTAAAAACAGGGGATTCGAAAATGTGAATACTCATAGATAAAAATTGAACTAAAACCCAAATATCGTAATCATATAAATCAGGATTTGTGTATGTTGGTACTTACAATTGCATCAGTCACACCGTCGACGTGCCATTTGGTTATATCCCCTGCTTGAAGAACAAACTTGCAGGATTCGTTCAACTTGTAAGATGTACTTGAGGGCATTCCTTCACCTTGCCATCGCTGTAGAGCTCGCAACTGGAAGTTTTTCTTCGGAGGTATTGTGGATCCTTTACAGTTTGCAGAGATTGAAAACTTGGATGAATTGCAGATGTTTGAGAAGTAGAAAAAGAAGTATTTATTCGCCGCCCAATGTGGAGCAGCGACACAAATAGATTGCAGACGATGCATGAGGAAATTCAAGCTGCGCCCCTTTTTTGGTTGGAGGGTTTTATATCAATTTCACAGAATGGTTTTAGCTCCCATGTTATTTCAATTAGGGGAAGCTTACCAGTAGTCGCCATAGCAAAAACTTTGTGCACCCATAGGTCCTAAACGATAAATCGAAATTCAACGATTTTTCTTTCGTTCTCTTAGTATGTGACTTAATTGTTAATATCAAAAAATTTGGCTTGTGGGTAGTAAAAACGCATGGTGTAGAATCTGTTAAGCAAGAAGTGGTCAAAAAAATGATTATTTCAATGTGTCGATTGCGAAATAAAGAACACCTAATTCAATGTGTCTTTTCATGTGGGCCTGTTCATATTTAAAGGTTTAATGCTTGCAGGGGGTGGGGAGGCAATTTATTAACCCGACCACATGATTATGTCCACTAAATGCCACATACACTTCTACTTTACCACAAATTGCCGAGCATTTTTTAGCCCCTACGTAAGTATCTCCCGCAATTTTGAAGAGTCATTATTTCCTCGTAGACTTCCCGTTGTCCTCTCCAACTTGCAACCTTCTATGAATGGGTTCTTTACCGCCCGGTCTCCTCCGCTCATAGGTATCACTGACCGCTTCCTTTCTCCTTGCATTTTGCAGATCAATAATCACTTTCTACTAGTAATATATGTGCATTTTGTTGTGTTTTTCATCATTTATCTCAATGGCATCGAGGGTTTCATTGCAATTGTTTGTTTTCGCTTTATACTGTGAAATCATTACATAGAATGTCAAATAAATAGAACATTCTCAGATTTTATTCTAAATCCCTCATGTATAATCATGAAATTTAATGGGTATTTGGTTAATGTCCCAAATTTTTGACTGGTTTCAGGATTACACATCATGCATGTTGTCCACGTGATATATATCGTCGACCCACAAATTCTCCTTGCATTTTTATAAACAATTATTTGATTTAATATGTTTTCTTCCACCTATTTTGTCAACTTTTCATGACTATGGATGTCGTGTAGGGTTTCATTATACTATGAAATAATTACAATGAATGTGGAGAAACTATAATTCTATTTCAGTTTAGGGTTTCATTACATTGTGAAATAATTATCTGTATGGCATCGAGGGTTTCAGTGCAATAATTTTTTTTGACTTCATACTATGAAATCATTACATAGAATGTGAAGAAAATAAAACATTGTCAGATTTTATTGTGAATCCCTCATTTATAATCATGAAATTTAATGGGTATAGAGTTTTTGTCCTAGTTTATTGATCGGTTTCATTGGACTATGTGCTCTCCCTAGAGGTTTTACCCTGCAAGAAAGAGTTGTTTGGAGATGTGTAGGGTCTTTGCTAGTATGGACACCAATGATGAAACTTCACATGTTGCAATTGCAACTTATAAAATCACAAAATTGACAGTAGTGACTGGTGAAAAACCAATGAGGATATGCCTCTCGACTTGGCTCCACAAGCCGTAGATCAAAAAAAAATTGCAGAGCTTTCAAACAAACTGCAAAAAAAAATCTTTGTACAAATTTTAGACAGCTAATGTTCAAGATGACAGAAACCTATGAAGCTTTGCAATTAAATAGAGAAATAATCCTGCAAATAGACCGAATAGGCTAAGAAATTGTGACAATATTTTCTACGAAAATAGGCCGAAATGGCCAAAAAATGTTTATAGAATGAAAAATCTACACTAACTTGAAAAATATACATCTTGTTAACAATTATTTCTATCATCCCTTAAGTTTTTATACTTCTCCATTGGGAGTTTTATTGTGAATTTGCAACCTTAATATCTAATTTTCATTTTTTTGAGTTCATCCTATATACCAAAGGGAACAAAAAGTCACATCAATCTAATAACAGGGATGCAACTGAATTTCCTTCCCAATAAATCTAAAATAGCTAATAATTCAATTTCTTTATAGAAATACATGTGTTTAACTTTGACCAACATAGCCAACTCTTGCTTAAAAAGCTTCAACTCATCTAATTTTAGAGGTGATAGGTCCTCATGAAAGGAAGCCTTACAACTAATTATTTTAGGAACTCAGTAACAGTCAATAGGGTTGAGTTTGATAGCAATTTACTACCAACCTAATCAGCCAGGTGTCTCTAAAGAGAAATTTGATGACAAAGTGGGTCAACGGATAAATAATTTAATTCAAGCTTGAAGTCAGTGCCAAGGTCTTGGCAAGGGGCATTTCCAAAAGACATTATTTTCTATTTTAACTTTCACTTGTCACATGATGTGCAAACAGTCTAAAGTGCCAAAATACGACGTGTTGTCTTGACTGAAAATATTTAATGGAACAACAACCAACCTAATATTTAATGTGCTTGAAAGAAGACCTTACTTTCCAAATAGATTAATGCTTTCTTTTTTAGTGCACTTCAGGTTTGTTCACCCAATATTTTATTCAACTCAAGGCAAGATTGGATTTTTGTGTCACAAAATCACAATCTTTTGTCAATTAGTTGAAACTTGAAGGCTTTCCCATCTATTATGTTTCCAATATATCTAAGGAGGCCTTATCCTTGGAGTTAAATTTGAGAAAAACCAATATAAGGGATCATTCTACAAAGGTGTTCATGGGATGTCTTGTTCACTTTATTCAACTTTTGAGCTCAATTTAAGTCATGTCAAGTGTACCAAAACTGTTGCTTATAATTCCATAGATCCCTTGGTAAGAGACTAAGCTAACCGCTATTAGCAAACCTTGGCAAGAGATCAAGTTGACTGCTTGTAGAATAAAATGGCTAGTTAAGGTATTATGCAAGATTCCAAACCTCCATGCCCCCTCAAATTTCTATTAAGGAATTTAGATATTGTCTCCCAAGTAGTAGACACTCTTTATAGCACTATTGAATTGAAAGATGAGAATGCTTTTGCATTCCTAATAGTGCCACTAAGTTTAAAGAGGCGGCTTGGATTTGGTAATAGAATATAATCTGATATAGGTATATATCTATATAATATTTTATTTTTTTATATATATATAATTGATCTACGGCTTTGGATCCAAGTCAAGAGGCATATCCTCATTGGTTTTTCACCAGTCGCTACTCCCAATTTTGGGATTTTATAAGTTGCAATTGCAGCATGTGAAGTTTCGTCATTGGTGTCCATACTAGCAAAGACCCTACACATCTCCAAACAACTCTTTCTTGCAAGATAAAACCTTCAGGGAGAGCATATAGTCCAATGAAACCAATCAATAAATTAGGACAAAAACTCTATACCCATTAAATTTCATGATTATAAATGAGGGATTCACAATAAAATCCAACAATGTTCTATTTTCTTCATATTCTATGTAATGATTTCATAGTATGAAGTCAAAACAAAATATTACACTGAAACCCTTGATTCCATACAAACAATTATTTCACCTTGTAATGAAACCCTTAATAGAAATAGAATTATAGTTTCTCCACATTCATTGTAATTATTTCATAATATAATGAAACCCTACACAACATCCATACAGTCGTGCAAAGTTGACAAAATAGGTGGAGGAAAACAAATTAAATCAAATCATTGTCTATAAAAATGCAAGGAGAATTTGTGGGTCAATGATATATATCATGTGGATAACGTGCATGATGTGTAATCCTGAAAGCATTTAAAAATTTGGGACATTGACCCAATACCCATTAAATTTCATGATTATACATGAGGGGTTCAGAATAAAATCCGACAACGTTATATTTATTTGACATTCTATGTAATGATTTCATAGTATAAAATGAAAATAAATCATTGAAATGAAACCCTTGATGCCATACAAATAAATGATGAAAAACACAATAATATGCACATATATTAGTAGAATAAACTGATTATATATATATATATATATATATTAGTAGAATAAACTAATTATATATATATATATATATATATATTAGTAGAATAAACTGATTATATATATATATATTAGTTTATATATATTTGCAATATATATAGCCCTTAAGTTCCATACTATCAAATACTTTCACCTTGCTTTGTGACTATCCTTGCATTAGGCTACTATCAAAGTCACTGGTATGTTTGATTAGCTTTCTTGAGGACTCATAGATCTGAAAATATGTCCTTTATATTGCGCTACCATATAGGGTGCCCTAATATGCAATATAGACTATATCTTTTTGCTTCATACCACCCTTTTCTTATTGTGATTTATCCTTTAAATAATTTTTCCTATTATGCACTGTAAAACAATATATGCAAAGTATTCTTATTAATACACTGGCCCATTGACATCTACTTTCATTAATGCCTTACTACTTATCCTTTTTGTGCTACACAATGACGGTGAAAAAGGTCTGCATGAATGAATTTCACATGTTTTATCTTCTCATTGTGTTCAACCATGTTCCAAGCTCACAGGGATCTAACATTTGTTTTAGCTTTATGGAACTTCCATCACATCATCTTCTATCTTTACTACCCTTCCCTTTGCCTTGCTTCAAAATATCACCTCTAAATATCTATCTATAGAAGATTATATATATGTGCTTGGTAACCCATGGTAGATAAGAAGTATATTGGCATGTAGTGGTCATAAAACGGTGGTTGGATTATTAAGTTCTCTCCCCTCATACCATTAAATATAATGTGGGCCCACATGGATAGACACTTTGAATTAGGTGTTTTTGTAATTTGTAATTGTGATAGGCACAAAGGGTAAAGTGTGTAAGGCTTCCCAATAAACAAAAAAATAAAGATAAAACCAAATATAAAACTGAATTCATTCAAGGCACCATTGAAATTAGACATAAATGGAAACTTTAATATGAAGTGACCGATTGTTTCCCACGAAAAATTAAATTTGAAAATCAACCACCACAATTCAATATATTCATTTTACACATTCGACTGATTTAATAAGGGGGGATTTCCAAGGTCATTTTCATTACGGATTCTCCCCTGCTTTCACTGAATATCATCTGCAAAATTCAGAGTTTACGAAAGCAACTGTTATATGATCCTTTGTTTGGTACACCCAAAATAACTAATTTCACATTCTCATTTATCAATATACCATTTTATATCTATGTACTCAGTGTCCACATTATTTTGAGGCATAAAAATTATATTGTTTTCAGTCAACTATTCAAAATCAAAGGGTCCAAATTTAGAAATAGTAGCATTATCCATTTTTAATCATATCATAATTTCATCTTTATTACCTGCATTCTATCACTCATGTTAAGCTTTCCAACTACATACATCATATCACAGTTACAAAATTCATGTTTTCAAAAATCAAAAGACTGTTATATATGTTGGTACACTTTATATGTATGTATGTACATGCATTTGTATGTGTGTATATATGCATTTGCATATGTATGTATGTATGTATGTGGATATGTATATGTACATATGCATATGCATATGTATGTATGTATATATGTATATATATATATATATATATGTATTTACGCATATGCATATGTATGTATGAATGTATGTAAGGATCCAAACACAATTTTAATGTTCTCTTGTTAATAATAAAATATGTATATATGTATGTAAGGATCATATGCATGATGTGAAATGTTGTAGGCGATCAAAATATTGTGCAATACAATACTCCAATCAAAGCTCTTATTGTTGTGCATGCAATACCGTAAGGATGATTTGATGTGGGAATGTTACTACCCCTATTTATTATATTTTTTTTCAAGCATGCAAGAGCATCAAGAGCTGAACCAAGTATGTGGATTATCAACATATCAACGAAACTATGTTTGTTAACACACTAAACTATATTGGGACATTTTTCTCTAAATGCATTGGGATATATTTATAATTTGTGGTATATTTTGTTCATAAATATTATGTTCTTATGAATGCATATTTGTTTGGATGTGTAAGAGAGGGGGACCAACCACATCAGTGCTCCAGTTCACGGAGAGCCAAGAGCAGAGGGCTTCCCTAACTTACCTCACTCTAAAGGGATGTTTCAAATAGAGGTCGAGAATGATGAGGACTATAAAGTACTTCTACCACTCTTCAAACCCAAAATCCAAGTTTAGGCTAGGCGAGCTAGTTTTCAGAGTCAATACTACACTTTAGACAACTCTATGTCTGAGGACGGTAGTGCAGTTTTGGGACAACAACGCGACACGTTGGCGTCTCTCAGACGTTTTTGTGTCAGTACGGCTAGAAAATGGGAAGTACAATATAAACTACCTAAAAACAAACTAACAACCTAGTTGTTTGTTCTTAAATGGATAAAACAAAATGATAAGATACGAAATATAAAAATGAAGATGATAAAGTAGATAGATAAAAGCTAGGATCACGAAGATGATCTCACCAATGCACCAATTCGCTAGCTAGCTCCAAATGCACGTTCACCTACACACAAGAGAGAGGGGAAAATGTTGGGGCTATATAGGGGTCTTCCTCAGTTAGACCCCCGTTTTGGTGTTTCCACCTCCATGGACAACCAGATAGCAACGAAGTAGAAATATGCGATAAAGAAGTAGAGAAAGTAGAAGTTGCAATAAACACTTCAAAATAGTAAAGTGCTACTTAACCAATCACAAAGGAGAGGAGCGAAAATTTACCACCTCCACCCAAAAGCTCACTAGCCAATGGAGGAGAAAGTAGACTTGGCAAGGTCACCATAGCCTCGACTGTGATGAAGGGAGGTCTCACAAGACTCCAATCCCACACTGTTATGGCTTGCTTCACACTTGCTATGTGGATTTTATGGAGTTTTTTTATTGCAATTGAGTGTTGAAGTTTTGCTCAAGAGTGAATGAGATGCTAGAAAGTGAGATTGAATTGCTAAGAGCCTGAAATAAAGTGAGAATGGATGAATTTGAAAAGGAGTGAGGAAGAATAAGGCATTTCCGGGTCGGTTGGTCAAAGAGGGATGTTACAACTCATCCCCAATTGATAGTGTAATACGTTTCCCAACTTCAGACACAGGAATTTTTCAAGGGTGGCAGCGTTCCACGCAGACATCTACGCGTCGCGCGTGCGTCCCTGACAAATATTCTCCCACTAAGTCAACAAAAAAATGCCAAGTGGAAGGAAGGCATTTTTGTGATGTGGAATTTCACATTCGAATTTTATTTTATAAGGTGAGGATGTGCGAAAGGGGAATTTGTGTAAGGGGTGCAAATTCGCTCCTATACATTTTCCCCCCACTTTAGCGAGCACAAATATGATGAGTGCTTCAATAAATTAGATCAAAGAGATAAAAGGTTAGAAATTTATACCTAAATTGTCGATGAAGTAGACTACGATTTGGCGAGCTCGAAAGCGCAAGAGAGGTAAAGGACTCCAAGGCACATTACCTAAGGAGTTTTGAACAAAAGACTCCATAGCCCCACATAACTATGAAGCTGCACAAGGTGCATCAAAGGCCCTCAAACTAACGATGGATGAATCCCGTAGGATGAAAGTGTCTTACACGCCCATGGACCTGTAAGGAGGCAGCCCACAATATCTCTTACATGAAGAAAGCCTCATGAAGCATGCGCTTTACAGGCCCACAGACCTACAAGAAGGTATCCCCAACGATCTGTCACATTAAGGAAACCCAAAGAAAAAAAGTGCCTTATAGGTCCACAAACCTGCAAGGAGGCATCCCCCAAGATCTCTTACATGGAGGAAACCCAAAGAAGGGGCCTTCGTAGAGTCACATTGGAAAGTGGCTTTACAATCACACCTACAAAGCGACATGTTTACCCACAAATAAAGCATGTCTGAAAACAAAGTGCCCACACAGGAAATCAAGCCTATAGTCGCACAAATTGTCAACAGACTAGAAAGATTTCAAAGGGGTCCCTCGAGAACCCAACGTATAGAGGGTTCCATTCAAGGGACACACCGTTTGGAAGTGTAAAAGAGATTTTTTTTCTCAAAACGATTCATCATCAAGGGATCCTTTCGAAAGATGTTCACTTCAATAAAGAATTCGAAAGGAAGAAAATGTCCCCTCGCAAGGGGAAGGTCAAAAGTTGCTACCACCTTGGAGGAAAATTCTCAAGTTCTTTCTTTGTGAACCCGTGATGAAGGAAACATGTTCTGTTAGGGGTCCTAGTTGTAAATATGGCTTTCAAAAACGAAATGTTTTTAAGGATCTTCAAGAAAAGATTAGTTGGTGACAAATGTGTTTTCTGAAATCGAAGCATCATAGAAGTGACATTTTCACATATGAGAGGGACAACCCAAGCAAAGACAAGAGAAAGATAAGCAAAGAGCGAGAGAGAAATAGTCACAAACAGAGGACATAAGGGGATTTGGTTTTGTGGGGTCAGATCAGATCATGCTCATATAAATAATAGGTAATCACGGTGCAAAGCGAAAAATCATCAATCCCCAACCAAATCAAGAATAATGCATGAAAAACAAAGTAAAAATTAAAAATTGGGTAAACATGGAAGGGAAGCCTAAATGACCCCAACACTTTGCATCATCCCCAATTTTTGAAAATAAAACACAAATATGGAAGAATGATGACACAGATAGAAGAAGGTTTATGACACAAAAATCACTCCTATATCCAAGCACCAACAAGGGTGACAAGGGTCATTTAGGAACATGTAGCACAAGCATGGGGGAACACATTACAACACAAACACATCTAAACTAAAGATAAAGAAGAGGTCTCCCCCTAATACTCATCGACTAAGAGGTCATTTATTTCCCACTCTAGATCATCATAAGGGGAAGGAGTACGAGCCTGCAATGGTAGAATATTAAGGGGAGGCACTTCCAACCCTCTCGCAACAAGGGCTAAGGAATAATCCCTCGCAAGGTCTTCTCCATCGGGCTCTTATGGAGCTATGATCAGCGACTTTGAGAAGATCACTGACAAGGCCGAAACTTCATCCAAAGAGTTAAACATGCACTTCATAGGAGTGTCATGTTGTACCTCAATGGATGGATAGGATTGCACCCGAGATTCACCACTTGGCTAACCAAATGACTTGAGAGCAGTGAAAAACTCAGGAGAATCCACAGCTAGCTCTATCACTAGGATGAAACAAGCTAGCGCATAACCACCTTTCAAAGAGGGTGGGCTCCTATTACGCCCTCCATTGTTGGAAGGACCCGCTTCCACCTTCGACTTCGTCGGGGGATGGGAACTCCCCACAAAAGAGGTGAGAGATGCAAAGGGAGAGGAGGAGAAACCATAGTAGAAACCACTGAAGTATTCATCATGTCCATGAATTTAGTGTCGGGACATAGAGGAGTTGGCTCTAGTGCCTTGACAGCGGGCCTCTTCTCATTTACTTCTTTGGGAGCAAAAGTGGTAGGGTGCCTCAAAGGTCAGGACATAGAGGATTCCCCACAGGGACCCTTCCTTCTACCATATCGAACAGGGCTAGGCTTCATGGGTAGAACAAGAAGTTCAAATGCGAGACGCTTAGGTTTTTTCCAAGCGGGCACCACAGGATTCTCTCGCAACTACGAAGCAAAATTTGATGGCACTGCAGTAGGGTAGGAGGAAGCATCAGGTTGAACAATGGAAGAGGAAGAAAAGGGAACCTAAGAGGGTTTGCCGCTTCTCTCCTACAAGCCTTGGTGAGATCATTGTTAGCTTTTAGGCATGCCCTATGCAAAACAACATAAGGTGATGAAGGATACCTCACTTTAGGTGTTAAGCTCCCTTTCTTGTACTTTTGATATGTTTGGTACAAGAGGTCCTTCCTAGGTAGAAGGGGACCAACAAGTGCAAGCTAAAAGTGACTAAGGAGTAGCTATCATGCACGACTAGTGGTTTATACCTAATGTCGTGAATCACATGCACTGAACCCCCATGAATGAACTTCAAACATTTGTGCAAAATTGAGGGAATTGTGTTCATAACTACTAGCCAGGGGATACCTAGCTTCACTCTGAAGAGTTCGGACCCTAGAATTTTGTCAAACAATAGGTTAACGAACTTAGGTCCAACAAGAATGTATAAAACGATACTACCCAGGGGAGGTACAAAAAGTCTTTTACGTGTACGGATGGTGCTCACAGGTGCATTGTACCCATCTTTGTGTAGGAAGTTAACTAACATAATTTCCTTGGTTATGATATTCACTTGAGATGTTGGGTCAATAAGAACACCCGCTACAATGTTCCCATTGATCCGCACAGGGATATAAAGAGGAGACGGTTGTCTGTTGAATCCCATTGGCAGGTCTTGCGAGGTGAAGGTTATACTTGGGCCACAACTCGCAGGTTGCTCAGAGGGGATAGGTCAATGCAAAAAATAGGCCATCATGCACACTAAATGGTATTCTTACAAAGCCCCCCAAGGGTTGTAAAACAAGACAGTGACCCACTTTAGGTTTCATTGTACAACACTTACGGAACCTTCCAACTATGCCTACTAGGGGTCGCAGGTTGGGTTGCAAGGCAAAAATTATTGCAACACTCACACCTACAATGCTCCTAGAACACGAGGAAAGGAGCTTTCAGTGCTGCTAAATGAAACCAAAATGGTTCACATCGAGTTCACCAAAAATGTAAGAGAGGGGGACCAACCATGTCAAGGCTCCAGGTCATGGAGATCCGAGAGCAGAGGGATGCCCTAACTTACCTCACTCTAAACGGATGTTTTAGATAGATGTTGAGAATGATGAGGAATATACAATACTTCTATCACTCTTCAGACTAGAATCCAAGTTTAGGCTAGGTGAGCTAGTTTTAGGAGTCAATATTGCACCTCAAACAACTCTCTGTCTAAGGACGACAGTGCAGTTCTGGGATGAAAGCATGATGTGTTGGCATATCTCAAATACGTTGGGGTTCATACGACTAGAAAACAAGAAGTACAATATAAACTACCTAAAAAAAGCTAACAACCTAGCTGGTTGTTCTTAAATGGACAAAACAAAATGATAAGATACGAAAAATATAAATGAAGATGACAAAGTAGATAGATAAAAGCTAGGGTGATGAAGATGATCTCACCAATGCATTAGTTCACCAGCTATCTCCAAATGCATGTTCACCTACACACAAGAGAGAGGGGGAAATGTTGGGGCTATATAGGGGTTTGCATCAGTCAAACCCCAATTTTGGTGTTTCCACCTCCACGAGCAACTAGATAGAAACAAAGTAGAAATATGTGATAAAGAAGTAGAGAAAATAGAAGTTGCAATAAACACTAAAAAATAGTAAAGTGCTACTCAACCAAATCACAAAGGAGAGGAGCGAAACGTTACCACATCCACCCAAAAGCTCAGTAGCCAATGGAGGAGAAAGTGGACTTGGCAAGGTCACCATAGCCTCGACTGTGATGAAGGGAGATCTCGCAAGACTCCAAGCCCACGTTGTTATGGCTAACTTCACACTTGCTATGTGGAGTTGATGGAGTGCTACTGCTGCAATGGAGTGTTGAAGTGTTATTTAAGAGTGAACGACATGCTAGAAAGTGAGATTGAATCGCTAAGAGCCTGAAATGAAGTGAGAATGGATGAATTTGAAGGATTATGATGAAGAATAAGGCATTTTCAGATCGGTTGGTTGAAGAGGGATGTTACAAATCATCCCCAATCGGGAGTGTAAAGCTTCTGCCAACTTCAAACACAAGAATCTGTCAGCTAGGATAGCACGCCATGCAGACGTTTGTGCATAGCGCACGCATCCACGACAAATATTCTCCCACCGACACAACAAACAAATGCCAAGTGGAAGGAAGGTAGTTGGGTGATGTGGAATTTCACCTTCAGAATTGATTTTCTAAGGTGAGGATGTGCAAAAGGGGAATTTGCGTAAGGGGTGAAAATTGCTCCTATACAGGATGATTATATGTATGTACATTGAAATCTTAATGGAAGGCATGCAAGGACTTATCAACATCAATTGCATATTTATCACCTGCATCCTATCATTCATGTTAAGCTTTCCAATTGCATACATCATATCACAATTAAAATCATGTTTTCAAAAATAAAAAGACCATTATATATATGTATGTATGTTGGTACACTTTATATTTAT
This sequence comes from Sequoiadendron giganteum, assembly GCA_007115665.2. Classification (NCBI taxonomy): domain Eukaryota; kingdom Viridiplantae; phylum Streptophyta; class Pinopsida; order Cupressales; family Cupressaceae; genus Sequoiadendron; species Sequoiadendron giganteum. Next base: position 984,475,988 of record CM021100.1, on the reverse strand, counting down.
GTATGTACATGCATTTGTATGTGTGTATATATGCATATGCATATGCATATGTATGTACGTATATATGTATGTATATATGTATGTGGATATGTGTATGTACATATGCATATGCATATGTATGTATATTGTATGTATGTATATGCATATATATGTGTATATATGTATTTACACATATGCAAATGTATGTATGAATGCATGTAAGGATCCAAACACAATTTTATTGTTCTCTTGTTCATAATAAAATGTATATATATGTATGTAAGGATCGTATGCATGATGTGAAATGTTGTAGACGATCAAAATATTGTGCAATATGATGCTTCAATCAAAACTCTTATTGTTGTGCATGCAATATTGTAAGGATGATTTTATGTGGGAATGTTACTACCCCCATTTATTACAATTTTCTTGCAGACATGTGAGAGCATCGAGAGCTAAACCAAGCATGTGGATTATCAACATATCAATGAAATTTTGTTTGTTAACACACTAAACTATATTGGGACATTTTTCTCTAAATGCATCGTGATATATTTATAATTTATGGTATATTGTGTTCATAAATTTTATGTTCTTACGAATGCATATTTGTTTGGATGATTATACGTATGTACATTGGACTCTTAATGGCAGGCATTTGAGGACTTCTTGGCATCAAACAAAATACATCGAGTGTTAACCATATGTAAAGTCTTTGACTTTACTTTAGCAATGACCTGGTAGATAGCCTATGTTTTTATATATATAATTGAAAAGTAGATGGATTAAATAATACTATACATTAATTATGAGATTAATTATATATGTGTGTGTATATACATATATATAGGTATATATGTACATACATATATATTGTTATGCATATGTATAAATGCATGTATGTATGTACATATATACCTATATGTGTGTGTGTGTGTGTATTTGTGTGTGTGTGTATGTGTGTATAATTAATCTCATAATTAATTTGTAATATTACTTATATATATTGTTGCGCATGCAATTAAAATCTAATAGTAATATATAAATATATAGAATCCATACATGAATAAGCAGTTAGAATTAGGTGTTTTTTAATTTTGTAATCAAATTCATTTTTATTTTTTATTGATAAACACTGAAACGTAGTGGAATTAGTGATACCACAAAAAATACATGGCCAAAATATACAACAAACATACCAGAGATATAATTTTGAGGTTCCAATATATAACAACAGCAACATTACGACATTTTATAATCGTATTAGAGTTATATATTTAATCAAACTACAACCATAGATTAGGTGGTACCACAAAAAATACATGGTTGAAACAAACTTCAAACATATCAACATATTATTGAAACCTTGTATTCAATTTCTTGTCACCTATTACAAATGTGAGGTTTCAAACGTAGCAACAACAACATTATCACATCTTATAATCATATCAGAGTTATCACTTGAACCAGAAAAATCAGATCTACTATGCAAAGCATATCATCAAAATATATTGCTACATCGATCAAAAACAAAATTCATTATAAACATAATCAATTATCCATATTGCTAGGAAAAGGAGGTGGAGTGAAATTTCTAGAGGTAGTAAACTTTGGTCCACTTGTAGGCACTATTAGTTGGTTAGGAGAGATTTGTAGGCAACTTGCTATATGAGAAAGCAATGTCTGGCTTGCATGCATTCAGTCCCAATTGTTGGTAGGCACTCTCGAGTTGCATATTACTTATAGTTGCAAAGGCTAGTGACAAGATGCTCATCATATCAAGTAGAATAGGGTGTTGGGGGGTAGAGGATTCCCCATTGTAGACTTACTTTTTTTCTCTCTGATTGTTTTTTCTTTCTTTTCAACTACCTTTTGTTGTCGTTCAACCTTCGCCTGCTCTTGTTTAATTTATTTCTCTCGTATTCTAATCATCTTCTCCTCATATTCTTTCAGTTTCCTTGCTTGCTTCTCTAGCCTCATTACTTCCCCTTCAATATGGTTTGCTTCATGTTATGCCTTTCTCTCCCTCATCTGCTCCTTCTTATGTTGTTGCAACTCCTCATTCCTCTTCTTTTGTGCCTCTTGTTTGTTGAGCATATCAATGAAGGTGTCATATGTTAGTATTTGTGACCCCCTACTAATACGAAGCACTCCCAAATGACCTCCCTATGATGTTTGTTTCACCCTCTACACTAGAAGTCTCAATAATACGTTATTTGAGCTTGTCATTTATTGCCCATTTTGTTGGATGCATGGCACAAACTTGACATCTTCCTCACTAATGTCATTATAATCTTCACATTTAGCACCACTATGCTCGTCTCAACTCCTTACATTAGTGAAGTAATGGATTAATTCAACTGGATCAATGTGTGGTGGAGATGGAATAGAAAGGGTGACTTCATCCTTTGTCAAATTTGTTTGCACTCCAATATATGTGGTTGCTTCCTTCAACCATTCTAGTTGGCTTACTTGAGTTGGAAAACTCAGACCCACTGATATAGTTTCTGTACCATAATTGCATGGTGCAAGAATAGGAGGGATTTCTACTTTGTTGCCTTTTGGTGGCAAACTATGACCATTTGTTGCAGTTTTAATACCCTCATTATAGGCTGCCTCAATATCAATTGGCACATTTATTGCATCATATTTTTGCACAAAATCATCAATTTGATCCTCATTTTAACCAAACAGTCTCAAGTAGGCCTCTACTACAATGTACTATGGATCATCTTCCATTATGACTACATCATTTTATGTTCTAGCAATTGGTACATCCTCTTGAATAGTAAAGGCCTCACTTGGCCTCATATCCATGTCAAGAGTAGACTGATTTAGTGGCCAAATTCTAGTTCTAAAGAAGCCATTAATAATGTTGGTCGATGTCAATGCTTGGCTGAATGATTTGCTTGCAAGATTTGCCAACTCTTCCTGTCCAATCTCAATGTGTGGGTTTTTTGCCATCCATATGGTTCTTTGTTGTTTGAAATAAGTCTTGAATGGAGAAAATTTTATCATATCCAATGGTTGTATCTTGTGGCTGGTAGGCACAGGTAGCATTAGCAGGTCTATTCCTAAATGCCTTGCTTCTTATAATAGGGTCTTGAAGGCCATGTGGCTGTCATGACCATCGAAGATGAGAAGGGCCATGTTCGTCTGCGAAACACCATTGGGGATCAAAGCTGTGAAATTTTCTAATCATCGAACAAATAGTTCCTTTGTCATTCATGCATGTTCCTGGATTGCCATGCATGCCCCTATCTCATAATTTATGATATAGTTTTTCATGTGCTTCTTCAATTTAAACAAGTAGAACCTAGGTATATTGAACACACACGTACTTACACAAGCCAACACTATGATCCACTCTCTAGTTTTTGATATCAAATGTGGTACACATCTTGTACCCAATTTGGCAATCACTCTCATGCTACAGTTCATATTAGCCTACACACCAATCTCATCATAGTTCCAAATTCGACTCGATCCATAGTGGTTAAGGTTGTACATATTCTCGAGGCTGTCATAGAATGTTGCCATGCTACAAGGATAAAGCATGATCACTATGTCATTATCCACTCCTTCAGATGTTCTCATTATCAAATTTTTGGGTGCCTTTTCAAAAAAATTCCTATCGTGACCTCCCTGGGACCCCATTTGTGAATGGGTTGGGCCTACTTCCAGTTATTTGGGCAATTGTAGCTTGTAGTTGATTGACCTGAAGTCTATGGCCAATTTTTGCCATGTCCTTGCACCATTGGACAACTTCAGCTTCCTCCTTGGATAAAATGGTATGTGGTCCCCTCCACTTCATGGGGGTAACTCCCAACAACCACACCCTCAAACTGCTAGATGGGATACCCCACTTGATTTGAAGTCTATGGCCAATTTTTGCCATGTCCTTGCACCATTGGACAACTTCAACCTCCTCCTCCTTGGATAAAATGGTACATGGTCCCCTCCACTTCGTGGTGGTAACTCACAACAACCACACCCTCAAAGTACTAGGTGGGATACCCCACTTGATTATTGTAGACCTGATTGACATGTTGTGGTCTTCAACATTGGAAACTGCTCTTTCCATGTCAACATATGACCACTATCTAAAGGCTATAGGTGAGGGAAGTTTCATAGCAGGTTCAACCTAAGTTGTGTTGGTTGTTTCATCTGTAGAGTCAGTAACATCTTTTTGGTTGGGAATTGCAGTCACTTCCTCAACAAACTGTGGTTCAATGAAGTGCACCCCACAAGTGAATCTAATTGTGTGCCTTCCTCTTCTTGTTGATCTATTTCCTTTTATATGTAGTGCAATGATTTTCACTTAACCTACACTGACAATAAAACCAATATAACTTGTTATTGAAGCATAAATATGTTTGTCAATATCAAAAACATACACATGCATGATCAGAGAAGAATTAAGAATGCATTATAAAATCCAAACTATGTGTGGTAGATATACAAACAAATTCATGTAATTTTGGGTTTTACTTGTTCAAATCAAATAGTGTATGGTATGTGCTTTAAATTTTTTATATATGTATGTATATATATGTACATATACATATATATGTATGTATTCATGTGTGTATGTATTTGTAAGTATACATATGCATATGTATATATGTTTTTATGTGTATATATATAGACACATATACATATCTATGTGTGGTGACAAATTATTGAAACAAAGAAAACCTAAACCAAAAATACAATTATAGTTACTTCAAATTCGCTATAATTAATTCACAGTATAATGAAACCCTACACGACATCCATATAGTGATGCGAAATTGATAAGATAAGTAGACAAAAATAGATTAAGTCATATTAGTGTCTGCAAAATGGTAAGGAAAAATTATGGGTTGACAATATATGTTACATGGACAACATGCATGATGTGTAATCTTGAAATGGCTAAAAAATTGGGATTGCACATAGGAAGTAGAAAAAACCAATTATTGTACCTGCAAAATGCAAGGAAGAAGGATGTAATGTGTGTTACTTATGACCAAAGGAGAGCACGCATTGTAGAGGATCCTTCACATAGCGTTGTCGGGCTGAAGAGGAAGGCGAGAAGAAGTTTGTGGGGAAAATAATGTGTATATACATATACATATACATATATAGATGTATGTATATAGACACACAGACACACACATATATAGGTGTATGTGTATATGTATGTACATACACACACATATATATGTATGTATGCATGCATGTGTGTTTGTATAAATTTATATGTATACATTGTTGGCCCCATAGTTGTCGTTGCACCAAAAGATCGACCTGTTAATGTTTGATACAACCAACAAATTTAATGGATCCACGAGAGGTGGTTAGTCGATGTCATGAATCCTAAGGGGAGTGTTGACCATCTGCCAACAATCTCCCCCTTAGCATTGCCCCAGGGGATTTGAACATGGTACCTTTGGCTCTGATACCAATTGTTGGCCCCATGGTTGCCATTGCACCAAAAGATCGACCTGTTAATGCTTGATACAACCACCAGAGTTAATGAATTCATGAGAGGCGGTTAGTCCATGTCATGAATCTTAAGGGGAGTGTTGACCATCTTCCAACATATATATGTATATGTATCTGTGTGTGTGTGTGTGTGTGTGATGAGATATCACTAAAAAAACCATACCCAAATAGAATAATAATTACTTCATAGTCGTTGAAATAGTTTCAGCGTATAATGAAACCATACATGGCATCCATACAGTGTTGTGAATTTCACAAGATAAGTGGAGGAAAACATATTAACACAATGAGAATATCAAACATACCAAATTCATTCATGCATACCTTTATCATTGTCATTATGTAGCACAAAAAGGATAAGTAGCAAGGCATTGATCACCTTTTGAGAGAATGTTTGAAGGACTAAAATGATGCCTTGATGGTTCATCGAGACACCAAACTATGTGTGAGAAGTAGATGAAGATAATCAAATAGGACAACAGATGTCACATAGGCCAATGTATTAATAAGGATATCTTGCATATGTTGTTTGACAATGGATAAAAGGAATAAGTATTTAAAGGAAAATTCACAATATCAAGAAAAAAGATGCAGTCTATATTGCATATCAAGGCACCCTACATGGCAGTGCAATATAAATGACATATTTTAAAATTATGAGTCCTCAACAAAGCTAATCATACATGTTAGTGACTTGGAGAGTAGCCGAATGCAAGGACATTCATAGAGCAAGGTGAAAGTATTTGATAGTATGGATTTGTAAGGGTTATACATTGGAAATATATATAATCCAATATAGATATATCTATATAATATTATATATACATTTATATGTATTATATGTATGTATATATAGATATGTACATACATATATATACATATGTAAATACATACATATATACATATATATAATCTGATAGTAATATATCATTGTTTGCAAAATATAATTACTGAAACAAAGAAAACCCATACCCAAATAAGTGGAAGAAAATAGATTAAACCATATCATTGTGTGCAAAATGTAAGGGGAAATGATGAGTAGAGGTTTCCTCAAACCAGGAGACATTGCATGATGTGTAATCCTGAAACCGGTCAATAAATTAGGACAAAAACTCTATACCCATTAAATTTCTTGATCATAAATGAGGGATTCATAATAAAATCTGACAATGTTCTATTTTATTTATTTTGATAGGCAAGTACTATTAAGGGGAAAACTCCCATAAAATATGAATCCAAAAAGAGAATAAATGCATGCGCTAATAATAGGGGTGCAACACAAAAGGACTGAAAAATGGGCAGATCGAACCCAAAAGCATGATAAACCTTAAAACTATTTCTTTGTTGATCTTAATGCCATTCAGATAGAGGAAAGAGATTTCTTCCACCTAACTTCAGTTCAATCTTGCTCTGTCACGAAGGCTAAATAATGATCAATACACTCGCACCCATTCTCCACAGCATCGTTACAGGTGGCAATAGGAGAAAGAGTGGAAACCTCAATCTTATCAAGGAGGCCCGACTATGTGATCTATGGAGAAGATATGTCTACATTGGTAGTGCAAGCATCAAATAATTTGTCTTGTGAAACGATCACAAGAGGGGAGGATGAAGTGTTGGCATCCACCAACGAAAGGGGAGAATCTATTATGCTAGTAGCCACCAAGTTGGGGGACGGTACAAGAACCGAGCTCTGAAAAGTGGGAGTGGAAGGAGTTGCAGTCTTTGAAGGAGGAGAAATTGCATAATGGCATGATTTATCCCCTTCCCACCATGAGGGTTTGTGAATAGGAGTGTCATTGGCATGCACCCCAACATGTTTTCACCTACACTGAGTAGTACCATGGTTTGTGGCAAAGCAAAATTTGCATCTGAATGCTATCTTTTCATAATCTATTGGTTGGCACCATCGTCTCTTTCCAACTTTAAGATAAATATCAACTGAAAGTCCTTTTGGAACATCCATTTCAACACACAAGTGAGCAAACATCAATTTTTCATAGTTGATTGTCTCCTTTGAGATGTGATATTTCCCCATCCATTGCCAATAGGCGCTCACATCAGAAAGCAATTTTTTTGAAGATTGATTTCGCCAAAGCTTATGACCGTATTGAATGACCCTTCATTATAGCTATGCTTTCTACTATGAGATTCGGTCCTCATTTCATTCAATCTATGAACATGCTTTTTATAGATGATTCTGCTTGCATCACCATTAATGGCCGCCAGTCTTAATCTATCTGCTTGTTCCTGTTCAATTCGTCAGGATTGTCCACTATCTCCTTCTTTGTATGTTCTTGTTGTTGAAGGTTTTGGCTATATTTTGGCCCACCCCATTTCTCGTGAGCTTGTTCAAGGAATCACCTTGCCCAATTCTTCAACCCAACTTGTCAAAGTCCATTTCACTGATGATTCCTTCCTCACTCTACTGAAAGACGAGGGATAATATCAAAGATTCCCTTGATTGCCTTGAGACCTTTTTTTTGGCCTTTGGTTCTGCTATTCAGTGGTATAAGACTCAATGTTACCATCAATCCACTCTTCCCGATTCTCTTTGGATTCAATATTATGGTTTGAGGTGGATTGCTCAAGGGGGAATCTTTAGATTCCTTGGCATCCCCTTCGCATTTTAGGACTCCTCTGCAAACTTGTGGCAAGTTGTTCTTTCTTGTATTAAGTAAAAGTTGGATTTTTGGATCACCAAGCCGCTTTTATTGGCTGGAAAGTTCTAAGTGTGCTCCAAAATTTTGGCAGCGACTCATGTTTATTATTCTTTGTGTTGGGCCCCTTCCAAGGCCTCTTATGCGAAGCTTGAGAAGTTGATTAGAGACTTTATTTGGGCCTCTTTTGAGTCTCATAGAGGTTTTCATTGTGTTTTATGGGAGTTATGTTGCCTCCCTAGAGATTCTAGTGGGATTAGCCTTCTAGCCACTCAAAGGAAAGGGACTGCTATTTGTGTCAAGTGAACCATTCATGCCCTCATTGGTAATGAGGCCTAGAATATTCTCCTCAAACATTGTATCTTTGCAGGATATCCCATTCATAGACCATCTTGGAAAGGGATTGGATTCCATGCCCTTCTCAGTATGAAGGAGCTTGTTCAAATTGTTGGAACTTTTGTCACCAAAATAATTTGGCGTGCCTAGGAGGTTATTAATCCCTGGCTTAATTGGAATGGCTCGAGTTTCAAAGATGGATTATCTTTCAATCAACAAAATGTCTAGTGGTCTCCTTTATTTGCTAATTTGTGTCATCCTCTGGCCAAGTTGCCCTAGCTTAAGGCTCTCAAATTCTATAAAAATGGTATCTAGTCTCCTCAAGACTTGTTTTCTAGACCCACGATAAGTCTCATGTTGTGGGGAGATTTTAAAGCCAAATTTGGCCTACAGAATCATGACTGAGAAACTTTTGAAGGCCTGGTTAGTGTCATTATGTTTGATATGATTTATAAATTTGGTATTCATTTTGCCAATCCTTGGTGGAAAGATTAGAAGTGGGGTCCAAAGACCCCACTTAGAAACTACAAGCCCTGGCTTGGCTACCGATGGATTTCACCTCATTATCTGATGATTAACAGTTTGAACCAAATGTGGCATCTTCAATCCTCGGTGTCTATTTGGCACTACAGATTTTCTAATGTGTGGTCTGCCATTGTTGAGCCCAAGCTTACCCAGTTTGCTTGGTGTATTATTTTCCAAGGCTTACTGGTGGGGTCTCGACTTACCCATATGGGAGTTCATGACCCTCATTGCCCTTTTTGAGGGAAACCTGCGTCTTTTAAGAACCTCTTTTGTTTTTGCTCCAGAGCTCAACAATTGTGGAATTGAACTCATGACTTCTTTCAACCCTTTCAACCTGAGCCTTTCTCTTGGCATATGGTGTTGTTGGGCGACTCACCCTATCTTCCCTAGAAGTATACATAGATTTGACACACTGTAAAGATGAAAATCCTCTTTAGTATTTGGAAAGATAGAAATTCTTGCATTTTTTTCTCATAGCTAGATTGATAAACATGTTTCGCTTTATTATAAGTTATTATATGTTCTAATGTGATATTTCAAATTCAAGTGCAAGCTAACAAAGTTGTGCTTGAGGTGGCTCACCTTTAGGAGCTTCTATCCCACTAAGGGAATTCTCCATGCATTGTTGCTTGCGTGTCACCCTCTCCCACTTCCTCTCGGGGTTGTTCGCCTTTGTGTGATCAACAATGGGGAAGGAGTGGCTCCGTTAAGGAATTTCAGGCTCACCTCCATTCATAGGCCCCTCCTTGTAGTGGCTCACATTCTCACAAATGATTTCCCTCCTCTCCTCCTCAAGATGACCTAGGGTGGCCTTTTGGAGGAGTGTCTAGAGGTGGCAATGGTGCTTCTAGTTGGCCCTCTGGCAAAGCTTCTAGTTGGTCTATTGACTCTTTGAAATGGTTTTTGTGGCTAGATCTAGTGATTTATCCCACTCGGTGAGAAGATAAAGATAAAGATGGCGATGGCTGGGATCCCCTTGACATCATATGGATCTTTCTATTGTATGGGGTAGGCCAGATAATAAGGATTCACACCCTCTTCTTGCACTACTATGACTACTTAAGTAGATTTTTTATATTGTTTTTTTATAACGCTTTCTACTTTTTGGGCATTTCCCATGTGACTATCAGAGTGTGCCTTCTTACCACCCAATTTTTTTTTGTAAAAATGTGTATTATTTGTCTTTAATTAATTGGTATAGATGCCTATTCATAAAAAAAATTGAAATAGATCTAGTGAATAATAAAGATTCCACATTCAAATAGAAATGCAACAATCTTAGAAATTAATCAAAATACACATGTTATATGATAAGTTTCATTCATTCAATGATCCAGATAATTTGTTCATAGACATAAAACTTTCAGTTTCAATTATGTTTCTCCAAAATTTGCTATGAGAGTTCTCGATAACATTATATTACATATAAATAATTGCAAGTGTAACTGTTTCCTAGAATAATTGAAAATAAAGAGTATCTTCAACTTCTTGAGATATAACGTTTATTATAAAACATATTAAAATAAAAAAGGAAACTATTGTTAGGGTGACACATTCTTAATGACTCCTTGTGATGACTGGGTAGCTAGCATGGCAATCCTAGCTTTGTATACATAGAATTATTTTACCATAGGAGCCATCTCACTATACTACAGGATGATCATGTTTTTGATCAGTTTCTATAGAGCCTTGTTTTCTCTTGCTATTCATATCTTCTCAAGTATATTGTTGTAATCTTGTTGTACTATAGGATGATCATTTTTTTGGTACTCAATTTCTATAGAGCCTTGTTTTCTCTAGCTATTCCTATCTTCCCGAGTATATTGTTGTAATTCCAAGGAATTGAGAGAATGTAAGATCCATACCACTTAGTTTCCTCATATTCTCTACACTAAAATTCTATTTTTTATAGAGGTTCTCTACCAGTTCTTTAAAGTTTCCCTTTAAAATCTCTACATCCTAATCATGAGGATTTCCCTCTTTCTAGAGACGAATGCCTATTATTAGAAGGTTCTTCTATATTTCAACTTTCATTAAGTTGCACTTATTGAGTAATTTCCTTGCTCCAACAAATTTTTCTTCAAGAATGAAAGCTTCAATTCAATGCTCCTTTTGCACATAATGCACCTATTTTCATCAGTACTTGGCAAAAAAAAAATAGTTTCCAATTTTTCTTCCTATTTCTAACATCTCTTTAAAATCACCCTTAGTTTTTAACCAAACAAACTCCTCATACTTGGTAGTAACGATCTCCTTATCTATCTCAATCCTCAACATTTCGATATCTTCACATATATTCTTCATATCAAAGATGAATTTAGTTTCTTTAACTAGGATATCTACAATCCATTCTTTAGTAACCATAGATTTTTTAACCTTCAATTTTACTCACCATCTCTTTTCCTATAGAAAATGTTGGGTTGAATGGAGCACTAACCTGACTAATTGGTTGAGTGAGATCAATCAATGATTTTAAGCAAGCAGTTAATATTTTTACCTAATGCTTCAAATCTTCCCGAATTTGTTTATCCCTAGTCATCCTTGTAGGAGTTGAGAAAATACAACTTTACAAACCCCGAAGATCACTTGCATGCAAATAACCTGTCACAAAAGAAGAGATGGAGACAAACAAGCAAGGGTTCTCTGAAAACTAAAAATGTATATATCAGAGAGAATGAGAGAATGAATTGATATGAAATACAATGGGATCAATCCTTATAAAAATGAGATCATGCAAACCCTAATAAAACCCTAATAGAAGCCCTAATAGGAAAACATTTAATAATTAATATAATTATTAAATGTCACTTTATGCAAACTAATGTGAAATCTTAAGAAGGGAATAAAGGTAACTTAATCAACATAATTAAGTTAAGACCTTTACTCTAACACCCCCCCTTAAGATGAGCAACAGTGTAGCTACAAACAAATGCATGAAAGCAAAGGTAATTACAATTCAAGAAGGCAAACATGGGTCCCGGCAACTAGGCCAGATCAGAAACCCAAATACAACCAAATATCTGTAAAATGGAGAAATAGAGAAAACCTCATGGGAAAAAGCTCTACTCCAAAAAGAGATGCAGAAAGCCAAGAAGAAACATAACTAAAGCAGAAGAAGCTGCAAACAACCGTCAAAATATGACTGCTATGGTGTTGAAGAACCTTCGCTGAAGATGGAAGATCCCTTCCAAGGTGAAACCAAGGAAGAATTAGCACGAACAATATAATAACCCCCCCATAATGTTGAACTGGGAGAGCTTGACAGATCCACTGAAATGATGTGAAACACCCTGTAGTGCATGAAGAAGAAGAAAGAACATCTGAAAGTGTGCAAGATAGCACCTGCAACTGAAAAAGTGGTGTGCAAAAAAAAGCACACATGCATGAGGCTGGAATCATATGGATCCATAGTCGTCGTGGAGGGACACTCATTAGATAAAGGTGTGATGGAAAACAAAGGCAAACTACACAACCCCCCATGGTATGGATTCACTGCCATCATGGAGGGACACTCACCGGACAAATATGTGATGGCAAAATAAAGGCAAACTACACAACCCCTCATGGCACTTTATAATAACAGTGTGAGTATAAAATATGGCACAACCTTATGTGCAAAATCCCCAAAAGATGCATGTACAATAGTGTGGCACTTTATCTCAGTGTGTTTACATAAAAGATAGCTTACAAGTGATGCTCAAAATGTTCTCAAAGGACAAAATGCTGGAAATACATGAAGAACAGCCAAAAACAAAGCATCCCATGCAAACAAAAAGTTTCCAAGAGCAAATATGTCCATGTAATCCACCAGAGTATGAAAACACAAATAATTGAATAATATATACCTGGAGTGAAATCTAGAAAAATGGCATGGATGAAACTGAAGAGCTTTGAAATACGGTTCCAACGCCGCTGAGATTGCGGAAAACAGAGAAACTGATAAAAAGTTATGAGCTTGGGACTGAAAATAGCCCCTTTGTCTTCAACTGCTGTAGAATGCACCAACGTAAAAAAGATGTGATGAGATTCACACCATTGGAAAGATGAGAAAACTAGCTTTTCGATGATATCTCGTTTTCCAAAAAAGATATCATATGCCCAAGTTACAAAAAACAAATTTTGGGCAGGTGGGGGCCGTCGCCTGCGGCTGCAGAGTACCGTCGTCGGCGGTACTGTCAGGCGCCAATCGGTGATAAAGCCGGCGGCGGTTGGCAGTACGCCGACCAACATTCCTAAGGGCCTACAAGCCTGCAGTTGCAGGTACCTACGGGTACCCTAATATAGGCCTGCAAGCCTTTAAACTGCAACTCTTAAAATACATTTTTTTTCAATTTTTTTTTAAATAAAAAATCAAATAACAATTTCACACTGGTTTTTTTTTTTTTAAATTCGGACAAAAGAAATTCCAAAGAAAAAAAATTACTAGGATTTTTTTACGGATCCGCGTGCAGACGACGGTCATACCTGCTAAAAAAAATTTGCCCCAAATTTTGACTTTGTCCAAAATGGATGAATGAACAGTTGATTTAGGGCTTTTGGACCATTGCAGATGCAATGGTGAGGTCTGTTTGAGCTGAAAATGATTAAAAAATGAAGGTATGCCCTGGACCAAGAAAACAAGCCCCAAACCCTTGAAGCTCCAAAAATCTTCAAAACAAGAACAAGAAGCAGCAGGTGTGGAGCTCTGATACCATGTATGAGTTGAGAAAATACAACTTCACAAACCTCGAAGATCACGTGCATGCAAATAACCTGTCACAAAAGAAGAGATGGAGACAAACAAGCAAGGGTTCTCTGAAAACTGAAAATGTATATATCAGAAAGAATGAGAGAATGAATTGATATGAAATACAATGGGATCAATCCTTATAAAAAGGAGATCATGCAAACCCTAATAAAATCCTAATAGGAAAAACCCTAATAGAAGCCCTAATAGGAAAATATTTAATGATTAATATAATTATTAAATGTCACTTTATGCAAACTAATGTGAAATCTTAAGAAGGGAATAAAGGTAACTTAATCATAAATAATTAAGTTAAGACCTTTACTCTAACAATCCTCTCCATCAATCTAGCAACTGTCACCTTAAAATTATGTACATCCCCATCCCTAGTGGAAGGCCCCAAGTTAACTTTAGTGATATTGAAATCACTGACAGTTTCTTATCCTACATATTTTTGTACAAAGATATGTGTTACTTATATATACACGTTCTTAGTACCATTATCCTCCATTAACCTAGATGTGGTTTTAAATTTCTCGGGCTTAGGGTTCCTTTGAAGCAATTGGCCGACAAAATATTTTTCAAAAATCTTTAACTAAATTGTTTTTCTTTTCCTCAATAATGTGTGTTCCAACCATGAGGTAGAAGTGGGTGTAGTCATGGACTTAGTGCTAAGAGATGTGAATTGTGTTGGTTATTTTTAAGAACCAAGTTGATCTTCAAGGAAGCCTATGGAATTTCCATTTCTAATTCTTGGCAACCTGAAGGGATTGGCCAACGAATGAGTGAAAGCAACAATGCTTTCCTCCTACACTTTGGGCTTTGCAAAACCTAGGAGGGTGATCCCACAATGTATCTATGGATTTATGCACCAAATAACCAAACACATTGAAAATAACAAATGAATTCTCACAACTTAAGCTCAATAGATGAAATCTTTCCAGAATTTGGTGGATTCTTTACACATTTAGCATTTAGAGCGGAGAATGACTGAAATGACATGAAACATTATCAATTGCAACTCAATATAAATTTTAATTATGAATTTATGTTGTTGTTGAATGATCAAGAAACTGTATCATAAATACAAAACCCAAACTAGTGCCTTAACCTATGAAATATAATCAATCTCAACACAAGTGTACTTAAATAGTAGATTAATACATAGCATCAAAAAGCTTCTATGAAACTGCATTACAAAATCAAACCAATCTATCCTAAACCAAAAATTCTTATCAATATCTAGATACTCAAATTACATGAAGCTATGATATGTAATTAGAGGTTTAAAATTCAAATGTATTTAACCTTAATTACAATTATTCCCGATCCAAAAAAATTGTCTAACTATATTGTTTAATCGTTGAAATTACAGGCTAGGTTCACTTTTACATTAATGAAATTACTAATTACTAAAATGTTGTAATTTCAAATACTGAATTGAAAAATAAAATGAAATGAAATCAGAGAGAGTGTAAGACAAGAGATAGAAGAATAATGAGACATAAGAGAAGTTAACACAAGAGCTTGATAATAGAGTTAGTCTAATCAGGACTATGTCTTCAGGTCTGCTTCTCAAGGTAGACTACTTTATTAATATCACCAAATGATGAAAATGCCTTGTTACAATATCCAGGCTCTAAACCTGCACAAAAATTCCTCATAGTCTCTCTCTTGTTTACAATTTTTTTTGTAATAATCAACACCTTGTAAATCTTCCTCTCAGAAAGAAATCAAATTCTCCATTAGCATACTAATTCTCTCCACCTTTTCCAATAATTTCTCAATAATGTAATTATTCTCTCCAAGAGAATTTTCAATAATTTCTAATATAAAATAATTGATTGCCTTTACAAGAGAAAGGTGGTTAAAAGGATTAATTTGTTGAAATATGAGTTTACGGGCTTTGTTTCTCTCCTTGTTTTATGGGCAAGGCAAGAGGATTTGAAGGCATGGGTTAAGGGATCAAATCCCACTAAATCCTCCTTATTTATTTTTTTAAAACCATACGTTTTTTCCTTTAATAATTATGGTTTAATCCATATTTATGCCAACTCACTACTCCTGCCATATCATATGCCACATGTCCTGCCAAGTGTCAAGCTTTGGTGATGCCACATCACCATTTTGACCAAAAATTTGACTGGTCATAACTTCGCCATCCGAGCTCCATTTTTTGATGAAACGAACGACGTTAGAATCATGGTGATGAGCTCTTCGACATGATGTGGCTTTTGAAAAAAATTGAGATTATCAAATTTTATGCCTTTTTGACTGGCCCCTGTACTGATTTGACCCCAACTTTGACCAAGCATATCTTGGGCGTATGGTCTCCTTTTGATGTGATTCAAGTTGTTTCAGGACCGTATTGGTGAGCCCTATGCAATGGAGCTGGTTCAATATGATTCCATGACTACGAGTTTTTAAGGTCTTCTAGATCCTCTTGGATCATTCCTACCCATTGAGAAGCTTTTGGACCACCAAAAGATTATTTTTACATAGAATTTGAGCTAGGGAATTGTCGCCCCACTTTCTCAATACCATCTGTCCACCCTGCTAGAATCTTGAACATCTGACCCATCACAAACACAATGAAAAATGAAATAGCATTGTTGATATAATCAAGTGTATTCTCATCAATATTCACCATTGTCACATCCATCATCCACATAGAACTAACTATTAGAAGAACAAGCAATAGTACTAAATAAACTAATGTGAAGGAAAATGAATCAACTTGTCGAATCTCCTAAATAGGAACATTGTTAGAAAATGAATCCTTCAAACACTCTTTTACCACCTCTAGTTGAAGGCTTAACTGTGCTTGCAACCGATCCTCACTCCGTGTTGTCTATGACACTGTATCATGATCAAAGATTATTCCATCTTTATGCTTAGCATCACTAGTTGTTACAGACATAAGGGTTAAAGCATTGCTTGCATTTGCAATCATATTCATATGCCCCGTGTCTACAACAGATCTGTCATTCTTCATGTGATGAGCTTTTACAATGTATTCAATTCCATCCTTAAACAAATGATACTTATTATGTTCCTTGTAGAAAATGGCTTTTCTATCATATAAGTAAGGACTACCTAGAACCATCCCACAAATGTCAAGCATATTTACATCTAACTCTACCTCATCTACAAACTTGGATGTGATTGCAAATTGGAGTTTACATTGCCTTGACACATATAGCCGAGCATTATCATGCACCCAACCCAATGGATATGGTTTAGGATGAGGAGTTGTTTTTAATCCCAATTCGTTAACGACTTATTCAAACATTAGATTCACTTGTGATCCACTATCTATGAGTGTGTCAATATTGCTTTGTTTAGCAATAGCCCTTATATAAAAAAAGTCATTCCTTTTAATTTTAATAGGTACTTCATTACAGCTTAGAGAAGAAGCATGAGAACTAGTATTGACAACATGAATGTTACCTTTTATACCCACAACTATGATCTTGGTTTCATCATCAAAATCTGATATGAGATCATGCATGATAGCTGCGGTCTTTTTCTTACCCTTTCAATCCTTGAACCATTTTGGTTTATGATCAGGATGCAATTTCTAGAACTTTGCATCTTCATGCCCTTTCTTCTTACAATGTGAGCAATAAGGCTTTTCGTCCTCTTTCTTTACAGTAGTCGTTTATTGTGATTTCTCTTTCCCTTTCTTGCCCCCTTTGTGTTTATTGAAGTCTATCAAGAGACCATCATGGCTATTCCTCGAGCTTGTTTCCAGATGAATGGCTTACACACTAACTTCATCAAGGTTAGTTGGATTAAACATAAGTATTGTATGCCTCAACTTTTCATGTAATCCACCCATATACTTTAACAAAGTTTCTTGTGTATATAATGGAATGCCCAAAATTAAAGCCCCCTTCCTAAACTCCTGTGTATATTCTTGCACACTTTTTCCTTTCTCTTGTCTTAATGATTTCCAGTTCATTACTACTTTTTGCATATGCCTTAATGGACAAAACTATTTCTTTAATGCAACTATGAATTCAAACCAAGAAGAAATAATTTTACCATTTTGGCTTAGATCTTCCTGAGTTATATTCTCCCACCAGATTAAGGTTGTGCCTCCTAGGCGAAGAATGGCTAATTGGATTTTTTGAGAATCCTCAATAAACTTTCGAATTCTACAATAAACTTCAATTTTTTTAATCCAATTATCAAGTTTTTATGCATCTAGTTCTCCATTATAAGTTGGCAGTTCAAATTTAATATCAAGCTTTAACAAAGGTGAATTAGCTTGCACAATCTGTTTCTTTTTAGAAGAGTTAGATGAAGAAGATGAAGAGGATGGGGATAGAGGTTCAGTAGTATCACTACCACATCCTACTCCTTTACCTTTGTCTTCTTTTGAAGTGGATTCACCTTCATTCTTCTTTCTATTCTTGAGTTCCTTTTTCTTATGTCGCTCTTGTCTCTCTTGGAAAAGAACTTCCACCATAGCCTTCATTTTAAGAAATTCTTTCTAGAAAGATTTCTCATCAAGCTCCGTAGGAATTTTTTCAATTTCCATTTCTAATTGTGGAAAAGACCTTCGTTTTCTGATCTGAGGATTGAACTTTGTAAGTGCACCTTCTCCTTGCTTCAATTTAAACCTAGTTAACATTCAATTTTACAATTTCTTGTTAAGAAGCTCTGATACCAATTTGATCTGTAATTAGAGGTTTACAATTCAAATGTATTAAACCTTAATTACAATATTCCCGATCCAGACAAAATTGTGTGACTAAGTTGTTTAACTGTTGAAATTACAGGCTAGGTTCACTTTTACATTAATGAAATTACTAATTACTAAAATGTTTAATTATAAATCAAATACTAAATTGAAAAATAAAATGAAATGAAACTAGAGAGAATGTAAGACAAGAGATAGAAGAAGAATGAGACAAAAGAGAAGTTAACACAAGAGCTTGATAACAAATTTTGTCCAATCGAGACTATGTCTCTGGGTTCGCTTCTAAAGGTAGAGTGCTTTATTAATTTCACCAAGTAATGAAAATGTCTTGTTACAATATCCAGGCTCCAAACCTGCACAAAAATTCCTCATAGTCTCTCTCTCGTTTACATTTTTTGGTGTAATAATCAACAGCTTGTAAATATTCCTCTCATAAAGAAATAAAATTCTCCATTAGCATACTAATTCTCTCCACCTTTTCCAATAATTTCTCAATAATGTAATTATTCTCTCTAAGATAATTTTCAATAATTTCTAATCTAAAATAATTGATTGCCTTTACAAAAGAAAAATTCCCCCTTTAAATACATTTATAAATGCTAATTAGGGGGTTAAACCAAATTATTCCCATGTCTCCCCATATCACCTATATTGAGCCCTTTAATCTTTAAATCTTTTTAAAAATGGGCTTCATCATTTTCACCCTAAGGCTTCCCTTAAAAATCTTTAACCAATTATTTTAAGCCCCTTAAAATATTATAATTCGTTGAAATATGAGAAAGGTGGTTAAAAGGGTTAGTTTGTTGAAATGTGAGTTTATGGGCTTTATTCTCTCCTTGTTTTATAGGCAAGGCAAGAGGATTTTAAGGCATGGGTTAAGGGATCAAATCCCACTAAATCCTCCTTATTTTATTTTTTAAACCATATGTTTTTTTCCTTTAGTAATTATGGTTTAATCCATATTTATGCCAACTCACTACCCCTACCATGTCATATGCCACATTTCTTGTCAAGTGTCAAGCTTTGGTGATGCCATGTCACCATTTTGACCAAGTTTGACCAAAACTTTGACTAGTCATAACTTCACCATTCGAGCTCCGTTTTTGATGAAATGAATGACATTAGAATCATGGAGATGAGCTCTTCGACATGGTGTGGCTTTTGACCATTTTTGAGATGATCAAATTTTCTACCTTTTTGACTGGCCCTAACTCGGTTTGACCCCAACTTTGACCAAGCATATCTCAGGCGTATGGTCTCCTTTTGATGTGATTCAAGTTACGTTTGGACCATGTAGGTGAGCCCTATGTGATGGAGTTGGTTCCATAGCTTCATCCAAGCAATTTAATTAATTTTTTGAATTAAAACAAAGATAAAAGACATAAATCATTGGAACACAATGAAGATTAAAAAATAAGCCTTGATCATTTTGTAGAAATCTAAATTTGACCACTTATATTTGGCCAAATTTACCCTTTTCGTCTAAATATCCTTTTATCCACAATGTTACTATTATTTAATTAATACCCCTAAAGTCTTCTAAATACCTTACCCCCTTTATCCATTTCTTCCAAGGAATTAAATAAATAACCCACTTATTTAATTCCCTTTATGTCCCATCCACACTTAATCCTAATTCATCTCCTAATCCCATCATAAGGGATGTGACACATCTCTAATCCATGACTAGGATGTGTCACATCCTCCAACTTTTGCAAGTTGGATCCTAATTGTCATTAACCACCTAACCCTCTTCTAATCCTTCATCAGTAGTCTAATCAGTCCTTTGGTCAACTCTTCCCACATCCCAATGGAATTTTTAATTCCATTTTATTCTTCCAACACCCTTAATGGAATTTTTAATTAATTCCATTTACAATCCCCATGTCCTTTCCAATGGAATTTTAAATTCCATTTATTTATCCCATGCATTTCTCTTCCCCATAATCTCTCATAGGTCACATCAGTCACATGGGAAAAGGACCTCCTTTAGGAGGACCTTGTCTCATCCACGGGGTACTTCCAATCATGTGAATTTAAAATTCACATTTATTTTTCCAACAAATTCTCCCATCCCCATGGTGACAAGAGAGGACTTTCTAAAATTCCTCACTTGTCACTATCAACCTCATATGGGGACAAGGACTTCCTTTCTGAGGCAATCCTCTCCAATACCAAGGTACTTGCAAGTACCTCACATGTATTTTTCCATGTCATTTGTCCTCTTTCCACTTCACATTCCACATGGAAAGATTTGAGGACTTACGAGTCCTCAAATCACCACAACCCTCCATCTTATCCATTATGGCTTAATCTTATCCGTCCATTCTTCTTTAAATTGAGAGGCTTGGTTTCAAGTTAAGGAGGTTAGACAAAAGGTTATAAAAAGATTAGACATGAGTTATTTCATTTTGCATTCACTCTCTAGCAACCAAACCATTAGCACACTTCGCATTTGCAACCATTTCAAACTATTATTGCATTCAAATACCATCTTCATCACAATACCCACCTTCATTATTGCATTCACCTGCCATCAAAGGAGCATACAACCAAGCATCATCAAAGGGCCAACCAAATCATCAATCCAAACAAGGTATAACATTCCATTTATTTGTTGTTTTTGTTTGGATTCAACTTTGGCTAAGCATTGAGTGTTTGTTTTTGTATTTTCTTTTTGCACTTCATTTTGTTTTGCAGCTTAGAGTAGAAAAACACTTGCACACACATTTTATTAATAGCTCATATAATGAATACACCAGGAGAGAAATGAATTTGAATTTACACTATATTCTATATTCAAATGTTAGTACTATTATTAAAAATTACAATTGTATATCTAAAGACTCGAGAACCTAAGAAAAGACTCAAGACTATTCTCTATACTTTCTATTACAAAATTTCTCTTTGATCAATCAACCTGTGCATTTGGCCGTGAATTCCTTCTTATAGAAATGAAGGAGCAAACAAGCTTCGGTCCATAATGTACACATGTCATCATCTCATTTGATTGATACAAAATATATTCCCCAATACAGTTACATTTATAACTCAAATGAGGGAAAATGTCACATGGGACAAAAGTTATTTTCATTTGTTGATGAAGATTTGTCCCACCTTTCAAAAGGCATCATTTAGTTGTTGCAACACTTTATCCACGTGCTCCCAAAAATCCTTCCACGTACACCAAGTCTTGAAGAAGAAAAGCATAAAATGAAGAAAGAGGAAGAAGACAAAGTACCACCACATCTGCAATCCTTGACATCAATTTCAAATTGGGGAGGATAAAATATATTAACATTGATGTATCTAAGGGATAATCTATATTAGTTCCAGGCCATGTTTTGTATTCTGCTTGATGTAACTTTCATTTTTTGCAGACCTGTAACCAAAATTGCAAACACCACCTCAACCCAACAACCTACTCATCGAGGACATCAAGATATTTTCCTTTCCATAGCTGAAAATCCTCCTCATAAGGCCAATTGAATTCAATAACCTTGTCATATTTTTCCCTATATGGAGCTTACTTGGTCACTACCTGGTTGGCTTCCTTGTCAAAATCCTCAAGGCCAACCCCTACTTGGGTGAGCATATCCATACTACTCCTCAGCATCTGCATGTCATCCCCTTCACAAATTAAGGTTGCTTGAGTTTCAATCACCTCATTTACCTGATCTTTCCAATCCTACAGGGATTTTATCTCACCACTTTCATTTAAGATGTTAGGGAGAAGACCAAAATTCAACTCATCAAACCTCCTAACTATCTCTCTTATTCTTGCCTTTAATGGCTTAATTTTTCCTTAAAATTCTTGGATTCCAGTTACAAAATTAAGGGTAGGTTGAATATTATTTGGCTTATTAGCATCATGCTTAGATCCAACAACCATAGGCCTAATATCTTGGTACTTGGGAGTCCATTTCTCCATTAGTGGGATAGCCACTTCTTTATCTCAATCAAAATTTATTACAACGTCAAAGATGGAGGAGTAATTAGCATGGATCTTAATCAATCTCTTATCAATCCCTTTATTGAGGTACTCCAAAACCACTGCCACAATCTTTAGATTTCTAGCAAGAATCAATCCATCTTGTTGTTTGCATCTTTCTTCATAGCTCTTCAGCTTCTCAATCAAATCTTCCCTGCTAATTTCCTCTGTCTAATGTGCACCTGTAGTACTTGGTCCTTCAACTGATATTGGCACATTTCCTAAATTATATAGCACAATTGCCAATGTAAATTTTGGGGAGGGAATAGGGGCAGATGTCACATGCTCTCAAGGTGAAGAAGGAGAAGTAGATTCCATTTGCATGGGAAAATTGGTTTGCATATTTTGCATTTTCTCTTTTAACAATGTCATTTATGTTTGTAACTCCAAAACCTTTTGTTGATCTTTTTTGTATTCAACTAACAAGTCATTATACATTTTTCTAAATTTGTCTCTTTCTACAATTACAAACTCCATTATTATTGTTGTAAACTGGGCAACACTCACAGACATACTGGTTGCTTCAATTGATGGGGTGTCTGACACTCTTTTGATAATTAATCCCCCCTTATACTCAATAGGTGGCTCTACAACTAGATGCTTGTTTATGTTTGGCGCTAAAGCCCAAATTTCCAATGTGTCCCATTGCTTACTAAAATTAGACCCCTTCAAAGCAATCATTGCTTCTTCTTATGTGGTGTGGAGTGGCCTATCACATCTTCTCACTGTATCAAAAGAAATGGAAAAGGCAAGATCCTACATTGGCAGTAGGAGGAGACCACTATTTCTTACCAATTCTCTTCCTTCTTCTGCTGTAATTTTTTGAAAAATTTTCATTTCTTGCCTTACCTGAGCTTCAATATCCTTATCAGGTAGTTAGGGGATCAAGCTCCTTTTCTTGGCAACGTTATTAATATATTCATCCCTTTTTTCTCTCCATGCAAACTCCATGAAAGCAAATGTCTTGACAAATGAATCATCATCCATGAATTTATTACATGTCTCCTCCCTCACATCATCAATATTGTTCATACCAGTTAGATCCACCTTACCTAGTCTGAGGCCCATTTCCTATGGAACTATCTCCCTAGGGGGAGAAGAAATCACTAGTAGAATTTGGCAAATAAATGACTAGGTGACTAAAACTTTTAGTCACAACAACTAAAAATGATTAAATTCTACTAATTTTTTATAATCCAACTATAAATGAGTAAATAAATGACTAATTTGGTTGTTGACTACAAAATTATTTAGTCACACAAATAAAAATGACTAAATAGTCAATCATTTATTTAGCAAATCATTTAAGGAATCAAAAATCAATAGCCTGCCAAAATACTCTAGTAAACATACTTTAGAACTTTCATCGAAATTTTATTTTCAGGCGTAACCCACCAAAATGGAGTTTTCATTTTAATAAACATACTCTAAAACCTTCATCAAAACCTTATTTATAGGCGTAGACCACCGAAATGGAGAATTGTTTTAGTAAAGAATGACAGAGAATGGTAAGGAGATGTGTGTGATAGGAGGAATAGGATTCATTATTGCTTATCCCATTCCTGCTCTGCTCAACAAGAGTTACATTGTTCACGCTACTGTTTGTAATCTAGGTATTTAATTGACATATATTTGCATAATCTCAAATTCCTCCAGATTCTTTTGAAGTGTCAATGTATCCTATATAGGGTTTAGAATGATTTCTTTTAATTTAAAAAAACAAATAAATGATGTATTTGTCTGTGATTAGATAATGTGGAGATCTCCTAAATCTACCCCAGCTCATTGTCCTCTTTGGCACTGTATTCATTACTCTAGCTACTAGGGTTTTGCATGTGACATCTTTAATATCTTCATGACAGTGGCTTTTAAATAGATCCCAGTCTTTGCTTTAATCTTTATCATGGTAACCCTTGAGTTCCGTAGTCCACCTTCAATCTCTTCTAAGAACGTTGTCTTAAGCTAGACTACATAGTATGCATATAAAGAAAGTCCTTCATACCTACCATTGTTCCAAACCACCACTCACTAAGCACAATAGCATGTTTTAAAATCATGCTTGCCAGTGATTGACCATTAAGGTCACTACTTTCATCGAGATACAATGAGATTTTTTTCTTCAAACTCAAGGCATTATGCAAGATAACATTGTGAATTGTTTGTTGTGTAGGGTTTTATTTTCTTGCACATTTACTACTTTGCTAACTGCCTTTAATACTTGATATTGCACCCTTAGCTACAATCTCAAATAGCTCACTCACTGTCACTTGAAGATTCCTTTCATGAGGACCCTTTTATAAAATAAAACTATGCCCAATAAACTGCCTACTTACTTACTACATGGGACTCATTGTTTCATGGTATTATGGGTCTTAAGATCCTTCAACCTTATTGTCACTACTTCACAGTCCACAAGGTATTATTCACTATTCTCCCATCTTTGATGAGTCTCAAAACACTGCTCAAACATGCAATCCACTACCTCCATTATACAATGGCTAAGAAGAAACATTGAACTTGTGATTACCACTATTACTTCATTTGGGCAGTCATTCCCTAATTGAATTTGCCTTGTCTAACACTATCAATATCATTTGAAAAACCCTTAAGGTCAACAAGGGGGTAAGGAAACTCGCTATTAAAATCTCCACTTTACTATGCAAGGTTTGAGCTTTATTATCTTTTCACTGCTCAACCTCTTTTTGACTATCACACCTCAAGTGACTATCATTATTCTTACCATATATTGCATTTACAAATGTCATTGAGCTACATAGTGTGCTTGTTATTGGCTACAATATTTCTATTGTAAGATTTTTTTATTGGCTACAATGTCTCAATCTTTCTAGTATTGCAACCTCACTAATCTGCTAAAGTTATGCTTTATGTTCCTACGGAGGCCTAGGGTTTGTACCCTAGTCATACTCTTACCAATTCTTTTGTTGGTATTAAAGAGACAACCTTAAATCTTGGGTCAGAAAATTAGTTGTCTTGATAGGGTGTGGTATGATATTGGATTGTATCCTAGAGTGTGTGGGAAGCTTGTGTTTGATCATAAAGGTATGTAAACCTGGTAAGGGAAATGTATCCCATATATCATGGATCTTGCTTTAATACTTCCCATAATGGTTATTAGCAAATCACATTATTATTGTTTGTGGTAACCCAATATTGCATTCAAGTATGCAAAAAACTTGGTCTATAGTTAAGCTGTACACTTTTAAGTAATATTCATAAGGTTTAGAAAATCTTGATCACTCTCTAGAATAGCCCATTAAACATGGGTTGTGCTTGAATGCACTACATAATTGATATAACACAACCACTCTGCATAACAACCGGAGTTATAGGCTCTTTATTGCAGCAAGAGGTAATCATTATTAGATCATGATATCATTACATTGTAACTTGTTAAACTTGAGTCAACCTGAATGCACCCAATGATGATTGACACCTAATTGTGATGACAGTGATTAATTTGTACATGAATTGTGCTCATATAAATGCCTCCATTTTTATCACAACATAGCCACATTAAACTTGGGTCACACATGAATGCATCTTGTATTTGTTATAGCACAATTGTGCCACATGACCAATAGATTTATGGATCACATAATTATAGTCACAAGAATTTTTTCCTCATTTGTGCTCTTATGGTGATTCAATTACCATTACAACATAACCCTTTGGACTTATATTGCTCAACCTTACATTGCTTATTTTCTCTTTGGATGGATGGCAAATCAATGGTAGGGATTTGTATGCAAGTCATGCTCATATAAGTGCCTTCATCACCATTACACAATAGTACATTGGAATTTACTTTCTTGAACCTTTACTTCATTTTTTATTGTTAGGGTTTCTTAGTGATTATTTCATTTCCACGTGGCACATTGATAAAAGAAACCAAGAAAAAAATCATTATGTTTTTAGTTAACTCCTGTTAACATACTTTTGGAATAAATGTTTGATTGCATTACTTCGAGTGTGAAGAATTTTGTTTTTTTCTTATAATACATTCATTGAGAGTTGTAGTAGAAAGCTTCTTATGTTGAAACCCATCCTATAAACTTTCTTTAAGCTACATTTAGGAGGCTTCATGGATTTTTTGTGATTTATACAACTTTTGTTTTGATAGTAAATGACATTAGATTCTTTCTGAAATTGAAATGATTTATTAAGTATGGTTTTATGATGATTAAATATTTTATTTAGAAGGGGTTAATATTTGGCATTCTTATGTGTAGGAAGAATATATTGTGATGCAACATTCAGGTATGGACAGTTCAGGCAAATTTGAATTGCTATCAGTGACATAACCAAGTTGGAGAGTACTTTCAACTGGCTTGAAACACTTCCAGGTGTTTTCGCTTGGAAGCGAAACCAAAGTATAGGAATAAAAACGTCGATGGATAGAGAAAATCATTAATCTACTTATCTAGTTTCTAATCCAAT
Organism: Sequoiadendron giganteum; assembly: GCA_007115665.2. Classification (NCBI taxonomy): domain Eukaryota; kingdom Viridiplantae; phylum Streptophyta; class Pinopsida; order Cupressales; family Cupressaceae; genus Sequoiadendron; species Sequoiadendron giganteum. Next base: position 984,449,115 of record CM021100.1, on the reverse strand, counting down.
TTGAGGTCGTGATGAATAGAGAAAGTTCCTACATTTTAAAGATAAAAATCATAAATCTATTGGTCCAATTGGAGATCCAATTTGAGGTCATGAAGCTCTGACAGAGAAAGTTCCTACATTCTAATGATAGAATCATAATTCTTCTTGGTCCAATTGCAAGGATTTGTCTTTTTTTTAATTATACGTTTTGACATTTGGCTTGATACAAATTGTTTATGCTTCCACATTTTCATGTATGTCTAGCAGGGCACTTGTAACTACAATATATGAAAAAAATCCCTATTGTTATGCTTTGATGGATGTCCCATGATCAAGATCTATATAAAAATCTTTCTTTGTATACTGGGTGGTTAGGTGTTCCATACTGTTATACAAGTTTAAGCTTTTCCTTTTGTTGATTTTTAAATAATAGTCTTATCTTTCGACCAGGATTTCTGTTGCAATCTCTCTTTTTGTTACCTTTTCAGTAGTGCTTGATTTATAGATTTCAATTGTTGGCAGCCATGCCACATCTTGGTTATATATTTGTGATTTACACCTTAATTGTAGTGCTAAAAGAGCCATATATTTATACCTTATTAATTTTGAATTGGTTTAGTGGGAAGTCTCACATGCCCTATTTGCCTAAGTGACCTGAGTATGATACACGTGTATTTGTTTTGGACAATTTATGACATTTACTTGTTGGAATTATGTGCCTCAAATTCACCGGTGGACCCCCAACTTGGTCATCATCAAGTTAGATTACACCAATTGAGGGTTCAGACCTTTACCACCATCCTACAGTGTCCCATGAAGTGATTGGTGGTTGAGCGATACTTACCGCTACCTCGCAGAAGTGTTAGATTAAGCTTGCAGTAGTGCGGTGTTATTACCACCCCACAGTGCTTCATGTTGACTGGTGTAGTATAGCGGTGGTTACCGCTACCCTGCAACGATGGTCGATGGTATCCTACGATGGTGCGATATAGTCACCGCCACACTGCAATAGTGTACGAGGCTTGGTGCGATAGAGCGACATATACCACCATACCTTGATGAGCTAGTTTGTGTATAGAGGTGTAGCACTGGATGGTGGATGACTCGATGTCTTTTGTGGGACATAATTTATTGGCAGTTAAGCGGTTAATGATGTACTAAAATCTACAGAGATGGTTGTTGAGGAGTAAGATTTTACTTATTTCTTTTAGTATTTTGATTGTATTCTTTTATGTTAATCATTTATATATTGGTCTCCTTTTTGTTGGCTTTGATGACTTGTAATGATTATTTTGTTGGCTTTGAAATAATTTCCTCATCCAAACTTCCAATTCACACACAGGAAGGAAGGACACTTTCAAAGGTTGTGTTGGGATGTACAACCATTGGTTGCATTTTCTTACATATTTTTTTTCTTGTTTCATGTGCCTCCAAATAGGTGCACCAGATCCTTGAATGGGATTAACATAAATTTATTCAGTAGGAAAAAAAGACTAATTCTATATGATTTTACTTTATAATTCATCCCATTGTTGATAATGATCAATCTCAGCATTGGAATGAATTATAAAGCAAAATCATATAGAATTAGTCTCTTTTGCCTGCTAAATAAATTTGTGTTAATCCAATTCAAGGATCTAGTGCACCTATTTGGAGGCACATGAAACAAGAAATCAAATATCTAAGTATATTTCATAAGTCAAATATTAGCATATGGCTTTCTTTGGGAAGATTAGTGGCAGCAAGATCCATATCTCCCCGTTGATACAAGATCTTCATTCATAAGCTATCAGATAGTCCAGTCCATGATTCGATATCAATAAAAAACTAATAACATCCAAAGCATTATAGCTAGTTGTAGCTCTTGGACCTTTTGTCTTACAGACATAAATGGACAGGGAGATATGAAGCCCATTTGTGGGAAAAAAACTTTATCAGAGGAGGTCACAAATGAAAGGGAGGACAAGGTATGTTAAAAGGATTTAGATTACCATAAGAAAAATTGTTCATGTATCACTATTCTAAGTTTAACTTGAAGTGTTGATCATAAAAATTATTATGTAGTTTTATCAAAAAATTATAAATATAATTATAATACACTGTAGAACCCTAATTATAATAGACTATAGAACTTGAACCCTAATTAAAGTTATAATAGACTATGAAACCCTAATATTTATATTTAGAATATTTTTTAGCATTTTTCATCAGTCTTTTTATGGAGTAGTTCATTTTCTTTGTTGTTTATAGATCTAAGATGTCTTTATCTAGATACTAATGCTAAATAATTTGTGTGTGACCTTGTCATCCTTCAAATCTAGGCATCCATTGAAATCTTCAACAATATATTTGGGTGAGCATTATCATTTTGTAGATATATTGAAGTTGTTAGCAATTGCATTTAAATATTGATTTGATACTCTAGTCTCTGGGATTTTACATCTAGTTGTCAGCTAAACTAGATTGGATTGAAGTTTTGACTTATGGTTTATGTACTTGTAGGTGGCTATGACACTGAATTGAAAGCAACAAGAGCTCATGATAAGGTTGCTCTCAAGTATTGGGGTGACAAAAGCACACAAATTTTCCTATAAGAATTTTACATTGGGATTTACGTATAACACTATTTATTATTCTATATTACGCACACATCTACCTTTGCATAATATTGTTAAAATGACATGTTTTATGTAGATAACTGAATACAAAGAAGAGCTTGAAGTCATGAAACAAATGAACACCATAGACTATATTAATTATCTCAAAAGGTATCAAAATTCTTTCCATTGAAGTCTTTTAGATTAAAATTATGGCAGCGGAGCTTTTGTTTCTGGAATTGGCAGTACATATATGCATTTCTATTAGAATAAGAAAGGGTGCATTAGTATAAAAAGCTTAAAATTTTACATACATGAAGAGTTTCCCTAGCTTGAATTATTCATAGTCAAATGACCCATCAAAAAATTCATACATAGTAGGGTCAGCATAAGGTCTATGACAACGTTTTAGATTTAGTTTGAGTAAGATATTGCATTGGATTACTTTCATGTATGGTGCTAATGCATAATCTTCTATTGATATAGGAGGAGTAGTGGCTTTACTAGACGCACATCAATGTATCGTGGAGTAACAATGTATGTATTTAAATTGATAGCTTTATTTAGAATTTTGAGATCTTGATCTGACTATAGAAATGGCTATTCAATAAACATTTGTAGGAAAAGTTGTACTCTAATGGTAAAATTTGTAACATATCATAGACACCATCAAAAAGGAAAGTGGCGAGTTAGAATTGGAAGAATTAATGGAAACAAAGATGTATATCTGGGAACATACAGTGAGTGCACCGAACATGAACACATCTACTATATATTTCACTTATAAAAGAAATTTCTCCATTAAGTAAACCACCAAATATTTGTGGTGAAATCGTTGGCTCTTTCAATTTGGCAACAACTAAGTAAGAAGCGACTTTGACATATGACATTGCTACAATCAAATTTAGAGGCATTGATTTAGTTAAAAAATTTGACAAGAGATTATATAACATTGCAAGAATTAGAAACAACTCACTACCTATTGGAGAACTTATAAGTTACATCAAGGAGGCAAGATTAAGTCATGTTGATGGCAATGTGAATGCACCCAAAATTGAGGAGGACAAAAGAATGGATTCACTATGGTGGAAAATAAATGATTCTTTTTTCTTCTATTCCACAACATTAAAGGGCTCCAAGCATGCATTTTCATCATTGTAGAAGTTTTTTAGAGAATTTTCTTTCTTGCAATCACTTCTATGCAATATTTTAACTCATATTTTTAGTCTTGTGATTGAAAATGAAAATTGTAATACTCTATTTCTAAGTTGTAACTGGAACACCTTTCTTTTATTAATAAAGTTCACCAAATTTTCCTTCTCAATGGTTGTATTATTGTTTGAAATTGATGATTCATGATGTGTATTTATATGTTTTATGTTTAAATCCTCAAAAATGACTTAAAATATATGACTAAATATACTACCAGTTGACATAAATCAGTGAATAAATATGACTAAATATACTACCAGTTGACATTAATTTGTGAATAAATATGACTAAATATATGACCAAATTGATCAAATGACTAAATATAGTACCAATTGACATAAATTAGTGAATACAAAAATCAGTGAATAAATATGACTAAACATATGACCAAATTGATCAAATGACTAAATAAATGACTAGCAGTAAACTACTAATGGTCACGTGACAAAGCTTAATGAATAATATGACTAATATATGAGTGAATCAATGACTAGACTAATGACTACATATATTACCAAATTGATCAATCAAAACAACCAATAAATGACTAAAATTGGTTTAGTCATAAATTTGGTCGTGTTATAAATGACTGGCAATAAACTACTAATGGTCACGTGACCAAGTTTAGTCATTTATAAGCAATTTTTAGTAGTTTTTCAATAATATATTATTTTTTATGTACTAGTCCATATCCTCTTGCATTTCTTCTTAAGTAACAAGTATCTCATCCTCAAAATATTATGGATAGTCCACCAAACCACTTGATTCTACCTTTTGTTTCTTTGGAGGTGGTTGCCTTGGTGGTGATGGTACCCTAGGTGGTTAATCAATTTCAATAACCTCAAGAGGATTTTACCTTGGGGGAGACAATGGTGGTATTTCATGTGCAGCCAAAGGCATTCTTGACCCCTCTTGTTGAGAAGAGGTGGTTACTATTTGCTTTTCTTTTACCTTATCCTTCCTCCTTATAAATACTAGTATTATTTTTGTGGGTTGGTAGGTAGGTCTTTCCTCCATCACAGGGGCCTTTCCCTTGCCTTGTTCCTCTCCTACCACTGCCTTCCCCTTGTCTTGAACCAACCTTTCCTCCTTCAAGCTCCCAACTACCTACTCAAAATTCTAAAATACATATTCAATCCTCTAGATTTTATCCTTGATATCCCCAAGAGCTAAAATTGTGGATCCTTTGATTGCATTTAATTTTCCAACTTTTCAAAAGAAATCCATTTCATTTTCCTATCATCTTGTATTCGGAAATCAAAGATATTCATAATCGCATTCTCAGGAAAGTAGAAGTCATTGATGAATTTAGAGCTTCGAATTCTAGATTTTAACCATGCCATGAATCCCTCAAGATCATGATTCCTTTCCCTGACCCTCTTCGTCTCAAGTGGTTTTAGCAGATCGACAATTTTTCTCCATCCCCCCTCTTTCATAACAAAGTCAGAAAAAAATAGTGTAAGCAAGGAAAAGGGTTCCCTTCCTCTGATTTTGCAGGTAATTGTCCTCAACATCTCCCAATTGCCACATCACCTCAAGGAAACCAACTCTTAGTGGAAAATCTCTTGGAAATATATGTGGTGCCACACTTGTTCCATAAACTCTAAGGATTGTATAGCTTGGGTAGGGAATTGCATTTCCCCAATTGTGTTCAATGTTCAAATCAAGCCTCTTGTCTTTTGGCCTCAAGAAATCTTGTAATGCTATAGGTATCCTTGGCATATTCATAATCAGGGCCCTCATTAATTTAGAAGTAAAATTAATCTCAAACACCACAAAACTAGATTTGTGATCAGTTCTATCAAGGAGTCTGGTACAACATTGGACAAGCAAGTCCAAATCACCCTCTTTTTTGAATAACGTCATATCCTTACCAAAGAAAGTAGCTACCCTGTACAAAAACATATGCATGAAAAATGAATACCACAAGAATCTTACCCCATCCTTTCCAATATTTAATGCAACCAAGCCCTCATGCATCCTTTCGACCAAGTATGATGCAAAGTCATAAAGTGTATTGCAAGTAGCACTAGTACAAAAACAACAATATATGACTTAAAAAACTACTAAAAACTGTTAATAAATGATTAAATTTGGTCACGTGACCATTAGTAGTTTATTGCCAAACATTTATAATGTGACCAAATTTATGACAACCAAATTTAGTCATTTAGTTGGTCATTTTGATTAATCGATTTGGTAGTATATTTATTCATTGATTTAGTTATTGATTTAGTCATATTATTCATTGAGCTTAGTCACATGACCATTAGTAGTTATTGCTAGTCATTAATTGGTTGTTTTGATTGATCAATTTGGTAGTATATTTTTAGTCATCAATTTAGTCATATTTATTCACTTATTTATGCCAATTGGTAGTATATTTATTCACCAATTTATGTCAACTAGTAGTATATTTAGTCATATATTTTTAGTCATATTTATTCACTAATTTCTATCAATTTGTAGTGGTTTTAGTCAATTGGTAGTTTATTTAGTTATTTTTGTTCACAACTAATTTCTACCTAAAAGTACTAGAAATGAGACAATGCTTCTGAGGTTTAAACATAAAACACAAAGAAACGTAATCAATCATTCATTTGCACATAATGAAACAACTCTCAAAAAGGAAAAATACTAAATTTTTATCAAGAAAAGGTGTTCTTACAACAGATACAAGACTTAAATATGTCTTTGCTTTGAAAAGTGTGTTACGAAGTGTGTTTCTTAGTGCTGTGACTGAGAAAACTAAGTTAGAATGCTCTATTTTTTTCTTATACAACTCCAAAAAATGAAAGAACTACTTGAAAAATGAAGCCTAAGGGTTCTATGAAAGACTCCTCTATAGACTTCACACCATGAATACTTAGTATGGATTGAGAACTATGTTTTGCATATACCTTGACTAATAAGCTTTACTGAACATGACAATGGACAAATTCAAACCAATCACAAACATTTATCAGTGGATGAGCATTTGGAAGTCTTGCTTCCATAAGAAAGTTCTTTTTATTTTTAGCATCATAGAAGTTTGACTTTCTGGTTACACGTTCCACCTTGATTTTTCCAGTTTTGGTTGTTGCTTCAATGTATTTGAAGTGAATGTCGGGATCCTCACTGCCAATGTCATTGAAAATATAGTTTACCATATGAGTACAAGGTTCCCAAGCTACTACAAAATTATCTCCTCAAATAGATCAATGAATATCAGTGACAAAATGATACAAGTGACAATCCAAAGTCAAATCACTTGGAGCTCAAAAATGCACCCAAGAAGAAATATATCCCTTCATAAGACTTGAACTATTCAAACAAATTGATGCATGAATCTACACCCAATACATGGAACTACAAGAGATAATCATATAACAAAACAAATTACATTGAGAGAAATAGTTTGATAGTCACCTCAAATATAGAGTTCCATATCAAAAGCCATAAGCTATTTATCAATAGGAAGAAGATATATGAATTTACTACAACTAGAAAGAAATTACCCGAAGAAAGAGATTTGTCATGACATTGTAATCAATTGGACAACCACCCTCCATTTGAGATATAATCAATGCAAATTTTATAGCACCCTACAAAATTTACTCAACAAATAAGACTTCTCTTCAAAACATCTTTAGATTCAACATCAGAAATATATTTCTATAAATGGTAACAAAGTACAATGAGTATCATATCAAGCATATACATAATGAATGCAAGTTAGTGAATGCGGTGAGTATCATATCAAACATATAAACAATGAAAAAATTGTCCTAAGAGATGTGAACCATTTCCATCTTTTTAAATAGGGACAATGTTCTTGTGGAGAATATTGGTGATGCTAAATGAAACAATCTGAAAAATAGGCTTGCACTATAATAATGTGCATTACATCAGATATCCGAAGGGAAATCCATCAAATCATAACAATAGGGATCTTTTTTGTCATATGTTGTAGTTACAAGTGCGTACTAGACATACATGAAAATCTAAGGGATCTATTTTATGGTTAGACTAATAAAACCTATTTTAGGGGATACTCCAAGTACATATAGCTCAATTCTAACGACAAATGTTATTAAAATTAAAAAATAGCTTTGGATGTTATTGGTATGTTACTGATATTAAATTATAGACTAGACGGTCTGATACCTTATGACTGAGATCTTGTATCAACAAGGAGATATGGATCTTGCTGCCACTAATCTATCCAAATAAATCCATATGCTAATATTTGACTTCTAAAATATACTTAGATATTTGATTTCTTGTTTCATGTGCCTCCAAATAGGTGCACCAGATCCTTGAAGGAGATTAACACAGATTTATTTAGCAGGCAAAACAAACTAATTCTAAATGTTTTTCCTTTATAATTCATCCCAATGTTGATAACGATCAATCTCAGCTTTGCAAAATACATAGCATCATTAACTACTAATATCTTAAAAAAATGTTAGGATGTACCCTTCCAAGGGACAAACCTCTCCAAATTTACAAAAGAATTGCAACTAGTCTAGCGATAAAATCTTAAGATGCATAGTGTTAAGGGACTACCTTAAGATGCATAGTGTGGAGTGTAACCCAACATTCCTCCCTTGATTCCGTAAATCGCTTCCAAGCCATCAAGTTCCTCACCATGCAATACCTCTGAACTTCTATTTCGTGGGGATTCCTTAAAAGATGGTTGTAGGGAATCGAAACAATCTAGAGCTAATTTTATGCTTCTACCCAATTCATCGGCTCTTTTCTACTCCGTTTCTGAAGATGAGATTTCATTGATTAAATTGTTGCAAGAAACCTTCAAAAAATTGCACAAAAATGGTACATAACGCTTGTCAAGTCCATGAGTTTGCACCGTGGACCTAACTGTGTTGTCTTTGCCTTCAAATCCTAACAATCCACTAAGAGGCTCAAGAAAGCTTCTCAGCTCGATTGGTAGGACAATAAAGAAGTCCAGAGGCATCGTCATCCCCCTTATGACAACTATTATTAATAGTAAAAAATAGCGGTGGATGTTATTAGTATGTTATTGATATTGAATCATGGATTGGACTGTCTGATACCTTATGACTAAAGATCTTGTATCAATGAGGAGATATGGATCTTCCTGCCACTAATCTGCCCAAAGAAAGCCATATGCTAATATTTGACTTTTGAAAGATACTTAGATATTTGATTTCTTGTTTCATGTGCCTCCAAATAGGTGCACCAAATCCTTGAAGGGGATTAATACAAATTTATTCAGTAGGTCAAAGAGACTAATTCTATATGATTTTGCTTTATAATTCATCCCAATGTTGATAACGATCAATCTCAGCTTTCAAAAATACACAACATCATTAACTAATAAGTTCTTAAAAAAATGTTAGGATGCACCCTTCCAAGGGACAAACCTCTCCAAATTTTCAAAAGAATTGCAACTAGTCTAGCCATAAAATCTTAGGATGCATAGTGTTGAGGGACTACCTTAAACTATATTTGACTAATTGGTACCTTTTTCCAACAACTTATGTCTATTTGACCAAAGATGTGCATTTCATGACATTATCTTTGATGCCTCCTTATATTCACAAATATGTACTAATTCCTCAAGTTGTACACCAAAGTATTAGAGAGTGAAGTTTGAAATTTAGAATGAAGGAATTATGTCAATGTCATGCCATAAAAGCTATATCAAGCAAAATATTTTACAGGATAGAACTCCCTTAAATAATAACCATAATCAATTTGATCTTGACTTCAAACATCAAGAAATCAATTGCTTGACATAGATTTCAATGTACAAACATTGTATCAACTACTTAATATTTTTATTCTTTAATGTTTGTCACTGTGATATTCTCTTATTCTTCTCAAGCTTTGTATTACTTTGATATGTCATTCGAAGTCAACGCAAAAAAAATCTATTATCATGTTGTAATTCAAAATTGGTTGCCAATAAAAACCTACTTTTATGGCTCAAAAATCTAAGGTTTAAAGTTTTGAACTCAAAATCTGGACATAAAGGTTTGAATCTAAATAGCAAATCTACTACTACAAGTAAACATATTAATATGTGTGTTGAAATAAACATTGGAGTGAGAGCTAAAAATAACTAAATCTGGAAGTAACTAGAACTTGAGGATTTAACCGAAAGGCTGAAATCTCAATTTTTTTTCTCTTCAAATAGAATCTGGAGCTTATGAAAGAGATCCAAGAGATCCAAACTACTCAAACAACAATATCAAGATATAAATGTGAAATCTATCAAGATGTGTATTTTATCAAGATATACATCCTATCAAATATGCACCTTGATCTAAATATAAATAACCTATCACCCTTCCACTCATTCTCAGCTATCAGTTTATATGTTCTATTTTATATAAAAAAATTATAAATATATTCTATTTTTACTATGTATATATTTTAAATGTCAGTCTTGCTATCCAACAATTCCATCAATGCAAAGAAAGTAGAATGATATAACAAAGTTAATTCAACCACAAAAAATGATACCACTACAGTATCTTGATTATGGTCATTCTCATTTACTGCTTTGATCAATGGAATCTGTTTCTTTGCACAAAGAGCACAACTCAATCAAGAACAAGTTTCAACCACTAAAAATTAAAATTAAAAATCACATTCTACAGGTGCTGCATGTATATGAAGCAATGAATCCTAAAAATTTGCAAATAAAAAAATAAATTTCATTCTAGAATAATAAGATGATGTTTCATAAGATCCCTTGGTTATCACCTCAAACAATATATGCATTGAGGTATCTTGACAACTTAATTAATTATCTTTTAATAGTAATAATAGATTGCAAACAAAAATAAACGAGTTTTTAAAAGCTACATATCATGAATGCAATACAAACAAAAATATAATTAAGGGAACAAAATTACAATAGGCCAACATCTAAGTCCAAATCACTTAGAGAGGAACATATGAGAAGACTATATCATAGTCTGCACTCCAAAAGGTATCTCCATTGGCTCAACATTTGACTCTTTGTGATGTTTTATTTGATGAAAACATGTCAAGTGGTATCTTAATGGATTTTATTACCTATAATAGCAAGTTTGTGCCATGTCACCGACATTCCAAGAAGGTATACTATTAGTATACCAACAGTTATTGACAACTGTTGGAGGATTCAATAATGAAACTCAAATTTACAAATAGGAGCACTTTCTTTTGAGCATAATGAAGTGCAATGATGCTTATTCTAACTTTTAACTGATATAATTCTATCTATTTTAATCATGTTCTCACCTATCTACTGACAAAAGGATAAGGCAGATTAAAGAATCTGACTTGATTTGTATTTGTGAGTTCTCCTCTCAAGTTCTTGGGAGTTATTTCAGCTATGAAGATATGAACCTATCCAAGTATCTAAAAATAAGGGAATTAAAAGAAATGCCAAAAATAAATATAATCAACCTTTTTCAGACCTCAAAATGCTACATATGCTATAAAAATGAGTCATGGTTAGCTATATTATATAAATACTGATGTTGATTCACCATATATTCAGAGGATAAACAACAACCCTTTTAAATTATATAGAAAGGAGACATATTGTATAGGATGTAAAGATAACCCCATATCCTACAAATAATCTTCCAATATCCATTGGTAATGCAACCTACACAAGATAAAATAATTATTTTTACTAACTATTTATAAGTATCAAAGATAACCCAAATTTATCTTATGATCTACTCTTTCAATATGTCCATATTCTACCTATAAACACTGCTAAAAAAGCACTACTCAATAATCTAAACAATGTTCACATCATGAAAAAGGAGGGAGAAGTGACTGGAAGTACAACAAAGGGAGGATTTAGTCAGCTATGTAAGTTCAACATTGACAAATAAAAATATTTTTAGCACAAGAAATAATCCTCACCCATCTAAACAAACACCCATAAGATAGACTCGAAAATCTAAGTTTATCACAATCAATTTATCTCATTATGCCTCAAACCCCAAACGGAAAATTCAAAACTCAAAACACCATTTTACCTCTGCCACGGGACAAGCTGATCAATGAGCACCAAAACCTTACCGTATTCATTGGACTCTTTAAGATTTCTTTCCCCAGTGTAAATGATCAAATGTGTAACCAAACCAACCACCAATCCCACAAGCCCTGAATCTGCAACCTCTACCAAATTGCGATACAAATTGACCCCTTCATTTTCATTTTCTTTCTCCTTCATTTTCCTCATAGTTTCCTCACCATGCAATACCTCTAAACTTCTATTTTGTAGGGATTCCCTAAAAGACACAGTCGTAGGGCATCAAAACAATCTAGAGCTAACATTGGAGCCTTCTTCTTTGGAAATAATGGCATCTGCTTCCATTGAAATTTTTGGTGATGTGCAAATGAATTCTAGGCTATAGTTGCAGGTTTCCTTTAGTGTTTAGATCTAGTCTTGTGTGGTGTTGGTCTCTGCTCCTTGGAGTGGTGAGGATAAACCCTTCCCTGTGAAGGATAAAGGTAGGAAATATTTTACGCGATATTACTTTTAATTGTAATGAAATTTTTAAATGGCGGGGAAGAGGGAAATTACCAATTCATGTGACTAATTATTTAGTCATTTCTATTTGTGTGACTAATTATTTAGTTGTTTTTTTTACCCAACGATCAAATTAGTCTTTTATAGTTGTGTTGCAAAAAATTAGTAGACTTTAGTCATTTTTATTTGTTGTGACTAAAATGTTTAGTCACTTAGTCATTATTTGTCAAATTCTACTAGTGTAGGGCGCTGAATGTGGGTAGCCATATACATCTTAGCCATAGGCATGCTTGTATTAGGATCAAACCCTAAGATCTAGCATAAGGAATAAAATGTCCTTTAGAAATATGTCACAAAATAGTTTATAGGGAAAGGCTCCTTATCCGATGAGCCCAAAATAACTTTCCCTTATCCTTTAACAAATGCCAAAAAGTGTTGCAATACTAAGATCTTGAAGGTATGCCTTATTTTCTCATATTAAGCTCTTAATTCATTCTCATCAATCTTAACCATGTCTTCACTCCACTCAATTAGATTGAAAACCTCAGCTATTTCATCCCTAGTGACCTTTACCATCTCAAATCCATCATAGGTTCTTACAACCCTAGAGATTGGGTCATAATTAGCTGCCAATACTCTTAGAAGAACAATATCCATGTAGACATTAGGCACTACCAATTTACCTATGTCTAATCTCCAAGGGTTACCAATGGGTATACCACAATTTTTGTTGCCAAACCAATAGTTGAATTCTACCCATCCTATATAGGGTAATGTGGCATCTTTGATATCACATTGTTTGTCAATGAGACCATCTACAATTTGAGTGCCTTGGAACAACAACTGACCCTTAGGTTTATAAGATGTTGATGGTTTCAATTGGTCAATGAGGTCTTGAGAAAGGGGCCTCTTCTCCTCTTCTAATTTTGAGGTTTAGGATCATGGAAGTGCCATGGTTTTAGGGTTTCTTACAAACTAGGGTTTTATCTCACAAAAAACTATAAGCTTACGACTATGGTACGGGTTTGGCGCAAAGAAACAGTAAGACTTGACAAATTTATCATTCAATTTGAACATCAAGCCTTAAAAAAATGCAAGAAAACTAGAAATTCTATTGATATAATGAGAGAATAAGCACTTTAAACAAATTTGCAAGAAATTGAAATGCAAGGTGTCGATATTGCTTACTATTTTTCAGACACTTTGAAAACCCTAATTTCTAGATGCCAAACAAGCTTGAATGAGTAGCAAGAATTACTTAGTCGCATAGAATGTTTTAATGAATTGTAATTATACTTTAAAATAGGTTTTTGTGGCATTAAAGTAGACAATTTGGTAGTTCGGTGTCTTATCCTCCATTATTTTTCACTCGCACGAACCAAAAAACTCACTTAGCCTCAATCTTGAACTTCAAATTCCAGTTGTTGATCTTGCAGTGAGATGACTCAATGAACAACCCAGATCAAGTCAAATAGGTTTGAAAACTTGATTGTAAATAAAAATTTTCATTGAAAAATCAAATTGGACCATGTGGACTCTTTTCCGTGTCATCTAGTGGGATCCACCATCTCCATGAGCTTTGAATATGTCCATGCGTCAGCTCCCCAATTGCCCTCTGGGTTTAACTCATGCACATCTTATGACAGCTAGGTGGCGGGGAGCAACCCAAGTCAAATCTAGTGCCTCCAACTTACATGATTTTTACTTTTCAATCCATTTGTCTACGTGCATATCATTCAGATCTAATGAATGACCAGGATTATAACATCTCATCCTTCTTTTAACCATGTGGTCAAATAAAACCTTTAGTAGCTCAACTGTTAACACTCCTCAATACTTATGTCAAAACATTTGTAGAAATTTTTCATGCCTTATTATAGTTACTTTGACAGTTTGGATTGCACCATGTTGTGCCTCCGCGCTTCCCCTTTGAGAGATGAAATATGTTTGTGTTTCCCTTGCGGCTAGTAGGGAATGGTTAGGATTAACTTGCAACATCTCATCTCAATCATTGATCTATCATAGCCTAGTGCTCAATGAATTTGAAGGATGATGGGCCCCGCCTTGGAAGAGGACACATGTCACTTTCCCACCAACCCATTGGGATTTTTTAATGAATATTAAAATACCACGAGGGAGCAAGGAACGGTCACGATGCAATCAAACGATCCACCGTCTCAATTCAAAAGCTCAAATCTGCATGTGCAAAATGTTAGCAACATGAAAAGGGGGACTCAGCTAGGTCGATGAGAAATGGGGGACATACATTTAGGGTCAAGACTTTAGAAAAGCAATAAATATTAAGCCCATTAAAACTTTGACGCATAATATTTCCCACGATGAAATGACTAGCAAGACTAGGAAAAAGTGGTTGATAAACTGGATGATTTTAACGACATAGGACCAAACTAATGCAACTCAAAACCAACAATAATAAGTCAACTTGGAAATAAGAAATAGAGGTAAAGGCTAGGTTTCGTTGAATGAATAAAAGATAAACCCTAAACCTTAGACCTAAAACCCTAACCAGTGAACAAAAACAAGGCCAATGAGGCATCCAAACATAGTTTCAAGCCAATGGAACATACAAATTTTGATGGTTCCATCAGTGGCTCGAGTTAGGGATGCATGCCTCTTAGTAGGCATGATGAGACCTCAAACATATCTTGGAAGAGCAGACCAATACAAAGAACCAAAAATATTTAACTACCTAGACAAGATAGTCAAACCAAACTAGACCCAACCTGACCCAAGCAAACCAAACCTATATACAAAATATATAGAATTCACAATGTACATAGAAAAGAACATATTTCAAGAGAAATATGGCTTCAAGAACTGTACATGTACTGGCAGTTCAAGAAGTTCACTAGTCAAATATTGCAAAAAATTGGATTCCTCGCCATTAGTATTGCTGATCAAATATTGGCCTTGCCATAGTGCATCAAACTTCCCATGTTTTCCCTTATCTTTAGACTTAGAATTCCACATTAGTACCATGTCTCCTACCAAAAACTTTCTTGTAGATGCTTTCTTTTCATACAAGTTTTTAACTTGCAATTGCAACTTAGCATTTTTTATTTTGATCATCTCTCCTTATCTCATCCACCTCCATAAGTGCATCAATTTTGTGCTACATCTCATCACACACATACTCATTATATTCTTGGATAAACTTGTACATATTCATAAGATTGTTCTGAGGTAACCTTGCTGAAATGCCATAGACCAAATCAAATGGAGTATATCCATTTGCTTTCTTCATTGTTACCCTATCCGCCCATAGAGCTAGATTCAACTTGGATTCCCAATCTCTCTTGTTCTTCTCAATGATCCTTTTAATGATTTTCATCAAGCTTTTTTTGCTTGATTTTTCCTGACCATTTCCCTATGGGTGATATTGTGAAGAGTAGGATAATTAAATCCCATGCTTAGAACATAAAATTGTGAATTCTTTAGACCTAAATCACATTGCATTATCTAAAACATTTTCCTCGATCACTCCAAACCCATTTAATATGTTATCCATCAAGAAATCAATGACCACCTTACTTGTTGCTTGATTTGTTGGAATTGCTTCCACCCATTTAGTAAAGTAATCTATAGCAATAAGAATCCGGGAGTGAAATCCACTAGACTTGTCTGATATTTCTCCAATGAAATCAATGCCCCACTATTGGAAAGGTGCCTAAACTACAACCGGTCTAAATGGTAAGTTACTTGAGAATTTGAGATTTCCAGAGAACCTCTAACATGCATCACATGTTCTCACAAGTTTGTGAGAATTATTGAAGACTATTGGCCACCAAAATATTGCTCTTAAGACCTTGTGAGCAGTGGTCTTAGCCATATAGTGTCCTCCACATACTCCACTGTGAATTTCAGTTAGCAACTTCAAAGCTTTGGCATTGTCAACACATTTCAACATGAAACAGTCTAGATTTCTCCACCATAATTCACCATTAATGATTACATATTTAAAATCCTGTAGCTTGAGAGTCCTTTTTTCATTGTCAGTCAACCCTTCAGGGCATTGCATATTTTGTAAATAATAGACAACATTTTCTTACCAATCACATTCTTACATGTCACAGATATGTGACCTGCCAAAATAATCCTCTTGATTTATGTGATTGGCATCCAAATTTGCTTAAGCCACCAGCTTGGCTAATCCTTGACCTCTCACTAACTTAGTGATTTGGATGTCAATATTAAATTCTTATATCCTATTTATCCATCTAGATCTTCTACCTGTGACTTCCTGCTGGGTGAAGATGTCCTTAACAATAACACTAGGAACATATGCAACAACTATAGCTCCCACAAGATAGGTTCTAAATTTTTTAACTTTAACCAGTGCATAGGCTTTTTTTTCAATCAATTCATACTTCAAATCTATAGCTTGAAGAGACTTGCTAAAAAATGAAATGGGTTGTTCAAAACCTTCTTGATTTTTTTGTAGCAAGAATGCAAAAATAGTGTGGAATGATGCAAATGAGAAGATTTGTAGTGTCTTGGAAAAATTAGGAGTCCTCAAGACTGGGGACTCCTTGATTGCTTGCTCAATCCCTTGAAAATCTTTGCTTGGCTCTTCGGTCCATTCCACTTTCTCACCCTTCTTCAACATCTTTGATATGGTTCGAGTGATTTCTATAAAGTTTGTAACAAACCTACTTAAAAATTAATCTACCTAAGGAATGATTGAATGCCTTTAAAATTCTTTGGTTGTGGGATCCTATCAATGGTAGCTACCCTTTCAGGGTCAATTCTCACTCCTCCCTTTGACACAATGTGTCCCAACAACTTACCCTCAGTGACCCCAAAGTGTGATGCCCCTTGCCCTATCGGATCTAAAAATGATGATATAAGGCTCAAGAAATATTGTCAAACAAATCACATGCAAAGTTTGATTGAAAGCTTGAAAATTGATAATAAAATACTCCGATTTCTTGCAATTTAATACTACAATGTCTAAACAATCATCTAGATGCATATATGACTTCTCTTTTATCTTTTAAAATGCATATATATGATTCCTAAATGAAAAACATGCACCTACAACTAAGTGACATATTGTCATACAATTGGCATGCAAACTAATATGCAAATCAAGGGTCTAATAAATATGAACATTACATTAGAATTTGATATGCAACTTATATCTCCTTTATTCAAATGTCCTTTCCAATACAATGTTGATGCACTAACCAAGACACTTGGCTCAGAAAAGATATCCACTTCAATTCCAAATCTGAGTACAAATATCACTTACAACAACAATTAGAAATTTTGATGCAAATACTTTCATTTACAATACCTAATGATGTTGGTAATGGAAGCAAGAGATATAATGATGAAATGATGAACCTAATGTAATGATACCTTATAGAAAACTTGGAAATTTCAATGGCTGCCTTGATATATGAAGTCGATTCTCTCCAAGTACAATGCCTTTGCCTTCAAGGGTATGGCGCCTAGTTGTCTTATCACCCAATGATGCCTCCTTAATTTATTTAGAATTTTTAATGCCAATAACTCAAACTAGAAATCGCCTTTCCCTATATGGCCACCCTTGTTATGAGATATCAGACTTTTGAAATTAATTGTTAAGGCCACAAATCATCCTCAAAATGCATCAAGAAACATCTCCACCCTTCCTTATATCAAGCGCTGCAAGCACAAAGTGAAATTGATGCCAAAAAGAGATACAATATGAGAAAATCATGGCTTCTAGCTTTCTGATATGAATGACTTGGAAATGTCTGATAATAAAATTAGATTGCTCAAGATGGGTATCCAACACCTATAGAAAAAATCAATGAAGCACAAACCCTCCAAATTGCCACCAATCGAATCTCCAAATCTGAATAGAAAAATTTGGCCCTTGGCCACAAAATTAAGCTCAAATGAGAAATCTAATTTTCCCTCTCCCAACTTGCGACCCTTAGGAGGATATATCACCACCTCAGTTATGGTAATCAAAGGAATTTTTCATTTCTTATGATCAAAGATGAAATATGCAGAAACCCTTGGCTCCACAAGAGAAATTATCAAATATCAATATCAAATCTGGATGAATGAGAAGCAAGCCCATACCCTATATTTATTATTTTCTCCTCAAGAGGTCATCCTCTTCTAGAATCTTCTATTAAATCATTAATAATTATTTTTTTACTTGCACTCTCTAATAATAATAAAATATAACTCATAATTTGTAAAGTGAAAACATAATGTCAAATTATAGCATAAGGTTTACTGAAATAGAAACATCTATAATAAACATGAGAAAACCTCCAAGTAGCCACTAAATCCATGAAAGGAGCTAAACACCAATTGGATAATGTGTTGTTAGAATAAGTGAACTAATTAGAAAGTAAATTAACACACCAATGAAACATTAGATTGAAAGAAACTAATTTAGAAAATACAAATCCAAAATCTAAATAACAACTTCTTCAAATTCGTCCCATTGTTCTTAATCTCCAAGTATTTGATTAAAGTTACTAGCTCTTAGTTGTATAAGTAACAACTTGTTGAAATGACAACTTAGGAGAACAAGATGGATTGAAAATGCATGTCCATTGCTAATTAGTTAAGCTATGAAATTGAACAAACTAAAATGCTATGATATTGCTAAAATGTTGATATGTTGATTCAAATGCAACTATAGTAACTACGCATGAAATCTAGGATGAAATCTACTTACGAGAAGGATGTATTTATAGATTTTTGGAGGCAAGAATCTAGTTGGCGGAGATCAACGGTTGAAATTCAAACCTGTCAAGATGAACGGTGTGAGATTCTGGAAGTTGAGAAAAATTTGGAAGGTTGAGAGAAAGATGGAGAATTTTTTCAACCCACGAAACTATCTTCATTCAAAAATGGAGACAAACATGGCATTTGTCTTTTCATTAATTGAAAATTTAGTTGAAAATTGAGGATAAATGCCAATTAAATAAATAAATATATTTAATTTCTTGTAACATGTGCAAATGGAAGCTTCCATAATTAAATAATTAATATTTAATTATGTGAGAGGTGAAAAAGATGAATAATTAAATATTTACAATATTTAATTAAGTGAGGTGAGAAAGAAGATATTAAATATAAAATATTTAAAATGTGAAGTGAAGAATGAATATTTCATTGTTTGAATTTAAATGTTCAAACTTAGAAATAGAATGATAATCAAATAAATAAATTATAAAATTTATTTAATTTATTTAATTTAATTAAGAGGAATAACAAAAGTAATTAAATAAACTTGTTTATTTAATTAAACTAGAAGAATTAGAAAAATGAACGATATAAATAAATAATTAAATTTATTTATATGTAGATGACTTAGAATACTAATTAAATAATTCATATTTAATTAATTAACAGGTTTGATTTATCGTGACCATTTTCAGATGTGTACAGGTAACTTCCAAGAAGACCCTCAAACCATGTCCTAATAGCCTATGAGGGACACTGATAGGATAAACCATCCACAAGCAATGTCAAGCTATAAAGGGGACATTACACAAAGGCACAATTCTTTGGGTTACGTTAGATCCCATATTCCAGGGCCCTGATGAAATTTTTCTCCAAGTGCATACAATGCTCTTCTTCTTTCTTTGATTATGTTGTCAGATCACCTTGGTAGATCGCCAAAAATAAGTCAATGAAATTATAAAAAGCTACATCCATAGCCCTCTGAAAAGTTGCACCTGCATTGGTCAAGCCAAATGGAATTATAACATAAACATAGGTGCCCTGTGGAGTAGTAAATGTAGTCTTATACTTCTAAAACTCCTTCACTTTAACCTGATTATAACCAGAAAAACCATCAATCATGGACAAGAGCTCACAGGCGGTCACCTTCTGCAACATAGCTTCCATGTTAGGCAATGGATAGTTGTCTTTCAATGATGACAAGTTGAGATTCCTGAAATCAATGTATAATTTGATGTCATCATTATTTTTCTTGATTGGCACTAAATTAAACACCCAATATGAGTGCCTAATTGGTTTAATTATGCTGGCATCCCTTAGCTTCACTAGCTCTTCTTGCATATTTGGTGTTAAGGTGGAATTGATAGGTCTTTGATTTTGTCTGAAAGGCTTTGCATCTTCCTTTAGAGGAATTTAATTTTGAAATAATTCCTCCCTGTATTCTTTCAAATCATCGTAGGACCAAGAAAAGACATGCCTATACTTCCTTAGCAAAGCAATCAATATTTTTTTGATCTTGGGCTTCATTTTCTTTCCCACATAAACTTTCTTAGGAGCATTTTCAGTCCCTAAGTTCACCTCTTCTAAATCTTTTGGATGGATGGAAGATGTCTTGGCATTGCCTTTATCTTGGTTTTCAAAGACTCTTTCTAAGGCTACAAAGCCTTTAGGAATCTTATTTCTCTTTAACTTAATAACTTCATTACCAAAGATTGTATCCTTCCCATCCATTGTCTCAACAAAAGCTCCAAAATCAATCTTCTAACCTTCATACTGGTTTACACATTTCAAAAATATTAAGATGTCTTCATAATCTTTGAAGACTTGCAAATTTTGTATATTGTCAAGGATTGAAGGCCTTGTTTGTACCTCCACCTTGGAGATACCAGCAAAATTCATATCATCAAGCCTAAGTGCAATATTTTATAGCAAATCTATGTTTTGGCCTCTTTCCATCCAGTCAATTCCAAAAGTATCAAATTTTTCTATGGAATCCCAAACAACATTCTTGTATTGCTTCAATCTCTTATTCTTTGATGCAAATTTGGATCTAACTTGGGATATCACCAATTAATTTCAACTTCTTTATCCCATATTTTTATACTAACCTCAACCCTAGCAACAAGGCCTCATAATCTACCATGTTGTTTGTACAAACAAATGACAAGGTGAAAGAAAACTTAAATGTATTGCCACTGGGTGAAACCGATAATATCCCTGCATGTGATCCTTCCTTGGAGCTTGCAACATTAAAATACTAGTCCAAAGATCATTAGTATCAAAAAATTTTGTTATCTCCTTCTCAATAGGTGAAGGTTGCCTGTCACTTTCCCTTGGTAACTCTTCTATCTTGAAATCATTGATGTCAATATCAACAAAGTGGATTCTATCATCTTCAGGAGAAAGTTAAATCATGTGTGGTACCCTTGATTCTCTAACCAATTTGATGTATTTTCCATCGATTGGGAAGGTGGAAAAAGACATATCATACTGCATGCTACCCCCCATGGAGGCAATCCATCTTCTTGACAAAAACATTCCATAATTTGGTGGAATGTCCACTGCTGTCATGCTCATTTTGAATTCCTTTTCTGGAAATGCAGCTAGCTTATATATAGGAGTTCATTGATCACACCAATTATAGGGAATTCTCTAGAATCTATAGCATAATATTTTCCATGGGAACTATCAATTTTCAATCCCATCTCTTTCATGAGCTTAATTGGCATAATGTTATTAGAGGCTCCTAAATCGACCATACAATTTTTCAAGAGCTTTCCATCAACAATCAAAGTTACAAAGAATGGGTCTATGTTACCAGGACAGGCGATTATTGTATTTCCTAGGTAAATGTGAGGGATTTCAGTAATTGTTCCCTCAAACTCCTTTTCTTTCAATTTCTTTCCACTCTCTTTGGGTGGAGTAGACACCACTGATTCATTGCAGGTTGTAGGAGCACCATTGATAAGGGCTACTACCTTTTGTTTGTGCTCATCAATCCTCATCATTTCAAGAAATGGGACATAAACCTTTACTTGTGAAAGCAATTGAAAATATCAATAGGAGTATACTTAGGTAGATCAATTGATATCATACCTTGTTCAGTGTTGCTCTCCTTGTGTTTTCCACCTTTCACTTTAGCCTTAGGCTTGATTTATTTCTTCTCAGACTTTGAATTATGCTTTTGTATCTTTACATTTAGAGTAGGACATATGACTTTGCCATCTACCTTTGGTTTTTCAATCTTCTTCGCCCAAATTTTGTCTCCCTTTACTTCCTTGGCTTTAGTCCCTTCCACTTTATTATCAACCTTTGATTCTTTATTCTTTGCATTCTATTATTTGATGAAGAGGCTGCCAACCTTACCTTGGTCTCCACCTACTATTCTATTTCTCAGGTGGTAGGAACCTCTTGCCTACACTACCAAGGCTACTGTCAATTTTGAAATTTCCTCATTTGATGGTCTCCTTAAAGTCGCATCATCCTCAATTGTTTCCAATGTGCATACTTCATGATCATCATCATTTTATTCATCAGGGAGAACCTGCTAGTGATATGTATTGGCTCTTTTCCTTTGGTAGTCCACATTAATCTCATGAGACTCTTCATCAGATGAGCAATCATTACTAACAAAATTAGACCTACTCATGATCACATTAACTTAAACATCATCATCATGAGAATAATCATAGTATTCTAGTGCATCTTATTCAAATTCCACCAATTTTGCAACTACACATTGCCGAGAATAATGAGGCAACTGACAAACTACACACCAGGGAGTTTCATCAACAAAATTTGCAGAATTATTTTGCAAAGGATCAGGTGTGACCCGATCTTTTATATTTTTTTTTATTATTGTGGATTGGCTTTCCATTTTTCCAATTGATTTTATAAGGATAATCTTGGAGCCTTTGGGGCTTATCATTCTTCTAGAAATGTTGCTTGCCATTTCCTAGTCCCTTTTCAATTTTTTCCACAATGTACTTGATATCTTTGAGAGTGTTCATCACTTTATCCCACCTTTCATCATAAGTAGGATTTGAACTAGAAGTATTTTCATGTTTATCTTTTGGGTTCTTCAAGATTTTAACATCATCTCTCCTTCCCACCTTTCTTGAAGCTTTTATATTACTCTCAATATGCAAGGAAATTTTGAATGCAACCCTCAAATTTTGAGGGCCTTTATTTAAAATAAAATGCATTAGAATTGGTAACAAGGCACACTGGATCATTCATCCTCAAGTTTGGTTATAATCCATTCATAACTTTCTGAAATCTAATGTTAAAATCGAACACCATTTCATTTAGTCATTTGGTAATATTATTGAATTCATTGAGCATAAACCCGAGGTCACTTTTATCTCCATATTGTTCTCTAAAAACCCTCTTAAATTCATCCCATGACCAATACTACCATTTGGTAATCCCCTATACCAATCCCTTGCATCCTCTACCAATGATTGCATGAACAATTTCATAACCACATCCTCATGTTCTACTTCACAATCATCAAGCAAATTAAGGAAGGATCTTAAGTGATCCTCACCAAATATTGCATTATTTCCAGTGAATTTTATCAACATAACCTTGATATCATTGTCAATGGGATTTGGGCATCCAGGTATCCCATCAAAGAATAATTGTCTATACCTTTCCAAAATTATGAAGTTGATTTTCTTAGAATTCATTATTCCTACTAGCTTCACTGATGTAGAGCATCACCCAAAAACAACCAACATCAGGGGTACTTCTGACCCAAACAACAACTGAGAAGATCAAATTACAAAACACCATTGATTCACTCAAATTTTCATCAAAATTCCATACAATTTCACTTGATTATAAACCACAAAACATCAAACTTGGCTCCAAATATTTATCAAACTCAAATAAAAATTAATATTCATCAAATTGATAGAAACAAGAAACTATCTAATCAGGGAACTTTGTATCCACCCATTCATTGAACATGCACCATATTACTCTTCAATACAACTCACTCCATAATGCAAAATGACATTAAACCATGCATTATTATTAAAAACCTTTTACCAGACCTCCAAGACATTGTATACATCATGGTTTTGATTGAAACAAACCAAGAAAATACTCAATTAACACTGATCTATCAGATCCTTTGATTTTTGCAACCAAAACACCATTTGCACATAGGGTTCATATTACTCAAACACCCAAATTAACAAGTTTTCTTTCTAAACCTTTCCCAACCCTTAAGAAATCTTTACAAATAGAACTAAAATGTACAAGTACATCTGAAAATCATAATTAGACCATTTCCCAATTTGTATTCATGATATTTTATCAAACACCCAACCTAAACCTTCTTTTTTGATTCCAAAAGAAGACTGTCATAAAACTGCCTTAATAGGACAATAACAAGAGTAGGCTCTATCATTTATATTCTCATCAAATCCTATCTAAAAATTAATCACAATATATTTAACAATATTTTCCAATCAACTTTTACCAAAAGGAATACCTTTTACATCATTAAAACTTAAAATCTTGACTATACACTATCAAATTCCAAAATTTTGCATAAACTACAGACCTAGGGCATCAAATTTTCCCATGATAGCTATCATCATTCAATGTAAGACTTTGTAATATTTTAAAACACATCTAAAACTCCTTCTACACCAATTTATAGCAATTTTCAATAGTTAAATCTTGAGAAACACGATTTTTATTGCATATTGTTACCCTAGATTAGGGTTTGGACTGATTTCAGTAAACTTGCAATATCTTACTCAAAACTGAATGAAATCGAATGAAAAAAAAAAGAATTAGAATCATAGGTGCATCAATCCCAATGACTTCCCCTCGAAAATTAGGGTAGACATAAACGTACAACTTGCAAACACATTTTACCGGTCTGAAATACATAAAATGCAAAGTTTAAGCATGCAATGGGGTTTCTAAATGATTTTATTCATATTCCAACTTCCCCCTCGACTTCACAATGATGTACAATGCCTTTTTAAAGGATTTTCATCTTCCCCAATTAAAATAAACTGATCGAAACTACCTATGACCTTTCATATTCTTTCCTTTTTTGCATTTAGTGAACAACGTGTTCCTGCACCATTCACCTCCTCCTTTCTTATGATCCATATTTCTATTAGCAAACTGATTATAAGTATAATCGGTGATATTTGTGTTAGGAGGCTTAGAATTTGGATTGATATGTGTGGCATGAAGTATTAAAATCCATAGTAGGTGTAGGTTTTATGGAGGAATGAGGAGGGGCTTGTGAGCTAGATGCTACGACACCCTCAACAAGGCATGAAGTTTTCAGGAAATTAATTTTTCTTTTCATCTCAACATTTTTTTCCATAATTTGTATCCTTTCTAATTACTTATTTAAATCCTCATTTTCCTTCCTTAATTGATATTCATTAGACTCTGATTTAGGAGGTAGAGGAGGATTTTGAGATGTGGATTTTTTATTCATAACCAAATCTTTCATAGGTTGCTTTCCCTTATCAACTGTTTGGTTGGTGACTCTAGTTTCAGGGTGTGGATCAACAATTCTAGTAACTGTAGACTTAGTCCTAGTAGTCGTATCGGTATCTCTTATGGGATCAGATTGATTCTTCTTATCAAGGATTTCAAATACAACAAGACCTGTAGTTATTGGTTTAGGATCTTCTTGGTTCAAGAATTTCATCTATTCCAATTGTCTTTATACTGTGTCTCTTTCAATCATAACATTTATGATTCTCTCTTCCTTCTCCTTTTCTGTTTTTCTTCTTATCTCATTCTATATTTTAACCTCTCTTCAGAGAGCATTAATATCTCCAAAAACTTCATCAAGATCCGAGAGAGTAATTTTTGAATATGAGGACTCCACCAAATCTATGAGGTTTTGGGTGTCCTTAGTGGATCCAGTTAGCAAGTCAGGTGGTAAAGGAGAGTATCCATTGAATGTTGGAGGGAGAATACCACCAAAAATAGCATTGCTAGATGGCGGCTCCTAATTCTACTTCTACTTTGTCTAGGTTGAGATCTATGGATACTTACGACATTCTTATTTATGCAAACTTATTCATCCTCACAATCCAATTCTAACATATTTTGTTGGCTTTCATGACTAGTACAATTTATTGAAGGAAAATTAATTGATTCAAGGATAGGTTGTGAAGTACACTTGTATTTCATCCTTCTATATCCATGAATTCTTGGGAGTCTTTTGAAGCCCACCCTCCAACTTTTATTTTGGATGTTTCTTCATTTGAGCTCTAAGTTTCCTTATCTTTCTTTCACACTTTCTCCTCTTCAATACTTTCTTAATTTCTTCAAATATGCACACTAGTGTAGAGACTTCAGAGTCACCACCCAAAATGATTGTGAATTTTAAATAATGATATCACTTATGTGAATCTTTAGATAATTAAAAGGATTTGCAAACACAAAGAACTCCTAAGCCAACCTTTAACAATCTAGGTGAAAGATTTGTAAGGAAACACAAGGAATTGATAAAATTTTATGCAAATGACCTCAGAATGATAAATGGTGGGAACATTTGACAAGTTCTTATAGAATTTGACACCCCATTTGTGAATGTGTATGACTCTAATTGCAAATAGTCTTACATATTTTAGCAATTCTTGGATAAAGCATACTAAGACATGAATATTTTCTCAAATAGGTCCCCAGTAGAGTCACCAGTCTGTTGGTTGTTTTTTAAGAACCAAGCTGATCTTCAAGAAAGCATATGAAATTTCCATTTCCAATTCTTAGCAGCCTGAAGGGATTGGCCAATGAATGAGTGAAAGTAACAATAATTTCCTCCTACACTTTGGGATCTGCAAAACCTGAGAGGGTGATCCCACAATGTATCTATGGATTTATGCACCAAATAACCAAACACATTGCAAATAACAGATGCATTCTCACAACTTAAGCTCAATAGATGAAATATTTCAAGAATTTTGCAGGTTCTTTACACATTTAGCATCTCAATAGAAAGTTTAATTATAAATTTATGTTCTTGTTGAATGATCAAGAAACTGTATCACAAATACAAATCCCAAACTAGTGCCTTAACCTATGAAACAAAGTCAATCTCAACACAAGTGTAATTGGATAACAGATTACTATGTAACATCACAAAGCTTCTATGAAACTACATTACATCAGATACTAATGTATCCTAAACCAAAACTTCTTATAGACATCCAAATACTCAAATTACATGAACATATACTTCATCTAAGCAATTTAATTAATTATTTGAATTAAGACAAAGATAAAAGCCATACATAATTGGAACACAATGAAGATTAAAAAATAACCCTTGATCATTTTATTAATAGCTCATATAACGGATACACCAGGAGAGAAAAGGCTTTGAATTTGCACCATCTTCTATATTCAAATGCTAGTACTATTATTGAAAATTACAATTGCATATCTAAATACTCAAGAACCTAAGATAAGACTCATGACTATTCTCTATATTTTCTATTACAAAATTTCTCTCTGATCAATCAACAACCTATGCATTTGGCCATGAATTCTTTCTTATAGAAATGAAGGAGCAAACAAGCTTCACACTAGAATTCACACATACCATCATCTCATTTGACCAATACAAAATATATTCCCCAATGTAGTTACATTTATAGCTCAAAGGAGGGAAAATATCACATGGGACAATAACCATTTGCATTTGTCGATGAAGATTTGTCCTGCATTCCAAAATGCATCATTTAGTTATTACAACACTTTATCCACGTGCTCCAAAAATTTATTCCACGTAAACCAATCTTTGAAGAAGAAAATAATAAAATGAAGAAAGAGGAAGAAGACAAAGTACCACCACGTCTACAATCCTTGTCATCAATTTCAAATTGGGGAGAATACAATATATTAACATTTTTGTAGCTAAGGCCTAATATGTATTAGTTCCAGACCATGTATTGTATTCTCCTTGATGTAACTTCCATTTGTTGTAGACCTATAACCAAAATTGTAAACACCACCTCACCTCAACAACGTACTCATCCAAGACATCAAGATATTTGTCTTTACAAAGCTGAAACTCCTCCTTGGAAGGCCAATTGAGTTCAATAACCTTGTCAAATTTTTCCTAGTATGGAGCATACTTAGTCACTACCTAGTTGGCTTCCTTGTCAAAATCCTCAAGGACAACCCCTGCTTGGATGAGCATATCCATAATACTCCTCAACATCTGCATGTCACCCCCTTCATAAATTAAGGTTGCTTGAGTTGTAATCACCTCATTTGTCTAATCTTTCCAATTGTGCGGGGATTTAATCTCACCATTTTCATTTAAGATGTCAGGGAGAAGACCAAAATTCAACTCATCAAAACTCCTAACCAACTCTCTTATTTTACCTCTAATGGCTCAATTTTTCCTTATTTTTCTTGGATTCCACTTATAAGCTTAAGGGTAGGTTGAATGTTGTCTGGATTATTGAAAACATGCTTAGATCCAACAACCATAAGCCTAAGATCTCGGTACCTAGGAGTGTATTTATCCATTAGTGAGATAGCCACTTCTCTATCCCTATCAAAATTTCTTACAACGTCAAACATGGAGGAGTAATTAGCATAAATGCTAATCAATCTCTTATCAATCCATTTATTGAAGTACTCCAACACCACAGTCACAATCTTTAGATTGCTAGCAAGAATCAATCCTGTTGGAATCAAGGTACACTGAGAGCGGGGGGGTGAATTAGTGTACTGCAAAATTTAACTTTATTGATCTTATCCTTAAAGCACTTATAACATTCATCCAAAATAAATATGGATGAACATAAAGTAAACAACCACAACAACATAACACAAGGATTTTTGTGTGAAAACACTTTTAGGGGAAAAACCATGGTGGAAGGCCAATCCACAATATGAGTATACTCATAAATAAGTGATTACAATATGAGAATGCACTTGCATTCAGACACACTACCTAGAGCTCACTGCTCAAAGATGAAGACTCACTATCTTACAAAAGATTCAGATTAAAACCATTTGAGATATTTGAACTAAGAGATTGACATCTATAAATGCCTGATTATAGTTCCAATTAGGCTCAACAATTGAATTCTAAACCTTCTATCTGATTCTTCTCTTTTGCTCTACTCTACTCTGATTTGCAGCACAAATCCTTTATGCACAAGTGAAACTATGCATTATCACTTTCTGCTCTTCTAATATTCACAAATCGCACCAACACACTTCACATCTGTCTCAAAATGATATAATCGATCACTTATATATATATATCTATGACTAAATATGAATCACCCATTTGTCGGCTTCAAAAATATATGAAAACATATTCAAACTATTGGCTCAATCCATAGTTAATTCTTGATGTGCATCACCCAAATTCGACTATAGCATAGCAATGATCAACATCAATATTTATGAACATAAAAATACTTAAACATTTACTTCCCAAACATCCGCGACATGTTACATTCACCAAGTCGGCTTCTACACTGATAAACAGAGAATAAATCAACCGGATCTTCTAAATCACACATGGATCGATATGTGCCACTAAGATTCAATAGAAACAAAGATCATATACCAAAAACAATTCTCTGAGATACACAACTCAAAATGATAATAGAAAATTCACATATGAATCGTTGAACACAAAACTTTTGGATGCTCTGTTCTTCCTTGACTATCTTCAATCTTACTGCCGGTATGATCAAATGATGATGTGTGGATCCGATCACCGACTAGGGTTTCCATCAATGAAAACACCATAAAACATTTGTAGTGTCTCTTGCCAACAATGTCCCCCTTTGGCATTGATGGTAACACTTAGTGAAAAATGACTAAGTGTCAGATCAATACCAACATGAATTACACTGCCAACTTTAAAGCTTCAAAAATATTTACAGAAATAGCTCAAGAATAAAACTCCCCCTAAGATGAATATACATTTTTCACTCTACTACTCTCCCCCTTTGACATCAATGGAAAAATTTGGTGAAACCGCATACCAAAAATCAAACAAAATCTTCAACTATACAAGCATACAACTTACACAAACTTGAAAACATCTACAAAACATTTCTTCAACAAGATCAAATTTATGTCCCAAACCCTTTTGAGACTCTCCAAAATTGTTATGTGACCACATACTAAGTAGGATTATGTCTTTGCAGACTCAAGGTTCATTGGATCACTAACTGCCATATCATCTTCAATGTCCTTTAATGCACTCAACATTATTTCTATCTTCAGACCAATTAGGCCTCTAATCTCACATGCTCTTTCCACAATTATGTCATTGTCATGCTTCAAGCTTCTTATCTTGTCAAGAAAATATATCACCTGACCTTATTTCTTTCGAACACCACCAACTAAAGGATCAAAAGCTTTAAAAATAACAGTTAACTATTTTTCAAGATCCTTAACCTTCTTCTCATTGACCTCAGTAATTTTAGAAAAACACAAACATAGCTTATAGATCTTTCCACCTTCAAATAGGGCACTTTGAATATTCTTCACACAGGTGGCTAATAGAGTTTTGTCATTTACTATCATTTCTTTCAACTTACTAAACCTTTTGGCTTTAAACTCCTTCTAAACTTTAACCATGGATGACTTCTCAAGTGACTCGAAATGAGTACTTATAGAGTTAATGAGATTTCAGTTCACTGAAGGAGGAACCAGATGGATCCCTGACATGAGTAGGTATTATTTTATCCAAAACTCTAGATGCAAGATTTAAGAGTTCACTATCCTCAATGTGAGATTTCATTAATTCTTCTCTAGTCTTCACCTAAGCAAAGGATGCTACCTTCATTTTCTGAATTGGGGACAAAGTGGATAGGTCGATATGACCTTCAATCAATTTAGGGTCAAATTCTTCTTTTTTCTCTACCAAAAATTTCTTCACTGCCTCTGTAGTGTCTCTTTTTTCCACTGCAACTTCCTTTACATCAACTTTCTTTTCTTCAACCACTATTTCCTCAGCTGTAGGTTCTTGTTTATCTTCAGGAATCTCAACTTTCTCAACCAATACAATTTCAGGAGCTTCAATCTCCATAGGTACTTCCAAATTATCTGCATTAAGAGGAATATGAGTATCCTCAACTGTATCTTATTTTTCTTCTTCTTCTATCGGACCAGTTGAGACATCATGTGTTTCCTCAGGGACAACATCAATTTTTTTACTTAACAATTTTTTTCTCAAAATTTGTTCAGTTTCTTCTACAACTTCTTTAGTTTCATCGATCGTGAGCTTGTTCACCCGTGTCTTTCTCTTGAATCCATTTTTAGCCTTATTCAGGATTGCCTCCATTTCTTCCATAGACATCACTGGACATATTTCTGCAAGAATTCTCTCTCTCATTTGCTCTTCTTCTATTCTAGCATTTATTCTTCTCATTTCCAAAATCTCATACAAGCTTTTAGGTAAACCAGGAATTATTTCAATAAGAACCTTATTAAAAATATTTAAATGCTTTATTGTAGCCTCCTCAAGAGTTCTCTAGCCAAATTTATCAAAGGGTTTCATGCCATTTACAAAGTGGCTTATGATTGCCATCTTTGACCAAATCTTTCTCAACCTCTTCTATTGACATACCAAATTTGTCAATTTTTACCTTCTTCTTTGCTTTGTCTTCTTCACTGGAGGGCTTGCTTTTAGAAACTGTTGTTGCCTTTGTCCCTTGATGCTTAATTTCTCTTACTCCTTCATCAGATTATGTTCCTTCATCTTCAGAGAATACTACATAAACTCTTTTTCTTTTATCCTTCTTTCTTTTTCCTTCCTTACTGGATGTCTTCATTTGAGTTTGCATAGGAATTGGCTTTGCTATAGGGGAAGATAGGGATGCAAAGCTCCTTATTGACCTAGATCAGGAAGATGATGCTATTGGACTAGCAAATTTAGTTCTTACTGGCTCTTTTTTTGCTTCAGCTTGTTCTCTCTTCCTTCTAGCTTTTATTTTTTCTACAGATATACCCATTCTTTCTACAATTATTTCCACTTCTTTTCTTATTCTTCTGACTATCACAGGTTTTCTTAGTTCATTGTGCACCTATATATCCTTTTCTGAAAAAGTTCTGAATCTTTCTTCTAATGAATCTAGAGGCTTATTCAAAAAAAATTGTGCATACATTTCCAGAATGCACTCTTCAAATTCATAACCCATTGGCATGATCCAAACTATTCTAGGATCAACTGCTTCCATTAGGCATTGATCAATATCAACCATAAAGCAGATTGTGTGCTTATACTTCTCCACAATAGAAGTAGGAATTATTTCTCTTGCTTGCATTGAACTTTGAAAGTTCTTGAAGTATCCCCAGATTGCAACATTCTTTGTCTTAATGTTAGCAAATCTATGCAAGATATCTTTGATTTGAGTGGCTACTGGTTTATCTTTTTGCCAATGTACCTTCCCAAATCCTAGAAATTCATTCATGAAGTAAAAGAACAAATATACTAGCAAATTACCATACTTAAATAAAAAAAAATTTCTTTCTTGATCTTACCAAGATTTTCCATCAATTAACTTCTTAGCAACTCACATAGATCATAGTCTGCATTTTCCTTTACCATCTGATATGTTGCATAAATGGATGTGCCGGATACAAAATTGTCTCAGATGGAATGATAGATTTTATAGCCAATAACCATAGATGAAAATTTGACATCTACATCAACAATATCATCAATTGTCATCGCTCTTATGTCATACTTAGAACTGGTTGCATCAGTAACTATTTGATTCTTTACGGATTTTAAGATTGGCAACCCACCAAAGGAATTTAAACCTTTAATAACACTTATAGCTTCTTTTGTAATCTTGAAGGGTATATTCAACCACATAAATTCTACATAAACTTGACTCAAGATGTACTAGACCCATTTGCTCTCTTCAAAGATGAGAAATTTAACAATCTGTATAAATGTCTTATCTTCTATGGTTTTGAATTCTGATTTGACATAGAAGTCTTCTCCTATAATGTGATTTCTATTTAAATTCAATAGTTTTGAGCTTCCTAACTCTTCAATGTTTGCGTGGATGTATGCTCTAATATCTTCAATGTATAAGATGTTGTACGAAACAAACGAAAATGCACCTAAGGGCTCAGTTGCAACAAAATTGAAAGGATGCCACTTGAATTTTGGATCCTTGACTTCAACTACCAATGGAGTAGTCATTTTTACTACTTCACAAATTCACAGGTTTTTCCGATAAATACCTTTTCGTCAGATCAGAGTTTGATTGCTAAAAGCTCCTTCACACTTGAGTTTTGCCTCAATTCACCAAGGTTCGCTTTAGATCTCTCCAAAATTCTTATTTTTCTCAAAATGCAGAGTAACAAATGAAGAGTACAAATGACCTTTTATCATTTGCATAACTAACCCTTTTTGTCGCAATAAATGTTTTTTACCCTAACTCATTTGATTACCCTATTTCCATGCACTATAAAAGATAATTCTACTACGGACCTCTAATACTACATAATACTCTCTCCAATAGATTCAACAACATCTGTAGAGCATCTATGCACTTACTGTACTCATTCACATCTAGGTGTCAGTTATCGGAAAGGGGTTTAGAGATTTTCTTGATAGCTCCCCCTAGGCCAAAGGCCATGTACTAATTCTCGGATGAATTACCAGAAGCAGATTATGGTGCCAACTCATTTTTTGTAACAAAGGGACTCTTCTTTACCCATGTCTTCTTCATTTGATTCCTAATCTCACCTATAGTGACTTTCTCTTTTCCCTTTTCATTCTTTTGCATGTTTCTCCTTTGATTTACCAGACCTTTTATGTTCCAACAAAATCTAGCAATATGACTGGTTTTGTTGCAATTGTAGCACACCAAATTTCTTTTTCCAGACTAGTTGTTCCATTGATTTTCTCTTGATCTACACTGGTTAGAAATATTCCCAAATCTATTGCATGTATAACATCTGACATCTTTGTAAGAGTTATTCATCATATTTTTGCATTCATTTGACTTATGACCATACTTGTTGTAATTAAAGCACTGACCAAAGAATGATTGACCATTTGAATTCATTCTACTTCTACATTGAGTAGCCATATGTCCAAATTTATTGCAACTAAAACAATAACCATTGAACCTTTGAGGATTATGTTGTCTTATCGGATAACTTCTAGATTTGTTCATCTGATTTCTTCTCCTTTGTCCAAATTTTGGACTTTCTCCTTCCTCATATCCAAGACCTCTCTTGACACTATTGGTCCTCTGAATTTTAATCAGTTCATCAAGCTTATCTGAGATAACCTTGAACTTCTCCTTGTATTCATTAGCAATAGCAAGTTAATTTCAGATATCATCATTTTGTTTTTCAAGTACTTCCTCATTATTTTTAGATTTTTCCAATTCATTGTCCAAGCAACTGCATTCTTTAGATTTTTCTTTCAAGGAATATGCAAGCTTCTCTTTATTCTTCTTTTTGTCTTCAATCTCCTTGGTCATTCTCATCATAATAGATTCCATCTCATGCTTTAAAATTATGTTATCTCTGGTAATATTTTCACATTCTTCTGTCTTTTCCTTCAAGGCTTGACTGGGTTGTTCATCTTCAATGCTCTTATTGTCATTTTGCTTAATCTGATCACAGAGTTCCTTTCTTTTCTCTCTAGAATTATTGATTTTATCTTTTAAAGACTCGATGAATTTATCGGCATCTATGAGGTTTGCTTGCAATTTTTGAACTTCAAATTTTGACTAATCAAGATCATCTAGGGCCACCAAAATTTGTTGTTGAAGACTGCTTGAATCCATTTAATTGCTTTCTTGGATCTTCTCCAAGCTATTAGAATTCTTCCAAGGAACTTAGCTTTGATACCAATTGTTGGAATCAAGGTACACTGAGAGGGGGGTGAATCAATGTACTGCAAAATTTAACTTTATTGATCTTATCTATAAAGCACTTATAACGTTCATCCAAAAGGAATATTCATGAACATAAACCAAACAACCACAACACCAAAACACAAGGATTTTTGCATTAAAACCTTGTTAGGGGAAAAACCACAGTGGAAGGCCAATCCGCAATATGAGTATACTTAGAAATAAGTGATTACAATATGGGAATGCACTTGCATTCAGGCACACTTCCTAAAGATCATTGCTCAAAGATGAAGACTCATTGTCTTACAAAATATTCATATTAAAACCATCCGAGAGATTTGAACTGAGAGATTATCATCTACAAATGCCTGATTACAGTTCCAATTAGGCTCAATAATTGAATTCTAGACCTTTTGTCTGATTCTGCTCTTCTGCTCTTCTCTTCTATGATTCGCAACACAAATCCTTTATGCACAAGTGAAACTATGCATTATCACTCTTCTGTTCTTCTAATATTCGTAATTCACACCAACACACTTCACATCTATCTCAAAATGATATAATCGATCACTTATATATATCCATGACTAAAGATTAATCACCCATCTATCGACTTCAAAAAGATATGAAAAAATATTCAAACTGTCGGCTCAATCCATAGTTAATTCTTGATGTGCATCACCCAAAGTCGACTATAACATAGCAATGATCAACATCAATATGCATGAACACAAAAATACCTAAACATTTACTTCCCAAACATCTGTGACATGTTACATTCACCAAGTCGGCTTCTACATTGATAAACAGAGAATAAATCAACCAGATCTTCTAACTCGCACATGGATCAATACGAGCCACTAATATTTAATAGATCAACAAATATCATATACAAAAAAACATTCTCTAAGATACACAACTCAAAATGATAACAAAAAATTCACATATGAATCGTTGAACACAAAACTGTCGGATGCTCTGTTCTTCCTTAACAGTCTTCAATAGTACTGTCGGTATGATCAAATGATGACGTGCAATCCAATCACAAACTAGGGTTGCCATCAATGAAAACACTAGAAAAAATTTGTAGTGTCTCTTGTCAACAAATCCATCGTGTTGTTTGCATCTTTCTTTATAGCTCTTCAGCTTCTCAATCAAATCTTCCTTGCTAATTTATGTGCACCTGAAGTACTTGGTACTTCAAATGATATTGGCACAATCACCAATGAAACTTATGGGGAGGGAATAGGGGTAGATGACACATGATCTCAAGGTGAAGAAGGAGAAGTAGAGTCTCTTTGCATGGGCACATTGGTTTGCATCTTTTGTTTTAACAATACCATTTTTGTTTGCAACTCCAAAATATTTTGTTGACCTTTGTTGTATTCAACCAACAAGTCATTATGCATTTTTCTAAATTTGTCTCTTTCTATAGTTACAGACTCCACCGTTTCCTTTGTAAACTAGGTAACATTCATAGACATAGTGGTTTCTTCAATTGTTGGGGTGTCTGACACTCTCTTGATAATTAATCCCCCCTTATAATCTACAAGCGGCTCTATAACTGGAGGCTTCTTTGTGTTTGGGGTTAAAGCCCAAATTGCTAGTGTGTCCCATTGCTCATTAAAATAGACCCCTGTAAAGAAATCATTTCTTATTCTTATATCATGTTAAGTGGCCTATCACATATTCTCACTATATCGAAGGCAATGGCAGAGGCAAGATCCCACTCTAGCAATAGGAGGAGACCACTATTTTTTACTGATTCTCTTCCTTCTTCTGATGTAATGTTTTGAAAACTTGTCTTAATTTCTTGCCTTACCTGAGCTTCAATGACTTTATCAAGAAGTTGGGTGTTCAAGCTCCCTTTTTTGGCAATGTTATTAATATAATCATCCCTTTTTTCTCTCCATGCAAACTCCATGAATGCAAATGTCTTGACAAATGAATCATCATCCATGAATTTGTTACATGCCTCCTCCCTCACATCATCAATATTGTTCATACCAGTTAGATCCACATTGCTTAGTCTAAAGCCCATTTCCTATGACACTATCTCCATAGGGAGAGAAGACATATCCTTCTGCATTTCTTCTTCCATAACAAGTATCTCATCCTCAAAATCTTTTGGATAGTCCACTAAACCACTTGATTCTACCTTTTGTTTCTTTGGAGGTGGCTACCTTGGTGGTGATGATACCCTAAGCGGTGAATCAAGTTCAATAATATCTGGAGTAGTTGACCTTGGGGGAGACAATGGTGTCATTTCATGTGCAGGCAAAGGCATTCTTGACCCCTCTTGTTTGGAAGAGGTGGTTAATGTTTGCTTTTCTTTTACCTTATCCTTCCTCCTTGTAAATACTAGTATTCTTTTGGGGGGTTGGTAGGTAGGTATTTCCTCCATCACAAGGGAATTCCCCTTGAATTTTCCCTCTCCTACCATTTCCTTCCCCTTGTTTTGAACTAACCTTTCCTCCTTTGAGCTCCCAACTACCCGCTCAAAATTCTGAAATACATATTCAATCCTCTAGATTTTATCCTTAATATCCCCAAGAGCTAAAAACTATGGATCCTTTGATTTCATTTCCTTTTCCAACTTGTCTAAATAAATCCATTTCATTTTCCTATCACCTTGTATTAAAAAATCAAAGATATTCCTGATCATATCCTCAAGAAAGTAGAAGTCATGGATGAATTTAGAGCTTCATATTCTAGCTTTCAACCCTGCCATGAATCTCTTGGGATCACTATTCCTTGCCTTGACCCTCTTCATCTCAAGTGGTTTGAGCACATCACCAATTTTTCTCCATCCTCCCTCCATAACAAAGTCATAAAAAATGGTGTAAGCAAGGAAAAGGGTTCCCTTCCTTTGATTGTTTTAGGTGATTATCCTCAACGTTTCCCAATTTCCACATCACCTCAAGGAAACCAACTCTTAGTGGCACATCCCTCAGTAATATTTGTGGTGCCACACTTTTTTCATAAACTCTAAGGATCATATAGCTTGGGTAGGGAATTACATCTCCCTAATTGTGCTCAATGTTCAAATCAAGCCTCTTATCTTTTGGCCTCAAGAAATCATGTAATGTTGTAGGTATTCTTGGCATATTCATAATAAAGGACCTCCTTAATTTAGAAGAAAAAATATTCTCAAATACAACAAAACTAGATTTGTGATCATTTCTATCAAGGAGTCTGGTCCAACATTGGACATGCAAGTGTAGATCACCCTCTTTTTTCTTCTTATCTCATTTACTTACCAAATAAAGTATCTCCCTTATATAGAAACATATGCATGAACAATGAATACCACCAGAATCTTACCCCTTCCTTGCCACACTTTAATGCAACCAAGCCCTCATGTATCCTTTTCACCAAGTATGATGTAAACTCATAAAGTCTATTACAAGTAGGGTGATGAATGTGGGTAGCAATATACATCTTATCCATAGGCATGCTTGCAGTTAGATCAAAACCTAAGATTTGGCACAAGGAATAAAATCTCCTTTGGAAATATGTGACAAAATAGTTTATAGGGAAAGGCTCCTTATCTGATGGGCCCAAAATAAATTTCCCTTTTCCCTTAACAGATGCCAAAAAGTGTTGTAATACTGAGATCTTGAAGGTATGCCTTATTTTCTCATATTAAAATCTAATTAAATTCCTTCTCATCAATCTTAACCATGTCTTCACTCCACTAAATTAGATTGAAAATCTCATTTATTTAATCCTTGGTGACATTTACCATCTCAACTCCATTAGAGGGTCTTACAACCCTTGAGATTGGGTCATAATTAGCTGCCACTACTCTTAGAAGATCAATATCCATGTAGACATTAGGCACTACCAGTTTACCCATGTCTAATCTCCAAGGGTTACCAATGGTTATACCACAATGTTTTTTGCCAAACCCATATTTGAATTGTGCCCATCCAATATAGGGTAATGTGGCATCTTTGATATTACATTTTTTGTCAATGAGACCGTCTGCAATTTGAGTGCCTTGGAACAACAACTAACCCTTGGTTTTATCAAATGATGATTTCAATAGGTCACCGAGGTCCTAAGAAAGGGGCCTCTTCTTCTCTCCTATTTTTAAGGTTTGGGCTCATGGAAGTGCCATGGTTTTAGGGTTTTTTACAAACTAGGGTTTTACCTCGTAGAAAACTATAATCTTACAACTAGGGTACGGGTTTGATGCAAAGAAACAACAAGGCTTGACAAATTTATCATTCATTTTGAACGTCAAACCTTAATATAAATGCAAGAAAACTAGAAATTTTATTGACAGAATGAGAGAATGAGCACTTTCAACAAATTTGCAAGCAATTAAAGTGTAGGGTGTCAATATTACTTACTGTTTTGTAGATGCTTTGAAAACCCTAATTTTTGGATGCCAAATGAGCTTGAATGAGCAACAAGAAATCCTTAGTTGCATAGAATGTTTTAATGAATTTCAATTATCCTTTAAAGCAATTTTTTGTAGCATTAAAGCAAACCAATTTGGTAGTTCGACATCTTATTCTCCATTATTTTTTGTTCATGCGAACTAGAATGCCTCACTTAGCCTCAATCTTGAATTTAAAATTCTAGCCATTGATCTTGTAGTGAGATGGCCGGATGAATGACTCAGATTAAGTCAAACAGGTTTGAAAACTTGACCGTAAATGACTATTTTTGCTGACAAATCAAATTGGACGATGTGGACTCTTTTCTATGTCATCTCACGAGCTCCACCATCTCCATGAGCTTCGAATATGTCCACACATCATCTCCCCACTTGTCTTTTGGGTTTAACCTGTGCACATCTTATGGCAGTAGGGTGGTGGGGAGCTGCCCAAATCAAATATGGTGCCTCCAACTTACATGATATTTCACCTTTCAAGCAATATATCTACGTGTGCATATCATTTAGATCTAATGAATGGTCAAGATTATAAATCTCATCCTTCTTTTAACCATGTGGTCATATAAAACCTTTAGTAGTTCGGTTGTTAAAATTCCTCAATACTTATGTTGAAACATTTGTAGAAATATTTCATGCCTTATTATAGTTCCTTTGACGGTTTGGATTGTGTCACGTGGTACCTCCTTGCTTCCCCTATGAGAGATGAAAGATGTTGGTGGGTCCCCCATGAGCTAGCGAGGAATGGTCAGGATTAACATGCAACATCTCATCTCGATCGTTGATCTATCAATGCCTAGCGCTCAATGCCTTTGAAGGGCCCCGCCTTGGCAGAGGACACATGTCACTCGCCCGCCAACTTGTTAGGATTTTTTAATGAATATTAAATTACCTCAGGGGAGTGGGGAATGTTCAAGATGCAATCAAACAATCCAATTGTCTCAATTTAAAAGCCCAAATCCGCACGTGCAAAATGTTAGTAACTTAAAAATGGGGGCTCGACTAGGTCGATGGGAAATGGGGGACATACATTTAGGGTCAAGACTTTAGACAAGCGATAAATATTAAACCCATTCAGAATTTGACGCATAATATTTCCCACA
Organism: Sequoiadendron giganteum; assembly: GCA_007115665.2. Classification (NCBI taxonomy): domain Eukaryota; kingdom Viridiplantae; phylum Streptophyta; class Pinopsida; order Cupressales; family Cupressaceae; genus Sequoiadendron; species Sequoiadendron giganteum. The sequence goes on along the minus strand of CM021100.1, from coordinate 984,408,727 downwards.
ACGAAATGACCAACAAGACTAGGCAAAAGTGACCAATAAATTGGATGCGTTCAACAACATAGGTCCAAACTAATACGGAAGAGAACTGACGATAACAATTCAACTTGAAAACTTAAGAAATAGAGGTAAAGGCTAGGTTTTGTTGAATGAATGGAATATAAACCCTAAAACTTAGACCTAAAACCCTAACCAATGAATCAGAACAAGGCCAATGAGGCATCCAAACATAGTCTCAATGCAATGGAACATAAAAAAATTTAGGGTTCCATCAAATTGACAAACTGTCCTAAGGGGAGGAGTACTAGAAGTTCTCACCTTAGGGGAAGAAGGGGGAGTAGGGCCTACTCTAGGTGGAGAAGAATTTTGAGAATGAGCAGGGGAAGAATCACTTACCTATGATGGAGAGGAAGGCACGCCAACTATTTCTTCTTCTTCGACTACATGTTTTTCTTTATCATTTTATGTTTTCTCTTGAGAATCTTCTCCAAAAGTTTTCTCTAGAAAAGATTTCTCCAAATTATCTTCATCACCATCTCCCTATCCACCTAGGGTCATTTGTTGAGCAAAAGAAGATGATTGTAGAGAAAAATATGAGGGTGCTTAACTACTTTCTCCTTTATGTTGAGCATCTTTAGACTTTGGGGGTGCAACTATTTGCTTTTCCATAGTTTTTCTAGCCACCCAATCTTGAGTTTTAAACACCACTACAATTTTGGCATCAGTAGTTTCTAATTATTTAATGCTCTAATCCATGGATAAAATATGTTAATTCTACACATGATTGACAAAAAATAGGCACAATAGGTTAGATTCATCATCTATACCTTGGATATCCCAATTTAATTTGAATGTTACAATTTGTCTTCAAGACAATCTCATCCAATTCCTCCTTCGAATCTCATATTCATTTGTGCAATCTACCCAATAGTCCTCTAGATGCAGGATATGATAAAAACCTAGTCTCAATGGCAAATTATCTTTGACGGATTTTAATATCAAAATGGAATCTCTTATCATAAAATTGCATTGTGTATTTCACCAAATCTCTTTCAATGTTGGGGGCGTCAGACATTGAATTACAAGAGTAATAACCAAGAACAATAGGGAGTTTAATTCTTACCTTCTTTCCCTCTTGAATTCTTTTATTCACTTCTAAAATTTGTCTACACAATTCAATAAGGATAAACTTATCCTCTGCATATTTGGGTAACTTGTAAGGAATTCCATCAAAATCTCCAAGCCTGATGTAAGTAAACCTTTGAAACTCTATGAAGTGGCTACCATAAGTATCAATCAATTACATGACTTCTAGAGAAATCCTTAGACCTATATCCCCTTGAATCTCCCTTAACATTCTCATGGTGAATTCATTATTCACCCTTCTAATTTAAATATATGAAACTCTTCTCTAATTGGAGTTGATCATAATAGTCATATATTTACACTTCTTCATCCTAAACTTTAATTGGTCTCAAACTTGGCCAAGGTCTAGTGCAAACGATAGTATAAAACAAGTAGGAGGACATATAAAATGAATTGTTGAGAGGAAAGTGAATTATCATAGAATTTATTTGGTCATATATGAGTTGAGCCAAGTCAAGGTACTACTCACCATGGATAATTATCTATATAAAGAAGTACATCCAATCTTCAAAGTTGTGAGCCCTTTCATTACCTTTTATTCTATGTAGAAGAACAATCATTTAAATTATTAGTGAAATTGGTTATATGAAACTTTTTAGGCAACTAGGATTTGCCTCTTTTAGGAGTAGCAAACCATTCTTGAGTGATAAATGTTTTGTATTGTCCCTTATTCTCTTGAAAGTGTTGGTAAGAGGGGTGAAATTGAAGTCTGTATACACCTCTCTCTCTAGAAATCTCAAACAAGAAGCAAAAGTGTCCCTTTTCATCTTGACAACCAATCTATTATTGTTTGTTCTAATTTCTCTTGTATTGGATTTGTAGTGATTGAGACACTCCAAGACTAAGTATGTTAATTGCATTGTTACTAGAAAGGTCATGGCTTGCAACAATCCACTTTCAATCAAATGTTGGATAATTGGGAGTCTATCCTCTTTCCCTATTATTTCCCAGAATTCATTCAAATTTATGTGCCCTAGTTTAGTGTCACCAATTTTTGATAATGTACTAGATAGACTGAATAAATGTTCATAACCCAAATACTTAAACTTCATGGTGTATATTATTCAATCGAATATTTAACACAATTCATATTTGGGAAATGATTTAATTGAATTATATGATTTGTTAAATAATGCTCAATTCTTAAATTTATAGAGTTCCCCTTGAATTATCTTATGGTAAGCCGATCCAAGAAGGAAATAATTATACCTCTATGTTAAACCCATATATTACAAACCACTGCTAAGAGACCTTTTGTAATTTTTCTCTTTCATTGCTAGTTGAATTTGTCTTTGAATGCTTGTTAAGATGAGCTATCTCAATGCTATAAAATCTATATACATGCCTACAATTCATATTTGATATTGGTAGGTAAACATTAATGACACTTAAAAACTGGCACATACGAGCTTTCTCGTCTTATATTCACTTCCAACATTTTTTGAAATTTTAAAAGGAAGTGACTATTAGAGCTTGTCAAAGCATTCAAAGGTTTTGAAAACCCTATCGAAGTTCAAAAAAGGTTTTGAAAACTTTATAATTATTCAAAGATCTTTTTTAGAACACCTTTTGAAGAACGCAACCTTTATAATATGAATCTATCCAGCCATAATAGGGGTTTCAACAACCTCGTCAAATTTTGATGATGATTTCAAAAGCTTGGTTGGGTTCTGAAATGTTTGTTTCATCTTCATTTTGCTTGAGATTTTTGAAATCCCATATTTGAAGTTGAAATTCTAGTTTATGAGAGCTCAAAGCTTAAAAGAGAATATTTGACCGAGCATCAATGAGGTTTCTGAAACCTTGTCAATGCCTAACAATAGTTTTGAAACCTTTTAAAACTTTCAAAAATATAAAAAAATTTAACCAATTAGCTTAAATACTTAGTTCTTTTTCATGTAATGTTGGCTTTTGGCTAGGTTGTGGAAACCATTTCAACCCACAATACTCTGTCCCACTTTTTGGCCAAGTTGGGCATTAATATCAACATTTTTTACAAAATTTCACTCTATGAATCCTTTAGCAACTAAACCATTGATAATTTGGAGGTGATGTGAGCTAGTGACTTATGAGGATTTGTGTGTAGATTATAAATATATTTTAAAAAATAGAAATAAATTGTGATTTTTTTACGTAACTTTTAATAACTTATTTTTTATAGTAAACAACATTTTAAAAAAGTGATGTTTACATCATCACACATAAATTTTTTATTGAAAGGATAAAATTATAATTTTTAAAATATAGATTTTTAATATCAATATCTAGTGCATGAATATTTTTTTAGAATTTTTTATTGCATTATATTTTTTAATTAATTTTTGAGGTCAAAGTAATTATAATTAGGACATAGGTGTATGTTGTCATGCATAACTTGTTTTGTATGTATTGAAATATTAATTTTTATTTTTTTGATGAAACAAAAAACATCAATACCTAGTGCACATATATTTTTTTGATTTTTTTTCTCTATTTTTATATTTTTTTTGTGTGTGAAACAAATACCTTGATGTTTAGTGAAAAATAACATTCACAAGAAATAAAATATAAATATAATAATAAAATTTAAAAAATACTTAAAATTACACTTTTTGGAAAGCTTATAATAGAGCTACATACTTAGAAAACATAATTTCTAAATGACTTTATTTAATCCCTCAAAAGGTAAAGAAAAAGTGTTTTTTGCCAACATTTTGATAGGTGCGAAGGAGACTCCATTGTGGGTATATTTTAGGACTTGAGGGGTTCTGTTGTTTGATGTTTCTACACAACAACAACTCAGATAGAATAAAGTTATCCTATCTCTCTTGAAAGGTTGATCTTTATGAACAAAGAGATAAGCCTAAGGTCTCACGGGTGTCAAGTTATGATAATGCAGTAGAACAAACTCAGTGATAGTCTGTGAAAATGCTGGTAATCACAAGGGGTCTTACATACAAATGTTGGAAGCTCTAAACTCATTAGATTTTAAGAGATGGTGATGCTTTAATTTCTAATTCTAACCATATAAATAAAGAAACAACAAAAGATGAGGGTTTCAGAAGTCCTAATGTTAACACTACTTCTAAGATTAACCATACAAATGATGAAATATTTGGAATGGACCAATCCCTTAAACTAGTTTTTGGTCGACTCGGGCTATACCTACAATCTTGCAAAAAGCAATGCAATCTTCTAAGGTGTTAAATATTTTCGGGTTGTAGGCATTCATTCAATAAGGCTGAATGAATATCTATAGTTGAACTAAGCACATGAATATGAGGTACAGGTTGACCTTGCACAACATTCCCACAATCAAGAAGCTACCCAAGATATGAACCAAGGATTGCTAGAACACTTGAGGCATTAAATCACAAACATTACTAATTAAACCTAAGATGTATTCAAACATTTCCAAGCGATTTGAAAGATAGAACAAGAACCATGCCAGATTATTCAATCCAAGAGAAGGAACCAGTCATAACACAATGTCTGCACTTTGTATTAAATCATCGCATTTGCAACAATTCCAGTCTGTTACAATACTTTCTTGAAATGTAAAAAAGTAACTTCTAATCTTCTAACATGCTACTCTACTTCTAAATCTACTAATTACAAGTCTTTTGGCTTAGTCAGCTAATCTGAACCAAACCTTTACAAATGAGGTAGAGTTCCATACTTATAAAAAAATAGGCCTGCGTGAAACAAAGCTAGGGTTACAAGGAAGCTCGACCACCAATCAAATCGGCCCCGATAACCAAAAATAACTCATCATCAAGCAATAAATGCAACAAGGACCCCCATCAAATCGATCTGGGATCACACAAAGTTAGGGGAATGGATTCTCTAGCCACACCCACCAAAAGACTTCACCCGTGCGAACAACATGTACAAAAACACCAACTCGAACACAAGCCACAAATCAGACCCGATCTGGGAAAATAAACGACACAGATCGAACAAACTAGGTTGAGCCCCTTCAGATCATGTATGCCTACCATTAATGGCCACCAACCAAATTGACCTTGCGTGCGAGAATGGGTTTCATGATAGCAGCCGCAAAGTGTACCTGATTGCACCCGCAAATCATGCCAAATTTTTTAAGTACACCCAACAATCCCAACTCAATCCAACTTGCATTCAAACAGGCCACCATTAATTCCCAATACACCATCAAAATCCAAGTAGTTCCAATAGAGTTCCTAAGGCAAAAGAACCAAGCATAAACCTAGGTGGAGGCGGAACCAAAGATAGGAAGAGGTGGAGCCATGAGCAGAACATGAACAAAGACACAAGACAGGTGGAGGCAGAGACAAAACAGGAATGAAATTGGAAGGAAGACAGGCGGAAGCTAAAACAAAACCAACCCCGGCAGAATGGGAAAGGGAAAGGAACCGAAGGGAAACATGCAGAAACAAAACCAACTCCAACAAAGGTGGAGACAGAACAAGAAAGGAACCGAAGGGAAACAAGCAGAAACAAAACCAACCTTGACTGAGGCAGAGACAAAACGAGAAAGGGAAAGGAACCAAAGGGAAACAGGCGAAAACAAAACCAACCTCGATGGAGGCGAAGACAAAACCAACCCCGACAAAAGCAAAGGTGGAATGGGAACGAGAAAGGAACCGTAAATTTTTCTAAAGTTTAAAGCCACATTCCATCTTTGTCCCGAATCCAAAAAAATGACAAAAGAGCAAGCCAAGGGAAACCCAAGGAAGGAAAACCAACCCAAAGGCCGAAGACACACAAAATAGCGAAAAAAAAGGAACGCGAGAGGCAGAGCCAAAACGGGAATGAAACAAAACTGAGAACTTAGCCAAAGTTTAAAGTTCTGCCTCTACCAGAACAAAAGGGAAAGTGAAGCAAAGAAAACAAAAGAAGAAGGCAAAAGAGCTGGAAGTGGAGCCAAAATGGGAACGGAAACCAAACTGTGAACTTGGTGAAAGTTCAAAGTTAATTCCCATCTTGATTTCGTCTTCGGTAGAGCAAAAAAAATAAGGAAAACAAGGAAAACTTAAAGGAGAAAACCAACCCCTAGGACCCAAACAAAAGGCAAAAGAAGACCACCCCAGAGAGGGCATCTGCAAGACTCCAAAACCACTAGGAAATCAACACAAAGGAACCCACAAACAAGGCAAGAACCAAGGACCAAAAATCCAAGATTTTCAAAGATAAGCACAAAGAGGGGGCAACCCATAGAAATAGGCCAAAAGAGCAGGCCAAGAGAGGGTCCCCACTTTCAGAGGGGCGTGTGTGCAAAATTGCACAACAAATGGCAACTCTATTGGGGAAATGCTTCAGAGCATTTTGATGACAAACTGGCATCATGAACTCAAAATCTCTAGTTCCAATCCAAGCATCAAGTTACCAACAGACAAGGTTTCAGACATCACTAACAAGCCAAACTTTCCTATACTAGGGTCAAAGTATGTGCATATGTATTCATTCCCTTTCCTAAGTTGCAGCAAGGACCAAATTCAGTCTGACAATGCTACCTAAAGATTCTAGCTCCAAAAGCAACCTGGATAGAGCCTCATTGCCAGTCAGGCGTCCATAGCCCCGATGAGGTTATCACCATGACCCTCCCTAGCATAGCTTTACTATCAGCCAGGCGTCCAGAGCCCCAGTAGAGATACTAGGATACCCTTGAAAAGGTGAACATTTTTTATTTTCAATATTTTCTTTTCTTTTCTTTTGATATTCTCTTTTTGAGATTTTCTTTTAAAGCTTTACTTTTCACCTTGCAAGCAATGAAGCCCACACTCAAGGATGAGAACCACAATGACACTGGGGCATAATTTAATATTTTTCACCCAGTCAAACCTCCTAAATACCATATGCAACCATGAAACTCTTAAGATTTGTGTGAATATATAAGACGCAAATTCATTCCAGAATTTAACTTAGTCAAGTGACACTAACTCCCAGCCCATGCAATGTTAGATGAAATAAATCTACCAGTTTGAATGACTCTAAAAAGATGATAAGAGTTTGTAAAAGAAATCCTCGAGCAGACCCAGACAAGTAGCCAGTTGTACAAATGCAACAAGCCTAGAGGAAAGTAGGACAACCCCACAAAGCAAAGCAACAAGGAAAACCAACCCGAAAAGACCAAAGTAAACCAAAACTGGAGCAGCAGACAAGCAGAGCAAAACAAAAGAAACCCAAACCAAAAGCAAGAAAAAAATAGCAGAAAGGAAACCTAACCTACTTATGTACAAGGACAGAGTTGAGAATAGCTCAAGACTGAAAATAATGCTTCAAATTTTTCCCATTGACAAGCAGTGGGGTATCTCCTCCAGTGAGGGTTTTCAAATGGAAGGCATTATCTCCCAGAATCTCTGCAATCTGATAAGGGCCAAGCCAAAGTTTGTCAAATTTTCCATACTCCCCCTTTTTGTCATGGGCTTTATTCTAGTAGAGAACCAAGTCAGAGATTCTGAAGGCTTTCACCTTGGCTCTCCTATCCAACCATCTTTTCACTATGCCCGAATGTTTGGCAAAGTTTTCTAAAGCTTCATCTCTTCTCTCCTCAAGGTGTAATAATTCAGTTAAGTAGGCTTCACGCTTATCCTTCCCATCATAATATTCATTGATGAATTGTAGGGTAGGGATCTTCAGCTGGATGGGAAAGATAGGTTCCAAACCATACACTAAGTTATAAGGAGAGGTTCCTAAGGATGTTTTATGTCTAGTGCAGTCTGCCCAAAAAGAAAATCTGAGTTGAGTATGCCAATCCTTGGGATTATTTTCTAGTAGTTTCCGGATGACTGTCAACAGGTTTTTATTGGAAGACTCAACCAAACCATTCCCCTATGGGTAGTAATTGGATGCAAATTTTATGGAAATTCAATGGTCATAAGCCTAGTTAGAAAAATTTAATGATGCAAACACATAACCATTATCACAAACTACAGCCAATGGACAACCAAAGTGATTGATAATACCCGATTCCATGAAATTGATTACTACTTTAGAAGTACATTGTTTGCAAGCAAGAGCTTCAGTCCACCTAGTAAAATAATCAGTTATGGTAAGAATATACCTGTGGCCTGCAGATGAACATGGGTTTATTGGACCTATGAAGTTCATTCCCCATTGTGCAAATGGTTTTACCTCTATGATAGGCCGAAGTGGAAAAGTTGCACACCTCTCCCTACTTGCTCCAGTTTGACACACATGGAAAGTTCTCACGTGGTGATGTGTGTCCTTGAACAAGGTAGGCCAATAATAGCCTACCCTCATAATTTGATTTGCAGTGGAAGGTGCTGAACCATGGCCTTTGTGATATTTATCATGGAATTCATTCATCACTCTCCCTGCCTCTTCCTTCCCTAGGCATCTCAGGTAGACATCTTCATGATTTCTCTTGTATAAGACAACTCCCTTCATCATAAAACTGCCACTCTTCAAACGTAGAGCTCTCCTTTGTACTGAATTAAGGTTTTTGGGACATTGTTGATTCAACAAGTAGTAGATAATGTCATCATACCAGTCCCTCGAAGAAACATCCTCAAGATTATAATGCTGGGCTACAAGGTTAAGACCCATTTCTGCCATTGTCTTGGTCAATCCTTGCCCTCTTACCAAATTCATGGGTTGAATTTCTATATCATATTCTTGTAACATAGTTACCCACTTGGCTATGTGTTCACCCAACTCATTTTGCATCAACAATAGCTTGGTTGCAGGATCAGAGACTACAGCAAAGACCTTGTTTCTCAATATATAATGCCTAAAATTCTTCACAGTTCGGATCAAGGCATAAGCCTGCTTTTCAAAATTAGGATACCTCAGCTCGACATCCTTCAAAGGTGCACTCATGATTTTAATGGGGTTCTCATTCCCTTGATCAGAATTTTGTGTCAACAAGATCGCATAGGAGTGATTAGAAGCAAACGAATAGATGCAGAATGGCTTAGCATAATCAAGACTTACTAAAACAGGGGCCTCAACAATAGCTCTCTTGATTTTTATGAATGCTTCCTTAGCCTCTGTATTCCATTCAACCTTTGCTTCTTGCTTCAACATGGCATTCAATGGCTTGATTATTTCTGCAAATCCAGTGATAAATTTTCTAACAAAGTTAATCTTGCCAAAGAATAACTTCATTTCTTTCTTGCTTGCAGGGGATTGAAATTCAGTATTGCCTCCACTCATTCAGGATCAATGGCAATGCCTTGTTCTAAAATAACATGTCCTAACAAATTTCCCTCAGTGACTCCAAAGATGCACTTCTTTGGATTAAGTGAAATACCAAATTCCCCGCACTTTTGGAATACTTTGCATAAATTTGCAACATGATCACTTATCCTCTTGGAAAAGACTATAAAATCATCCATATAGATGATTATACACTTTCCAATGATGTCCTTGAAGGCAATATCCATTTCTCTTTGGAATGTAACTCTGACATTGATTAATCCAAAGGGAATTCTCTAGTAAGAAAAGATTCCCCATTTTGTAGTGAAGGTAGTTTTGTGCCTATCTTCATATTGGACCATGACCTGATTGTATCCAGAGTAACCACCCAGAAAGGACATCATCTGAGATCCATTGACTATCTGAAGCACCTCATTTAGTGAAGGGACTGGATAATTATCCTTTTCTGATGCTTTGTTCAGGTTCCTGGAATCAACACATAGTCTGATTTCTCCATTTTTCTTCCTCATCGGGACCAAGTTTGCAACCCATGTTGAATGTCTTACTAGAAATATGATTTATGCTATGAGTAGCTTCTATACTTCCTTCTAAATAATGGGCTCTAGCAAAGCATTAATTGGTCTTTGTCTTTGCCTGAATGGATTTACATTTGATTTGAGGGGAATAGTATGTCTAATGATCGAAGTGTCATATGTCCTTAAATCATCATAACTTCAGGCTATCACATCCTGATATGTGTGCAAGGCATTAATAATTCCTTTCCTCTCCTCTGGAGTGCACACCTTACCAATAAAGACATTCTTAACATCACTTTGGGTCCCCATGTTGTATGTTTCATACTGATAGTTGAGGGATTCCCTTTTCATTTTCTGCTCTTGATCTCTTATCCTATCTAGATCAAAGATCCTTTCCAATTGCACCATGCCTCTTGGGATGGTATTAGTCTTCAGATTGAGGACTCCTTCTAGGTTAATTTCAACCTCTTGAGGCTCAACCTAATCAATTACTTGAGAAGAAAATACATCACAACTAGTGATAAAATCAAGAATATGCTTATCATCTTCAAATACTTGATAATTGGTGACATTGTCAGGTACTAAGGGTATTGGAACAAGTTCCACAGTGAACTTCTTTAGGCCTGAAAGTGATAAGGGTTGCAATTTACTTGCTGCTTGTGCCAGAGAATCAACAGTCTGATTCTTACTTCAAGGTATCAGTTGAATGTTGAAGGCATCAAATCCTTTAATAAGATCCCAAATGTTGTGTCTATAATTGGCCATCCTTCTATCATGACATGAGTATTGTTTTCTCACTTGCCTGACCACTAGCTCAGAATCTCCAAACACTTGTAGAATTTTAACTTTCTTTCTCAATGCCATTAATAAACCATGAACTAGAGCTTCATACTCAACTACATTTTTAGTGCACTGGAATTGGAGTTTGTGAGCAGAAAATTAGGTCTTACGTCCAGGACTGATTAGCTCCATCCCTGCTCCAGCACCTTCCTTGGATTTGGATCCATCAAACCTTAATGTCTAGCAGTCATTAGCTCCTGCTTTTCTTGAGATACCTTTTTCCTTACTGTCACCCAAAGGCTCTTCGGGAGGTTTTGGATCCTTCCCCTTTTGTCTATTTTTAATGCTCTATATGTTTGACTCAACAGTTGGAGTTGTGTTAATGACTCAACAGTTGGAGTTGTGTTAATGTGCCTTTGTATTTTTTCCACTGTAGTTTGACACAAGCAACATTTTAGTTCAAAATGAGGAGCATCATGAACTCGACACCAATTAGGGAGAAGCAATTCTTCAAAGTTCATATTTCTACCCAGCTATATATGATCTTCTACATATTTCTGGATAAACTCTTGGAATATATCCAACAAACCGAGTTGTCGATCTCCCTGATCACTAAGTTTCTCCATTTGTTCAAATTGCACCTTGGAGCTGCTGGCTTCTGATATGGATTCACCAGAAGAGCTTTGCGTCCGAAGCAGGGGAGGCTAGGACATAGTTCCCCATATTGACTTCTGATATCGGTATCTCATTTGAAGTATTCTAATACTCGGTAATGACATACTTCATTCTAGGTTCTCTCTCAATTCTAATATGATTTGGGACTCCTTTCTAGGGGAGCCAGATGTGAGAATGATCTGTGGATTTGTATCCGTTTAGTGCCTTGGTAAAATATCTACCCAAGATTAGGCCATAAGTGTCAGGAATGTTAGCTACCTAAATATTAAGCACTTGTTGCACTTTGGGATTTGAGGCAACTTGCATGGGAATCATGTTCAGCTCTCCTACTATGTTCACCTCTATTTTGTCTAACTGGGTGACCTTCTTTTGAGAGGCTACAGGGGTAATACCAAGATCCCTACAAACAACAAATGGCATAAAATTTGTGGATGCCTCTGAATCCAGCAGGTAATTGTGCAGATTTTTACCAAATATACGAATGGAGATCAGAAAAGGAGGGGTTTCCATTTTTCCTTGGAATAAATTCAATTGTGAGTCAGCTTGTGCAACTTGACTCTTATCTTTTTATTTACCCCTATCCTCGGGTTTTGATGGACTAGGACCTTTGGATGTTTGTGAATGAGGAGGCCTTGCAATTGCTTCATTGGTTACTACTCCTACTATTGCTATACTTGAATTAAAGGACCCAAGGACTATATTTCTAATTTCAGGGACTCTTAATAATTCAAAAGTAGAAAGACTCACCTTTAATTTTCTGAGTTCCTTAGTGACATATTCTCCCAGTTGTTCCACATTCATGTCAGTGTGGAGCTCCTTAGAATGACCAATATTCTTATCCTTTGTTGCATCAATATTGCTTCCTTTGGAAACATCTGGTTGTCCTTCTTTTGAGAGGTATTGTGTTGGCACCTGAGGGTAGGATGGATTGTTATTGGCATGTTGATCTGGTGGAGTAGTAAAATTGTGTGGAGGGGCAGATGTAGTAAATGGTCCTCTAGCTTGTGGATTCCTGTGGGGCTTGCTCCTCAGATCATACTTTCTGATAGGTTGCTGAAAAATCTGTACTTCTTCAACATTAACCTCTCCCTCATCCAATGGGCCATTGTCATTCTCATTTTCTTCATCAAATAGTTGAGTGATTTCATCTTCATTGAGAACTTGTTCAACCTCCACATTCTGGCTACTTAACTCCTCTTCTGGTTCATTCTCCTCATCTCTTGGGAAAGGAGCATGATTCAACACTAAAATGGGGAATCATAGGGATTCGAGGGTTTCAATTCTTGGCCAGTGGAGTTTTTTTCAACTTCATATTGAAAAATGGAAGAAGCAGTTTGAAATTTAGGGCAGTCAAGCTCAGAGTGTTGACTTGTCTTGTGAAGCCTACACCATCCAGACAAAGCGACTTCTGCTAAGTACACACCACCTGGAGGTTTCTTTGGATTGGAAGGTTGATCTGGTGGAGTGGGAACTCCTCCATTGTTAGGCCCAATGTTCCACAACCTATTCTATTTAGGTGGCTATCTTCTTTCAAATCCTTATCTACCTTGTTGATTTCTATCAAATTTTTGACTAGAACCTTGTCCTCTTTCAAAGTTTTGATTTTTGTCATAGTGTTTCCGTCTGTTATAACTTGATTGCATCCTCTTCTGATTATCTTGGAGTTGATTGTTCTGGTTCTTCAAGTAGGTTACCTCCATGCTCAAATTCTTCACTTGCTCAGTTAGCTCATCTAACCTTTCTTTACAGGGTTGTTGTAAGAGGTTGAATTCATAATGTTTGGGGAGTATCCTAACACTCCTCCAGAACTAGTAGACTGATTGAAAACTTCTGAGCTCTGCAAATATGTAGGGAAACTAACTTGTGAATGTGAATGGAGGGGATGGTTAGCATTTTTCTGGGGATAAATGGGTATTGGTTGGACCTAGTTTATTGGATGACCCAGGTGAGGGACTAGAGGCAACTGTGGAATAGGATTCATGATAGGCGTGTGATTGGTCAGAGCCTAGTTGAGAGATTAGACTTGGCTTGGGTGAGCAGCTAGTCCCAGAGATGGCAGAGGTCCTTACAAGTGTTGTCTCAAGTCTGTACTGACCTTAACAACCTCTGTATATGTAGTGATCAAGGTAGTTGGAGGGTTAGTTCTCCACTTAAGGAAGGTGGAGGTAAAGTTGTCAAGGGGTTCAAAGTAGACCTCTAAGGAAGTGTTCTCATTTCCAGCATAAGGTGCTTGAAGTCTAGTGTATGCTCGGTGGAACCTATTGTTGAATGATCCTATAGGCTCATTAACCTCTCTTTTTACCCCAGTAAACTGCATATATAGCTCATTATCACTAATGGGAATCTTAAATTTCAGAAGGAATGCAGCCTCAATCTTAGCCCAGTTAGAGATGGATGCAGCAAGTAAATGGTTATACCAATAAAAGGCCTCCCCTCCTAGAGAATAGGGGAAAAGTCTACATGCAACATCCTCATGATTAATCCCCTTATCTCTCAAACAAGTCTAAAAGATCCTAATGTGCTCTTTTGTTGTCCTATTTGGGTTATCTGTATGAAACTTAGAGCAAAAATGCTTAGGGTTCTTAGGCATAACATTGTAGTTGTTGAATGTCAGAGGTGATGGGTTATTCAACAAGAAAGCCATTGGTGGAGGTGAAAATTGTTGATGGATGACTACTTGGGGTTGTGGAATGGAACCAATCTCAGAATCAAAATTAGATGAAGTGGATGGAGGTGGGGATGGTGGAAATGATGGATTGGATGATGATTCCTCCCTTCTTATGATCCTTCTTGACCAGGTTGGAGGTGATAATTATTGAAACTCTTCTTCTTCTCCTGGTATAGATCTAGTTCTCCTTCTAATCCTCTCAGGAGAATGGTGTTTAGAAAATGCTCTAGCTAGCTTGTTCGGGCCCTCCTTCTAGTGCCAATCCTATTGTTTGGTGTTTCTGCACAACATCAACTTAGATAGAATAAAGTTATCCTATCTCTCTTGAAAGGTTGATCTCTATGAACAAAGAGATAACCCCAAGGTCTCAAGGGTGTCAGGTTATGATAATGCAGTAGAACAAACTCAGTGATAAAATGTGAAAATGCTGGTAATCACAAAGGGTCTTACATACAAATGTTGGAAGCTCTAAACTCATCAGTTTTTAAGACATGGTGATGCTTTAATTTCTAGCTCTAACCATATAAATAAAGAAAAAACAAAAGATGAGGGTTTCAAAAGTCCTAATGTTAACACTACTAAGATTAACCATGCAAATGATGAAATATGTGGAATGGACCAATCCCCTAAACTAGTTTCTAGTTGACTCAGGCTATACCTGCAATCTTGCAGAAAACATTGCAATCTTCTAAGGTGTTGGAATATTTTCAGGTTGTAGGCATTCATTCAATAAGGCTGAGTTAATATCTATAGTTGAACTAAGCACATGAATATGAGGTATAGGTTGACCTTTCACAACATTCCCACAATCAAGAAGCTACCCAAGATATGAACCAGGGATTGCTACAACACTCGAGGCATTAAATCATAAAAAATTCCAAGCGATTTGAAAGATAGAACAAGAACCATGCAAGATTATTCAATGCAAGAGAAGGCATCAGTCATAACACAATGTATGCACTTTGTATTAAATCATCACATTTGCAACAATTCCAGTCTATTACAACACTTGCTTGAAATGTAAAAACTAACTTCTAATCTTCTAACATGCTACTCTACTGCTAAATCTATTGATTACAAGTCTTTTGGCTTAGTCAACTAATCTAAACCGAACCTTTACAAATGAGGCAGAGTGCCATACTTATAGAACAATAGGCTCACATGAAACAGAGCTAGGGTTACAAGGAAGCTCAACCACCAATCAAATTGGCCCCGACAACCAACAATAACTCGCCATCAAGCAATGAATGCAACAAGGACCCCCATTAGATCAATTTGGGATCGCACAAAGTTAAGGGAACAGATCCTCGTGCCACACCCACCAAAAGACTTCACCTGCATGAACAACAACATGCACAGAAACACCTACTCGAACACAAGCCACCTATCAAACCTGAGCTAGGAAAACGAATGGCTCAGAGCGAACAAAACTAGATTGAGCCCCTTCAGATCATGTATGCTTTCCATTAATGGCCACCAACCAAATCGACCTTGCGTGCGGGAATGGGTTTCGTAATAGTAGCCGCAAAGTGTACCTGACTGCACCCGCAAATCATGCCAAATATTCAAAGTACACCCAACAATCCTAGATCGATCCAACCTGAATTCAAACAGGCCACCATTAATGCCCAATACACCATCAAAATCCAAGTAGGTCCAATAGAGTTCCTAAGGCAAGAGAACCAAGCATAAACCCATGTGGAGGTAGAACCAAAGATAGGTGGAGGTGGAGCCACGATCAGAATAGGAACAAAGACACAAGACAAGCGAAGGCGGAGGAAAAGATGGAATAGGAACGAAAATGAAAGGAAAATAGGTCGAGGCGAAAACAAAACCAACCCCAACGGAAGTGGAGGCAGAACGGGAAAGGGAAAGGAACCAAAGGAAAACAGGAAGAAACAAAACCAACCCCGGTGGAGGCAAAGACAGAATGGGAAAGGGAAAGGAACCGAAGGGATACAGGCATAAACAAAACCAACCCCAACGGAGGCGTAGACAGAACAAGAAAGGGAAAGGAACCGAAGGGAAATAAGCGTGAACAAAACCAACCCCGGCGGAGGCGGAGACAAAACCAATCCCGGCATAAGAAGAGGTAGAACGGGAATGGGAAAGGAACTGTGAACTTTGCTAAAGTTCAAAGCCATGTTCCATCCCGGTCTCGACTCTGACAAAATGACAAAAGAGCAAGCCGAGGAAAACAAACCCGAAGGCCGAAGACACACAAAACAGCGAAAAAAAAACAAGAACGCAAGAGGCGGAGCTGGAATGGGAACGAAATAGAACTTAGAACTTAGCCAAAGTTTAAAGTTCAGTCTCATCCCAGTTCTTCCTCCAGTAGAACAAAAGGGAAAGTGAAGCAAATAAAATGAAAGAAGGAAAAAGAGCGGGAAGCGGAGCCGGAATGGGAATGAAAATCGAACTGTGAATTTGGTGAAAGTTCAAAGTTAAGTCCCATCCTGGTTCCACCTCCGGGAGAACAAGAAGAACAAGGAAAACAAGGAAAACCTAAGAGAGAAAACCAACCCTTAGGACCCAAAAAAAACACCAAGGGAGAAAATAGAAGGCAAAAGAAGACCACCCCAGAGAGGGCATCCACAAGACTCCAAAACCACCAAGAACTCAGCACAAAGGCACCCACAAATAAGGCAAGCACCAAGGACCAAAACCCCAAGATTTTCAAAGATAAGCACAAAGAGGGAGCAACCCACAGAAACGGGCCAAAATGGCAGGCCAATTGAGGGTCCCCACTTTCTGAGGGGCATGTGTGCAAAACTACACAATAGGTTCTATCCAATAGGATTTGATTTAAGGAGTTCTTATCTAACCCCCTTCAATTAAAACCCTTTAGATGAAATCCTTCAAGGCTTAAATCATTAGTTTTTCTAAAAATATATGATTTCAGGAAAAAATTAGGATGTCCCAAGTTTGGGACATCTTATATTTACTTATAACATTTTTTGAAAATTTAAAAAGGAATGAATATTAGAGCTTGTTGGATCATTTGAAGGTTTTGACAACCCTGTCAGAGTCCGACAAAGGTTTTGAAACCTTTACAATTATTCGAAGATCTTTGTTAGAACACCTTTTGAAGAACACAACCTTTATAATATGAATCTATTTGGCCTTAGTAGGGGTTTCAAAAACCTCGTCGGGTTCTGAAGATGATTTAAAAACCTTGGTTGGGTTTTGAAATGTTCGTTTCATCTTCATTTTTCTCTAGATTTTGGAAATCCCATATTTGAAATTAAAATTACAATTTTTGAGAGCTCAAAGCTTGAAAGAGAATGTTTGATTGGACATCAATGAGATTTATGAAACCTTATCGGTGCCTGAAAACAATATCAAAACCTTTTAAAACTTCCAAAAATATAAAAAATTCAACCAATTTAATTAATTACTTAAGTCATTTTCATGTAATGTTGGCTTTTGGCTAGTTTGTGGAAACCATTTCATACTCCAACATAGTTTCAAAAACCTTCGAGAAGGCTGACCAAAGGGTATTGCTAAGATTTAACATGAGGATGGTGGGATTACAAGAGGTTGTGATAGCTAATTCAGAACCCGATGAGGTTCTATGAACAAAGGTAGATGATGATATTTAATGACAAAGTTCTTTTACAAAAAAAAATATGTAGTTTTTAGAGGGACATTGAAAACTAGGATAACACATGAAAAAGAGGAAGATATGGAAACATTTCATTCAAAAAATTGATAAGAGATTGAATATAGCCTTTTTCAAGATGTTGACAACTTTGTTGTGTTCCTTCAACACATGGTTTCATGGTATGCTTCTCTACATCATCATACTCAAATACATCAACTGGAATAGGTATATATTTTAACTCATGTTTATAAATGACAACACCTTCTTCTTTGACTTCAATTTACATCCAAATTGAGAATCAATCAATAATTTTGAAAGATAAGTTGTACCTTTTTCTTAAAAACCATCTATATGAATTTCCTATTGCTTCATCAAGAGCTAAACAAATAATTGTGATGTCTACATTTTCTTCTTGAATTTTTTTATTCAATTTATTTAGTTCACCTAAAAAACTAGCAATCATATGCAAACAAAAATGAATAGAATAAATCATCATCCTTTCATACAATGATGAATACTTCTCATCTTTTTTCCACAAAGTTAAGATAGTTGGCATAAGATTCACAAGCCTTATTATGACTTCTCCTCTAGATAACCATTTGATTGTGTGGATCCGTAAAATATTTAAAACATCAATTTGTATAATTCTAAGTAAACCATTTAGCTCATTATTTATTTTGGTGAATTTTGGACACATGAATGTGCTTTATTTTCCATTTTTTCAACAAATGATAACTTAGGTACCCTTTTAGAAGCATTTTTTGTTTCTAATGATTCATGATGAGCTATATAATACACTGAAATAAGATTTGAAATATTTTGCTTCAAAAAAATAAATCCATTTTTCACACCCAACCATTGCAAAAGCTTCATTTGTTGAGACAACTATTAGTTTTTTTAATGAAATCCCTCTATCATTTATTAACTAATTGATGGCATCATACACAGTTTTCCCTTTTCCATTTGACACATTCATGATCTTCATAAATATAGAAATAGTTGTCTCATTGTTAGAGTTAATAGATGGCTTTGATAACATGTTAGAGTCACTTAAGGACTCAAGCCTCCAATATCACCTGCAAAAATAAAAAACAACCTTCTATAAGAGGGAAAATCAAGAACATGAATTTGCAATAATGGATGTAAGATAATGGCCAATATGCAATATTCAATATTACAGTGGTATTGAACTGAATCAATTTAATGGGATGTATATATGATTCCTTGTTTATAAAGGCAAGAATGCGAGATAGGATTAGACAAGATCTTGGCATGTGTCTTAATCCTGTATAATGGGACAACTACCTCGACATTATTAAATGACCTAGGACACAGGCATTAAATAAAATCCAACTAGATAAGATATGATAATATCTTATCTAGACAACTAAGACTTCTAAAAAACACACCTAGTACCTAAGTAGACTTAACATGTAAATAGGACCTATTAGACAACTAGAAAGGTAAAACACCTATTTACACCAATTCCCTTGAACCTGTGAAGTTAAATATATTACATAAAAAACAAGGTGTTGCTCTAAACTTTTATTAACACTTTCATTAACCATTAGTGAAAATGGACTTTTCAACATTTCTTCTATTTGAATTTGTTCGAGATATTTTGATATGAAAAAAGAAAATCATTTACACCCTTACAATTTGTGTATTTAGAGCACTCTTGAGACTTTGGAATATTAGGATTTTTTAGATTTATGAGAACTTTACATATTTTATCATACTTAGCTAAAAAGAAGTCCTCTTGACAAACAAAATAAGTTGTTTTCATTGTAGTGATAACTCTTTCCCTATTTACATCTTCAATCTCTAAAATATGATATGGAATAGATTGTATCTTTCTCTTTGATGCATTAATTGATCTTGCTTGAGCATCTTTATGTATCACATATTTTTCATGAGTGACACTTGATCATCATGTTGTAAATTGCTACAGTCATCCCCTATACCGCATGGGCCTAGAACCTTTTACTTCTCACAATAATTACATTTCATAACTATCTTACCATCATGCTCAAAATAATTTAACCAAATATTTTTTTTGACCATTACATTCAAACTTTTCTTTTTACTTGTAATTTTTCCTTCCCTTGATTGATATTTGACCCCTCCCCAACTTCATCACTAATACTAGCCCCTTCCCTAACTTGGCATGCTTCTTCATTTGAATCATCATCTGAAGAGGACCCAAATATTTCTTTAAATGTTTCTTTCAAATGGATATTATGAGATTGTTCGTGTAACATTAAATTACTAGAAGTTTTAGAACCCTTCTTTCCAATCCACCTATAAATTTCTCCATTGGTAACTTGTTTTTTAAGACATTTTTTAAGTACCTAAAAAAAATGAATATACTAGTAATGTACAAAATATTATTTTATAAAATAATTATTTTAGAAATTTTAGAAACTATGCATGCACTCAATTTCTTAAATAAGTAAAATTCAATTGCATATAATATTTTTTATTGATAAATGAAAAAAATTATATGTAAATAAAATTTATATATTAACAATGTACATAATAGTATTTTAAGAATAATTATATTGCATAATATGATTTTTTTTGATATATTGGTTCTTAAATTGTAACATTGTATTACTATTTTTTTTTAAGCAAAGAGCACGGGCCCATATATTAATATATTGATATATTGATTCCTCCAATTATAAAAGTGTACTACAATATTAGTCAAAATTTAATCTAAGATTTAATGGATTAAGTTGACTATTAATTAGTATATTAATTTCATATGTATAGATATCATAAATACATCTATCAATTTGAAATTATTTTATTTAAGTATGAGTTAATTGATTTTACTTTACAAATTGATTTTATTTTTATATACATCTTAAATTTATCTATCTAAAAGCACATTTGAATATCAAATTCAAACCTAGGAAGTCATAATTATATAAAATTAAAATATCAAGAGAAAATATCTTGAATTTTTTTGACAAACCTTGTTATGTCATTAGTCATATGGATATCCTATATATATTCAAAAAATAAATGTAAAATTTAAAAACAATGATAATTATTGGTAATAAATGTAAAAGTATTAAATTTACTATTATAATGAATAAGAAGTTTATGAATTCATATTACAAAATAAATCTTGTTAAAAAAATATTCTTAAATTTAAGTATAATTATATTCTATTTTGAAAAGATTCTAAATTAAGATATATTTTTATAATAAATATTATAAATCATGTATGTTAATATAAAATAATGATAAATATTAGTAAAAATGTCCAAATCTTAATTTCTCTCTTACAATTAAGTTTCTAAATTCATATTATAAAATATTAAAAACAATTGTGCTCTATCTTTGAAAAGATTCTAAATTAATTTGTATTTATTTAATAAATATTATAAAATGATATATATTAATATTATAAATTAAAATACTATATTATATTTACTTATAATTTTTTTAAATGATTTAATAATGATTTAAAGTGTCATATATATGGGTGTATACAAATATAGCAAGTCAAACTATATAGTCTAATAAATTTTAAAGTTGTAATATATAGGCTAAAATTGAAAAAAATGGCCAAATAGACCATCAAATTCTAGACCTGATCACACTTCCAATGTTATCCACAACTAATAACTTATCAATATCAAAACTTGCACACTTGATAAAAAATTTAGTGGGTTCAAAATAGTTTTACTCATTGGCCTTTCTATTCATTGTTTGTATCAACATTTAGAGGGTGATCCCTAATTAGCAATTACTTGGAATAAACACTTGCACTCTCTAAACATTTATTGGTTCCAAAATGACTTCACCATTTGTGCTTGAGGAAAAATGAATTATCTGTTTTGTTGAACTTGCTTGTTTGATCTTTTTCGATCATTCTTATTTTAAGGAACTTGCATGATCTTCGAGTGATTTATTATGAGATCTTATTGGTTGAGACTATATATATACATATCTATTCCAATTGTTTATTTATTGTGTAGTTATGATTTAATCTTAGCATATTACCTTAAATACCTAAAATATCATAGATTATATACCCTTTATAGGTTGTGAAGTATGGAAATTAATATTACATTGAAGGCTATCTTGAATTTGTTAGCTTATGATGTTGGGTAAACCTTTGTGGATAATGAGGTTGGTAATACAACGAGAATGATAGCATGATGGGAATGTCATCATTGATAGGTTGTGATGTTATGCAAACCATGTTCATAATCTATACTTGTTTGATTACTCGTATCACCTTGAAGGT
The DNA here is from genome assembly GCA_007115665.2 of Sequoiadendron giganteum. Taxonomy (NCBI): domain Eukaryota; kingdom Viridiplantae; phylum Streptophyta; class Pinopsida; order Cupressales; family Cupressaceae; genus Sequoiadendron; species Sequoiadendron giganteum. The sequence goes on along the minus strand of CM021100.1, from coordinate 984,386,936 downwards.
AGGAGAAAAGTCTTTTCCATAGAGTTGGGATGTATACTTGATTGTTATATATATATTCAACATTAGGGTTGAAAAATGTAATTTTTCATTATGTTATTTTCTAATTAGGAGTCTATTCCTATTCACAAAATTCTAGAAGAGGACTTATGTTTTGACAACCCAAAGTTGTATTGTGGAGAAGACTTCTAGGTGCAGAAGCACAAATGCCTCTTAAGTTAATAATGTCCAATTTAAATATGTGTAGTAAATATTGTAAACATGAGAATATTTGAGTAATAATAAATGTAGAGGTTTTAAGATTGTTTATGATCACTTGATTGTTGATTATACTCTTGAATGGATTCATTTATTGATGAGATTATACTTTTGTTTGAAGTCATTTATTGTTGAGATCATAATTTTGAATTGAAGTCATTTATTATTGAGATCATAATTTTGAAACAAAGACACTTAATGTTGTGACTATACTTTTTGAAATAGAGTAATTTAATGTTGTGACGTTATGATTACTCGTATAGTTAACTTGGTTATTCCTGGGGTTAGGATAATCCATGGGAAAGGGAGTAACCTAGATAGTCAATTTTTTAAGTCATCATATTTCTAATCGAATGTATGTTATAATTATGAATGGTTAAATACCAAATCAAGCTAAGGGTGGGTGAACATACGACCTCCACTCAAAATATTGGGTGATAAATTATTTGGCCAAAGTAGTGTAAGTAGCCACTGTTTACACTGTGATCTAGGATTGTATACTAGTCAATAAATTCATACATGTAAGTTGTATCCAATGTATGGTAATTCTAGGTATGTAGGACACAACACCATGCTCAGGGAGGCCAGTATTATGATGTTATCAAAACAATATCTTCATCAAAGGGTAGGGCCATCTTACCAGTTAGGTAGATGTGTGAGGGACCGCAATAAGTTTGTGGTTGGAAAAAAAGTGCTTGAGTGATGCTCTCCCTCATACAATTGGCGACTGAGATTTGAGGATGTAAGCACCAATTTTGGGGACAACTAGAATGTATGCACCAGTAATAGGGACATCTAGGAGGTATGCACCAACATTGGGGACATCTATATAATTGTATTATGATTGTATATCTATATCATTAAGGTCATGGAAGCTATGTATGTAAACATGTATCTCTATTCTTATTAAGAAATTGTAAATGTAAAATGTTATCATGAAATTATGTAATATGGATTCGTTACTTAGAATTTAGTAATGTTTCTTTGTAATGCAATGGGAAATTTTGAAATGGGATTGTATCAAATGTGCATCTTGTTATTCGATTAGAAAATATTTTTTTTATTTTTCCTAAATGTTAGTATCATAAATTGTTCACATGTGGGTAAAACATAGTAAAATCAATGGGTATAACGATGGGTATGTTACGTGTGGTATCAGAGCTACCAGGTTCAACACTAGAACCTATAAGCTCATTATGTAAGTATTACGTAAAAATTATCATTAGCTAATGATTGAAAAATTATTATGCTAGGATTACAAGGGGAAAAGAACAAGGGAAACAATAAGGAAGTTAAGCTTCTTGAAAACTTGTCTAAATTTGGGACTAGGAAAGAATCATCCCTGGAGTTAAAAACTCCTAAACCAGTAACTCATTGAGAGACACCTTTAGATTGTGAAATTTGTGCAACAAGGTTCAATAGGAAGGTTATGGGAATTACCAATGAGTACCTTCACCCTACGAAATTGTTAAATGAATCTGAGGGTGAGAAAGAACTAGGGTAAACCCTCTTAACATCCTGCAGTTGTGAAGAGTCTAAGATTATGAAAAATAATACTATGAATTTATGAATATGATTTATGTCTATTCGTACAAATTTTTAAATTATTAGCATAAAATGGAACTTCAGTTGAAGTGGAAAGTCGGAATTTGTTAATAAAAATCAACTAGAGAGGTATCTAGGAGGCATGATAACCTTATGACAGTCCTAAATCAGTACAAGATTAAAATATTGCAAATGAAAATCAAAATCAAGAGTAAAAGTTGATACCTTAAAATAAAGGTTAGAGACCTAAATGGGTCAAAAAAAGAAATAACTCACAAAGGTGAAGACATATTTTACATAGGGATCCTCAGGCCAGTTTATTTAACACATCAACAAATGGGGCCTTGTAGATATGGGATATTATTATAATATGGTTAAAAGGCTATTAGTATATGTGGAAAAGAGAATTGGGAAGAAATAAGTTAGAGTATCTCTTAGCTGGAAAAGTTGTTGATATTTCATTAGATCTCATTACTATGGGTCCAACTATTGATTATGAGAGATTAGAAGCCGATGATGAATCCAAATTTTGGAAATAAAAGTGCGTACAAGGTATACCTAGTGAGGGTAAGTAAGGTGAGTAACAAACGTTCAAACTATAGAGAGTCAAAAACAAGGAATGTTAAATCAATTTGATCAATGGATTATTATTAAGAGTTCAACCTTTAGATGATCTAATGGCTTGGAAACACTTAGGAGGAAAGGAGGGTAGGTGGACTTGGATAAGTACCCTATTCAATGAAGTTTAATAATGTGTATTCAGTTTGAGGGAATTTCTTTGTAAGACATGGTTCAAAAACCTTGTGATTAAATTCTTGTACTCAATGACCACAATAAGGTTGTTGAAGTTAAAAGGTTAAGGTATTGGAACCATTAATAAAAGATTTGGAATGGTCAAGAAAAGTTGGAAACCAATTTGTGATTGTTATTGATACTTTGGAAAATATTAGGTGTTATGTTTATTTATGAAAGGTAAGAATATCACCTAGGAATAGGAAAGGGAAGACTTATGTACTCATGATTTTGAGTTATCAAGAAACGTTCATGCTTAGTAACTAGGTATGTAATAATTTTTGATATCTTTTGGAAGGAAATATAAATCCAACATGATTTAACGAGGATTGTTATTCAACTAATATAAATGCTCATTAGAAGAGATAGATTGAGCTGAAATCGGCCTACAACTTTGGAAATAGATAGAGGGAAAAAGAAATCCAAGATATGGATGCCCTAAGATGGAGTTATATCTCTGAAATAATATTGAATTTCAAGAACCAAATGTGGTATAAGTCCATGGAAGAAGTTCCACTTAGTTGGGATGGACTATTATGAATCAGAGAGAGAACCTATGTATCAATTTTTTGGAAGATCGAGGAATGTAATGAGGTAAATTGATGTCATATTTACGACCCACTGGAATGGAAAAATTATTTGAATGATGTGAAACCACTATAATCTAGAAGGAAATAGAGTAAGAAGCTGCAAGGTATGTAGGAAGTTTTCTAGTATGCCAGAGGGAGAAGGTAGGATGGCATCACCAATAGGAATTGTATACTCTCATAAAATTCTTGAGAGGAAGTGGAAAATCATTAGAATTTAGTTTTGATCTTTGTATTTCGATGGAACTAGCATAATGTTAAGGTGGAAAGACTCACCAAGGTAACCAATTTCTTGTCAGAAAATTTGATTTGTAGGATAACAGTAATAAATAGAAAATTTGTGTAAAGTAGTTGCTTGATTTTCTTGAGAAGGCTATCTCAGATTGGGACACACAAGTAATGTTAAGGTTTTGTGAAAACCATGATCACCTTGATGAAAATTTAATTGAATGTATGCTCAACTTATTACTTCGAGACAATCAATCAGGTAAAAGGGATAAATCAAATATTGGAGGATTTGTGGAATGCTTTTATTACAATAAACTTATATCATTGAAATTTGACCTATTTGAAACATTATATGGGAAGAAGGGCTAGATTCTTATAAGCTAGGAGAAGTTAGGAAATAGGATTAACCTTAGACTGGAAATGATCTCATAAATGGAATAAAGGATTGAAATGATCAAGGAAACTTTGTTGATACAAATCTTGAAACAATACTATTATGCTCAGGATTGATAGGTGACTAAGGGAGGTATTATGCTCAAGATGGATAGTAGTCAAGGGTAGTACTATTATGCTTAACGTAAATATTAGTGTCAATAATGGATTGCCTTAGCTTCTAAGTTGTCTGATGGTGTAAAGACCAAAGGGAAGGATGGGACCCATGGTGTAGTGTGCAATGCACTGGAATTCCTTCTCTATTTGGGTTACACTAAAGATAATTGAGTGTTAGCCAATGGGAACGTGTTTCTCCAGTCACTGTGGTATAAGTGTCATATGGGATATAGTAACTCTTGAACTTATGATATAAATACAAGTTAATATAATTGTGGTGTATAGCTCTTTTGAGAGAAATTTTAATTGAGCACACAAATTCTTCCCATACGTTAGAAAATTCGCACAGTGCAAGGTCTAGGAAGAACGAGATTATAGAGGGTAGTGCTATCATGGAATATTATTTGGATGTTTATGATAATTTACTTATTTCCTGCATGATTTAGAAAATTGGAAGCAAAACCTTTGTTAGACTTTATCTATATGTTTATTACTTTAAATCATCGGGGATGATTATTCATAAGGGGGAAGTATGTTACACCTCGTTTCTCAGTTACCAGGTTACTTTTACCTTTATGAGTAAAAATGATGATAAATGTAAATCATGACTTTGATACATTTAAAAGATGAATGAAATATTTAAAAATACATTAATATGTTATTGCTTTTTAAGGTCTGATTATGTTTTGTATATACTGATGGAAAATCTGATGAATGAATATATTACAATATGATTACTTTAAATGCTTTGAAGATGCAAACGATTTATGATACAAATGAATTTCATGGGAATGACTAACTACCTTTGAGATGCACTAAGTTAGATGTAGGAAGGAATCAAGCCCTTGGGTAAGAGAGGGGGAGTATCACTCAGGAGAGGAGATTGGTTGGGTAACCCTAATATGCCTATTTGAGCTATCACACACTCACACCCTAGTTTGGTCAAGTTGAGTCAGGTTAGTTTAGGAGTTGGTAAGTTAACCTTCGGTCTTAGTTTGGGGATGGTTTGAAATGGTTTTGGTTTTAGTTCTTGAATTCCTGATTGTTTCTTTGGTTAGAATTAAAGTGACTGAATCTTTGTATTGGGTGTATATTCTCTTCTTCATTTATTTGATATATATAATATATATATATATGTGACTATTATTGTAAATATTAAATAATATTATATTTGAATATATTAATATATATGTATATATTTATGTATTTGATAATACATACATACATATGTCTATATATTAACATACGTAATATATTTGTTATATATATGTGATTGGCAATAATGGTTTAATAAGCATATATATGCATATATATATAAATATTAATATATACATAATATAACAATGGAAGTTATATTATAAATATATATGTATATCGTTATATATATAACTATATATATAAGTACTTTGAATTTTTTTAAAGTGAATTTAAATACACATATAATATGAACTATATTATAGAGCTTGGCTTAAATTGAAGCTAGCGAAATGATAAAGTGTGACGAAGGGTACTCCCCTTACAGAGCAAAACTCACAAAAAAACAAAAAAAAACACAAGCAATGCTAGAAGAAAAATTGATATTCTATTACTAAATTCATTACATAGGCCTTATAATTCCATTATTTTCATAGCTATCACATGGTCTTTGGTTACGATCATCTGCGAGTCTAGAAATCTGAAACAGATTCACTCTAGGCTTCCTTGTCTTGCAACAAACCTGTTTAGTCTTCCAATTGTTGACCTCCAATCTTATTGATTCTAACCCAGCTACTAGAATTCCTATTCCACCCATTTTCCTATTTATGCTTGGATTATATCCTCCTCTCCGTCTTCACCAGCAAGCAATCTTCTTCACTATAACCCCCATTCAGATTCATCATATTTCCTAGTTTTAGCAAAATGACCATCTAGGGTTTCTTATCCATTTCATGCACTCACCTATAATCTGATCTTCATTTAATTCTTTTACTTGTCTTGCCTTAGTACCACCTGCATCGCCCAACCATCAATCAAGAGCGGTTTCCTTGTTGTCTACTTTGTCATCTCCAACATGCTATCGAAAACACATTACGTTATCGGACTGAGATAGATTCGAGTCTCACTGATATTGATCTCTCTCACTAATACCTCATTGTCATCCTCATCACCATTCATAATTTGCAATAACGATGTGAATTGACCTTTCATCCAATCACATTTCACCAATTATCCATCCATGTCATGGCCACTTCCCTATCAGTCCTGCAAAATTCTTCACCAATATTCATTGCCTTCTCAATGTACCTCATAGCCATGTGTCAACCTCTTATTCATCTTCAAATGTAAAGCCTTCTACCTATTTGTCCATGCCATTTCATTCACCTTTTCATAAAATCGAAGGTACTTGAAACCTTGTCTCTCCAAATTCCCAATGTCACCTCAATACGCCTATCGTTCCATCAAAGTGACTCCCTCTGATATGTTGAAGTCTCAATTATTAAGTCCCATTGAAATGTTGAAGGAACTTATATTGCAGTCCTATCGAAATCCACATGTCCACCTAATGAAGAACCTTTGTGACATCTCCCATTCAATCCTTTGTCACCACTTGTCAGTCATGACATCACCTCCCTTTATCGTCATCACTTAGTTTGGTCCCACTTATTGTCATGCTAAAGAGACTTCAAAGCAACTCACACCAATATCCCAAAGTCTCACTGAAAAAAAAGCTTTGTCTAAAACCATTGAAGTGTTGAATAGAATCCATAAGACGTCCTATCAATACACGCCTGTCTCCTCAATGAGGTGCCAAATTGGAATGTCGAAGGGACTCCAAATGATATCCTACTGATATATGCATCTCCCTCTGATAAGAATCCTTCGCAACCATTCACCACTACTAGAACCTTCCATTATCACCATGTCAGAGAGACATGAAATAATGTCTTCAAAATCTCTACATCCCACTGATGATTCAATTCATTGAACGCCATTAACACTAAATGTTGATGTTCGCTTGTTACATATATGAGTAAGCCACAAGCCCAACATCTGAAACCAGACCAGCCTTATCTAAAAGTGGCTAACTCCTACATTTCTTCCTTGGCATAACTCCATTCTCCTACTCAACAAATTCTATTTGATTTAGCCCTTATTCCAAAAGAAACAACACTACTATTGTTGGTTGATGCAAGATTTCTCTCACACCCTAGATTCCCCTACATAAGACACTCGAGGTAGGAATAATTTTATGAATATGGATCACAAAATAGAGTTGAGTGGTAGTACCACACTTTCAAATTGGAAGCAATCCTCAACCAACCCCATTGCTAAAAATAGTACCTGCAATTTCTTTTTCTTTATCCTCTTCCAACACATAGTTGGAACAAGCAATCTCCTCCTTAGAAAAATCTGTTCTTTACTACTCTTCCTTGATGTGGAATCAAATCCACCATAACCTGACCACCTCCTAAAAATGTATCTCTTATTCACCTCTAATCTAATGGCATTCAACCCACCATATTCTATCCAACTCCACCAATTTGCACCTGCACTTAACTCTACAACACCATACAAATCCTTTTTTGTATACCAATCATCCCTAACAATTTCTAACTGAACCATCTCATATATATTCACTAACTCATCCATCTCAACATGAAAATTATATTCCTTAAATTTATTAAGAGAATATTTTACCTTCTCATCACCTATTGCAACTTCAACTTCATCCTCTTCCTTCATGCCTTTGATAAGACATGCAATTGTATCACTTTCTTGTCCTATAAACAATGCATCATACTCTTTTTCCACTACTGCAATCCTTTCATTCATACAAAACCCAATCATATCTTCATCATAAAATTTTAAAACATTATGCATTACTTCCTTCTTTGGTATTGCTACATCTACTTGTTCATCAACACCCTTGGGTACAACTTTGTACTCCTCTTTCTTTATACCTTCTAAAAGACATTTTTCAGCTACAATCACTTCCTCCTCTGCATCCACACCAATGTTAGCAGTATAATCAAAAGAGACTTTATTTTCTCCCTGCAGCAAACTATTAGTCATACCAATCTCCTTATTGCATAAGAAGTCGTCAACTAATGCCAAGGGAAGATTACTAAACAACACAACTTTCTTCCCCTTTTTTACTTCCTTACTTTCAGCTGTAGTGTTTTCATCCTTAAAGACACTCATTGCTGCAACATCTTCTTCTACATTACTCTTATCATACTCAAACAAATTAAAGCTTTCACATAAATTAAAATTTACCTCTTCCTTCTCCATTAGAACCTTCACTATACCTGTCTTGGGTGCAGTCCACACTCCAACAACTTCATCACTCTCACATTATTTGTTACAACAACATTCATCAAGATTAAGATCTACCTAAGTCTTCTCCTCTACTGCAACTTCAATCTTGTCTTCAACATAATATGCCATTAGAAGGACATATTTTGGTTGCACACTTCACCTCTTGTTCCTTGATTGCAATAATCTACTTGCACACTTGGGAACTCCTACTCTGATACCATAGTTCATCTCTCACATACATCTATAAGAAAATTTCACTCACACTCCAACACTCAGATCTTGGTGCAAATTGCCTCACGTTCGACACTCTGCCTGCACACTTAGCAACTCCTACTTTGATACCACTAACAAAGGGTATTCCCCTTACAAACCAAAACTCACAAAAATAATAAAAAATAGCACAACCAATGCTAGAAGAAACAATACTCATTTTCTTCCTCAGTGTCACATGCATGACACTCTGTTGCATCCTCTTTCTTTTCTGCAATAAAAAAATCATTAGAAGGATGATAAAAATTGCCTTCATCTCTTTTCTTATCTTGTTTCCTCCTTTCAATCTTGTCTCTCAATTCATTTATTTGTTGTTTCAACTCTATCATTTATCTTTCTCTGATCTTCCAAAATCTCTCTTTGATTTCCTCTAGTACAAGAATCCTTAGAATCCATCTAATGACAAAAGTCTTTTCTCTTTCTCTTCTCCATTTTTAAGGCCTCATAAAGCTATAACAACAACAACCTTCAACCTTCAAGTTTCACAAATGTAAAATGCCTCCTTCAACGATCTGTTTACAACTAAGGGAACCTCAATTCCTTAATTCATTGAAAATATATTCTTGCAAGTTATAAATCCATCTACAAGCAAGATCTACACACTCTCATTGCCTTAACAACAAAATTCTTCAAACCCTTATGTTTTTTAAACTGCCTAATGTTTGGTGATATGTTTACAAAACTTCAACACCTTCAAATGTTATTGCAAATCAACACACTCTTAATGCTTGAAAAAAAAAATTCAAACCCTCAAGTTTTTCATATGTGAACTGCCTCACCTTCGATGAGTTGTTCATAGCCATAAGAACCATAGTTCATCTCTCACATACATCTACAAGAAAATTTCACACACACTCCAACACTCAAATCTTGGTGCAAACTGCCTCATGTTTGGCACTCTGCCTGCACACTTAGGAACTCTTGCTTTGATACCACTAACAAAGGGTACTCCCCTTACAGACCAAAACTCACAACAATAATAAAAATTAGCACAACCAATGCTAGACAAAAAAATACTCCTCTTCTTCCTCAGTGTCACATGCATGACACCCTATTGCATCCTCTTTCTTTTCTACAATCAAAAAATCATTAGAAGGATGATAAAAATTGCCTTCATCTCTTTTCTTATCTTGTTTCCTCATTTCAATCTTGTCCCTCAATTCATTTATTTGTTATTGCAACTCTATCATTTCTCTTCATCTGATCTTCCAAAATCTCTCTTTGATTTCCTCTAGTCTGAGAATCCTTAGAATCCATCCAATGACAAAAGTATTTTTACTCTTTCTCTTCTCCATTTTTAGGCCTCATAAAGCTATAACAACAACTACCTTCAACCTTCAAGTTTCACAAATGTAAACTGCCTCCTTCAGTGACCTGTTTACAACTAAGGGAACCTCAGTTCCTTAATCCGTTGAAAATATCTTCTTGCAAGTTACACATCCATCTACAAGGAAGATCTCCACACTCTCAATGCCTTAACAACAAAACTATTCAAACCCTTAGGTTTTGTAAACTGCCTCATTTTTGGTGATATGTTTACAAAAGTTCAACACCTTCAAATGTTATTGCAAATCCACACACTCTTAATACTTGAAAAAAAATATTTAAACCCTCAAGTTTTGTATATGTGAACCGCCTCACCTTCAATGATTTGTTCATAGCCATAAGAACCATAGTTCATCTGTCACATACATCTACAAGAAAATTTCACACACACTTCAACAATCAATCTTGGTGCAAACTACCTCATGTTCGACACTCTGCCTACACACTTAGGAACTCCTGCTCTGATACCACTAACAAAGGGTACTCCCCTTACAGACCAAAACTTAGAAAAATAATAAAAAAATAGTACAACCAATGCTAGAAGAAAAAATGATCTTCTATTATTAACTTTATTACATGGGCTTTCTAATTACATCATTTGCATATCCATCACATGGGCTTTGGTTACAATCATCTACAAGTCTACAAATCTGAAACAGATTCACTCTAGGCTTCCTTGCCTTGCAACAAACCTCTATAGTCTTCCAATTGTTGACCTCCAATATTGTTGATGCTAAACCAAGTACCAGATTTCCTGTGCCCCCCTTCTCTTGTTTTTTCTCAAATTATATCCTTCTCTATCTTCACCAACAAGCAATCTTCTTCACTGTAACCCCCATCCAAATTCAATGTATCTCCTATTTTTAGCAAAATGTCCATCTAGGGTTTCTTCTCCATTTCATGTGCTCACCTATAATCTGATCATTTAATTCTTTTACCTGTCTTTCCTTAAAGTACCACCTCTGTCGCCCAACCAACAATCATGAATGGTTTCCTTGTTGTCTGCTCTATCATCTCCAACTCGCTATTGAAAACACATTACATTATCGAGTTGAGACAGATTTGAGTCTCACCGATATTGATCTCTCTCGCCGATACCTCATCGCTACCCTTGTCACCATTCACAATTCACAACAATGATGCAAATTGACCTGTTTTCCAATCACATTCTGCCATTTGTCCATCTACGTCATCGCCACTTCCATATCGGTCTCACAAAATTATTCACTAATATTCACTACCCTCTCAATGTAACTTGTAGCCATGTTTCAACCTCTTATTCATCTTCAAATACCAAGCCTTCTACCTATTTTTCGATGCCACATCATTCACCTTTTCATAGCATTGAAGGGACTTGAAACCTTGTCTCTTTGAATTCCCAATGTCACCTTGATATGCCTATTGCTCCATCAGAGTGACTCCCTCTAATATGGTGAAGTCTCATCAATGAAGTCCCATTGGTGTCAAAGGAACTTATATTGCAATCCTATCAAAATCCACCTGTCCACTCGATGAAGAACTTCATGACATCTCTCGTTCAATCCTTTGTCGCCACTTGTTAGTGATGACATCACCTCCCTTTGTTATCATCACTTAGCCTAGTCCCACTTATTGGCATGTCAAAGAGACTTTGAAGCAACTCACACTAATATACCAAAGTCTTGTTAAAATAATCTTTATCTGACATCGTTGAAGTGTCAAATAGACTCCATAAGATGTCCCTCTGATACAGGCCTATCTCCTCAATGAGGTAAAAAATTGGAATATCGAAGAAACTCCAAATGATATCCCATCGATATATTCATCTCCCTCTGATAAGAATCCTTCGCAACCATTCACCGCTACCAACACCTTCCATTATCGCCATGTCAGAGAGACACAAAACAATGTCTCTTTGAAATATCCACATCTTGTCGATGAGCCAATTCACTAAACATCGTTAGCACTAAATGTCGATGTTTTCCTGTTACATCCATGAGTAAGCCACAAGCCTAAAATATGAAACCAGACCAGCCTAATCCGAAATGGCTAACTCCTTTTGCATTTCTTCCTTAGCATAACTCCATTCTCCTGCTCAGCAAACTCTAGCCAATTTAGCCCTTATTCCAAAAGAAACAACACTATTGTTGTTGGTTTATGAAATATTTATCTTACACCCCAGATGATCCTATGTCAAAAGCACATATGATACACATAAATGAAATATTTAAAGCCAACCAAAATGGAAATTATATGTTGTGGATAATGCGCTAAAGAGAGAAAATATAATGCAACGCATAAAAGAGGAATATAATGTTGTGCTCTTTAAAGTTTGTAGATGCATTTTAAAAATTAATGAAACTAAGTAATATTATAGCCACATATGAACAACAACATTACCACATATGTTGTGCATTAACTCTCACTTGCAAGTGGATTGTTGTGGCTGCAAAAGCAAGCACATAGATATGGGTGTGTGCGAAGCAAAGTGCATAAACTGTATTGTATGCAAATAAATAATGTTTGAATGCAAAATATAATGTACCTCAAACCAGCGCTATAATGCAACAATGCATTATATCTAAGTTTCTATATTGAAGCCCAATGTGCAAAATAGAAGGGGTGCATGAGGTGTAGAAAGGAAACACCTTAATAGGTGGAAATAGAATGAAAATAGGAGTCTATGAACCAACATACATGAATAAGGATGCAAACCTTGTCAAAAGCCAGTGCTAGCTAAAGCTCATAAGGTTAGTCGACTTGCATAAACAATTAGGAAACCTGTAGATATGTTTTGCTATGCTTTGAATTAGTTAAAGAGTCATTATGTCACTTGAATAGGGGTGACTCATCCATTTCAAGAATTTGGGAACATTTGGACTATTTATGTGTTGCAAATTATGAGTCTATGGCAGCCACATTTAATTCCAAAAGGTTGAGTTGATGCATTGTTAGTTTGTTGTTGGAGTGGTGGAAGAAAGGAGAGAAAAGGTGGTAGATTTAGTAGCTTGTTTATAGCATTGAGTTGCTCATATTTAAGTATAAATAGAGGCATCTCCTCTATGTTTTGTTACACTCATCAATTCTGATTTTCTTGTTTATAATTCTATTGTAGTTTTCTGTGCAAGTGTGTTTTTGAGAGATTTAGTGAGAAAAAGAGTTTGTTTTGTGGATTTGTATTTCCTCAGAGTTTTGTGAGAGGTTAGAATTTAAGATAGGTTGATCTTAAAAGGAGTAGCAAGCATGATTTTGGAAGTTGAGCTTGGGAAGCATTATTTTGGTATTGGAACTATAATTCCAAGCATGATGATTCTACTTTATTCTTTTGTGTTGAAAACATATCTGAATGCAAGTGCTTGAGGAAAGATGAATTATCTATTTTGTTCAACTTGCTTCTTTGATCTTTTGATCATTCTTATTTTAAGGAACATGCATTCTTTGAGTTATATATTATGAGATCTTATTGATTGAGACTATATATACACATATCTATTCCAATTGTTGAAATTGTGTGGTTATATAAGTTAGTTTTAGTGTATTAGCTTAAATACCTAAAATTTCATATATTATATATACTTCATAGGTTGTGAAGTATGGGAATTAATATTACATTGAAGTGTTATCTTGAATTTTTTAGCTTATGATGTTGGGTAAGCCTTTGTGGATAATAAGATTAGTAATACAATAGGAATGATAGCATGATAAACATGTCATCATTGATAGGTTGTGATGTTATGCAAACCATTTCAATAATCTATACTCATTTGATTACTTGTATCACCTTGAAGGTTGGAGAAAAGACTTTTCCATAGGTTTAGGATGCATACTTGATTGTTATATCAATATTCAACATTAGGGCTGAAAAATGTATTTTCTAATTATGTTATATTCTTTATTTTTGATTAAGAGCTTATTCCTATTCACGGAATTCTAGAAGAGGACTTGCGTTCCAACAACCCAAAGTTGTATTGTGAAGAAGACCTATAAGTGCAAAAGTACAAATGTCTCTCAAGTTGATAATGTCCTCCAATTTAAATATGAATATAGTAAAAATTATAAGCATGAGAATATTTGATTCATACTAAATTTAGAGGTTTTAAGATTGAGTATGATCACTTGGTTGTTGATTATACTCTTGAATGGAGTCATTTATTGATGAGATTATACTTTTGTTTGAAGTCATTTATTGTTGAGATCATACTTTTGAATTGAAGTCATTTATTGTTGAGATCATACTTTTGAAATGAAGACACTTAATGTTGTGACTATGCTTTTTGAAATAAAGTCATTTAATGATATGACATTATGATTATCTGTATAGTTAGCTTGGTTATTCCTGGGTCTAGGATAATCCATGGGAAAGGGAGTAACCTAGATAGTCAGTTTATTATGTCATCACCTTTTTGACTGAATGTATGTTATGATTATGAATGGTCAAATACCGAATCAAGCTAAGGGTGGGTAAACATATGACCTCCACTCGAAGTACTGGGTGATGAATTCTTTGGCCAAAGTAGTGTAAGTAGCCACTACTCACACTGTTAGTTTATTGTGATCTAGGATTGCATACTAGGCAAGGAAGTCATACATGTAGGTTATAGTCAATGTATGGTAGCTCTAGATATGTATGACACAACACCATGCTCAAGAAGGCCATTATTATGAGGTTATCAAAAAAATCTATTTATTGAAGGGCAGGTTCATCTTACCAGTTAGGTAGATGTGCGAGGGACCGCAGTAAGTCAGTGGTTGGCGGAAAGGCGCTTGATTTATGCTCTTCCTCACATAGTTGGCGACTTGGATTTGAGGATGTAAGCACCAATTTTGGGGACACCAAGAATGTATGCACCAATAATGGGGACATCTAGGAGGTGTGAACCAATATTGGGGACATATAGATCATTGTATTTTGATTGTATATCCATATCATTAAGCTCATGGAATCTATGTATGTAAACATGTATCTCTATTATTATTAATAAAATGTAAATGGAAAATATTATCATGAAATTATGTAATATGGATTCGTTACTTGGAATTTAGTAATGTTTTTGTGTAATGCAATGGGAAATTTTGAAATGAGATTGTATTAAATGTGCATCTTGTTATTTGATTCGAAAAGAAAAAATTTATTGCCTAAATGTTAGTAGATCATAAAAATTGTTCACATGTGGGTAAAACATAGTAAAATTAATGGGTAGAACAATGGGCATGTTATAATTCTTTCATTAAGATGGAGATTAACAAGGTGTGTGGAGTGACTTTCAACCACAAAGGTGAGCCAATCAAACCTGGATCTGCATCTTATTAAGTCTTGAAATGAATTGGAAGTGATTTTCCTTGATTAGCCTAATTATACTGTGTGACCTAATATGAGAAATACAATAATCCAATAACCAATAAACTGAAATAGTGAATTGTAGGAAGATCTGGGAAGGGCAAGGGATTGTGTACATGTCCAAAAAGTTTGGTTTTGATCATTGTAGGAGGACAAAGTCGCCCAAGGGCATATGGGTCCTTATAGTCCTTTTCTGATCTATTTTTTAGGTCCTCTAATGATAAAAATAAGCTTTTGATTCCCAGTTGCAAAGTTGTCGAAACATAATCGGATAATTATGTAGGTGAGCTTTTGTGAGTTGATAAGTTGTAGGGTTTCAAATGCAATAGTGAACAAATTGTCTTCAATATTTCTTCAATCCTCTCTAAACCTAAAATCTGCACATTCACAAAGAGAAGAATGGTTGTGTCATTTAGGGGCTTGCCTTGGTCAAACCTCGTGTTAGTGTTTCCACTTCCACAATGGAAATGTCAATGATAAAAATGGATAATTGATAAGAAGGAATGATGAATCAACAAAGTGATGAAACTCACTACCCTTCAATGGCATCCTTGAAGGATTGAATTCATGCACATCACTTCAAGGTATTGATCTTGCTTGCTTGATTGACTTGAATTGATTGGAGACCTACAACAAGGGTTAGTCTTCACAAACAATGATAACATAAACAATATGAACTCACATAAGATTTGACATGATGTTAAGATCTTGAATTATTGCAATAAATCTCTAAAATGGTGCTCTTGACTTGCTTGATAGTTCTCTCAATGTTCACTTATTGCTAGATAATTTCACTTAGTTCTTGTTAGATTTTAATGATACAATAACTAGGTATTTATAGGAATTTCTCTATTTTCCTGAAGATAAATCTCGATAGCCGACATTTGTAATTTAAATTTTGAATGTTAAAATTCTGACGTCGACATATCTAAAATTGGTCCCTGGAAAAATAGAGGACCCATATGCCCTAGGATGAATGGGCCCTAGCCCTATTTTCTAGGACATTAAGTATCAGCCCGGGACAAAATATCAATTGGATGAATTTGTTCAATGCTTGCAATTTCTTAGAAAATGATACAAATGGGTTTATACAATGCATAATTTAGGAAATTGAGGGGTCAATTAGGCTCAATAATCTAGGGGGGGAAAACATAATGTGATATTGTCAAGGGCAAAAATTTATGACACTACAATATATATATACACATATATATGTATATGTATATATGTATATGTATATATGTATACATATGTATATATATAATTATTTATGTTTTCTTAAACATATCAACTTCTAATCAAGTAATATATTTGAAGGAGGTTCTTGCATGACTTTAATTAGTATATTCACTTGATTTCTAAACACACACACACACATATTTTACTTGATTGGAAGTTTATAATTCTTAGGAAACGATAAACAATAATCATTGCTTGAAGTTGTTTAGGTAGTGAGATGTGTGTCAAATGTCATTTTTTTAGTCGTAGAACATCTACAATTATGACACTACAATATATATATACATACACACACATATATATGTATAATTATTTATGTTTTTTTAAGCATATCAACTTCTAATCAAGTAATATATTTGAAGGAGGTTCTTGCATTACTTTAATTAGTATATTCACTTGCTTTTTAAACACACATACACACATGTATGTTACTTGTTTGGAAGTTGATAATGCTTAGGAAACCATAAACACTAATCATTTCTTGAAGTTGCTTAGGTAGTGACATGTGTGTCAGATGTCGATTTGTTAGTCATAGAACATCTAAAAAAATTATTCTATCCTTGAAGCTTCATATCACCATAATTCTTACTTTGCCAACATAATTACTTTAACCTTCATTGCAATAGATGATAAATTTGAAACAAAAGTGTTGAAAACTTGAAAAGTGTCTGACTTTACTCCATGAAAAATTTATAAAATTTGTTGAACAAATATGTAAACCTGATGAATAAAACTTGCTACATTGTTATAAATGATCTCAATAAAACCCATGAATAATGATTTCACTTTATATGTCATATACTTTCATATTTAAATATATCCATAAACACCACCAAATTGTATAATTTATTTGAGGGTTACATCTAAGATGATGAATGATTCTACTCTAAATTGTTGAAACTATTATGATTTTGATATAAAAAATCACAAATTAATGAAATGAAACATAGTCAAAGATAATTGTCTACAATGATTTTCATAGAGATCATATGACGCTAATGACTTGCAACTGTGATGACAAACATTTTTAAAACTTGATGAATATGGAATTAGTTTTCTCAATTGGGTCAAACTAAGGAAATAAAAAGGGTATTTTTTATTAACCAAAAGACTATTATGACATACAAGGAGGGTTATTTGAAGACACAATTTGATTGAAAAGCATGAAAATTTTAAAAACTATTGATTTAAAAAATGTAGGAAACATGTTCTAAAATAGACCATCAAATGACATTGCAATATGTGCTATGAAGTTGGAAAGTGGACACAATCAAAGGAAAAAAACATGTTTGAGGGTTGCAAATACTACAATACTCACACGATAGGTTGAGGAACTAGTAGTAGAGTAACATGCATCCTAGTAAAGACAAGTTCAAAATTCCAACAAATACAAATAAAAGAGTGGGGTAAGGATGGAAGCCATGATAGGATAAAGAAGTTTGAAACTCAAACATGAAGAAAGGAGAAATGGATTTGGAAATAAAGACATGCTAAAAAGGGGAGAAATACATGGTAACATAGGACTAGGGAAGATATAAGATACAAATAATGAACATAATATCTATAAACTTAAATTAAATAAAAATGAGACATAAGTTTTCCTCACTCAAAAAAATTTATCCTCAAGCAATTATAGATGTAGACTCTCCAATGTTTGAGGGCCTTCCTATGTTTCATCTTATATGGGGAGATCTTTTTTTCAAAACAAATATTTCTTTGTGCTTATGTTTCTCAACTTCCTCTCTCTCACATCCACAACTACTTCAAGAATGAAAAGTAGCTTTCCTTCTTCATCTAATGGAAGAAACTCATGTGAGGGTACAATATGCTTCCCAAGTGCTCCTTTGAGAAAATATACGTGGAATACATTGTGAATCCTACTTCCCTTTAATGATTCTAACCTATAGGAAACTTCACCAATCCTTCTCAAAATTTTGTAAGGCCCATAATAGTGAGGCTTAATCTTTTTAGACCCTCTTGCCCTAAAAAAAGATTGTTTATATGGTTTCAATATCATAAACACCAATTATCCAAGTTAAAAGTTTCTCTCGATCCTATGGTATTTTGCATATATTTTTTTATTGATTATTTTCATAGTAGAGATTATTCTTAAGTGACTTCAAAATGTCTTGGCTCTGTTTGATCAAATCACTAGTTGTTGGGACCCTGTCATTTAATAGAATGAGTTCAAAAAACTTTTGGATCCATGCCCATACAAATCCATGAAAAATTTCATATTATTTGACATGTGATAAGTGGTGTTATAAAAGTGCTCCCTATATAGATTCATTCGACTGATGTCTTCTACTGATCAATAATGTAATTTATCAAATAAATTTCCACCTATTTATTCATAACATTTGTTTTACCATCTATTTGAGGTGGTAGTTGGTGTTGGTAATGGGGTTATTTCTTAACAAAAGAAAGAGATATTTCCAAAAAAAACTCAAGAAAAGAATGTCTTTATCACTCATGGAACTTTTGGGTCATCCATAGAGTTTCAAAACTTCCTTAAAAAATAGATCAATTTGTGGTGCCTTAAAGTCTAAAGAAATGATAAAGGAATGTGCATACTTAATGAGTTTATCTAAAACAACATATATGTAGTCCTTACCATGGAATTTAGGAAGTTTGATGATGAAATTCATTGAAACACTTTCCTTTTTTCTTTTCTTTAGAATAGGTAATGGTTGCAAAATACTAGCTAAGAATGTTTGCTCTATTTTATTCCTTTGACAAATAATTAATTATCTAATATTACTAAGGACATCATCCTTGAGTCCATTTTATGTGAATATTTCCCTAATCTACCTATGGGTCTTTAAATACTAAGGGAGTATCATGAACTACTCTTAGAATATTGCCTTTCATTCTTGATTTTGGCACCAAGTAGATTGTTTCCTTTAAGATAATGAATTCATTACATAATTTTTACCTAACATCTAGTAGCTTCCCTTCCAACACATCAACTACAAACTTATTCTTAACACATTTTTCTATGATTTATATCCTCCAATTAGCATAGATATGAGACATTGAACACATTGTTGATCTTTTAAATAATACACTAATAACAAAAAAAGTGTTTCTTTTGACATATTAAATCTCAAATTCATATGCTTGAATTTTCCTTACCCACTTTTTCTATAATCCATTCAAATCCTTCTAATTGAGAAAATACCTCAAGCTATTATGATCGATCTTGACCACAAATCATCCACCCACCAAGTATTGCCTAAATTTTGTTAATATGTGCATAATAGATAGTATTTCCTTGTCATATATGGAGAATTTCCTTTCCACCTTTGTGATTTTTTTACTCTTGAATGCAATTAAGTTCTTGTTCTACATAAACACTGCTTCAAATCCTTCTCTTAATTTATCACATTCCAAACTAAAGGGAAGGGAAAAATTAGGAATAACTAAAGCAAAGAATGGGCTCATTACTTCTTTCATTGTTTCAAATGCTCACTCTGCAACTTTATTTCACACAAAATCCTTCTTCTTGGTTAGGTTAGTTAAGGGGATAGTCGATTGAGAGAACCCCTTTATGAATCTTCTATAATATATAAAAATTCCAAAGAATTCATGTAGTTGTATCAAATTACTTTGGGGGAGGCCAATACATAATCACTAATGATGTGCCTCAAATATAAAATATCTATCATGGTGAAATCACATTTGCAAAAAGAGCCCATTCCTCTAGAATTCCTAACACATCATCAATATTTTGTAAGTCCTTCTCCCATACTTTACTATAGATAAGAAATAATAATGTCATCAAACAAGACAAGGAAAACATTTCTCAATTTCTTGTAGTTGATTTGCTTTATGTACAAATAGAATGTTGTTGGGGAATTTTTCAACCCAAACAATGTGACCAAAAATTCATACTGCTCTTTGTGGCACCAAAAATCTATCTTGTGAATATCCTCCTCTTCGACTTGTATTTTATGGTAGCATAATCTAATATCTATCTTTGAAAATTAAACCGCTCCATGAATCTCATTTATCAATTCATCAATATTGGGTATAGGTATTAATTTTTTATAGTATTTTTATTTAATGATTACTAGTCAATGCACATCCTCATTGTGTCATATCTCTTCTTCACTAGGACTATAGATAAAGAAAAAGGATTAAACTAGGTTTGATATTCCCAATGTCTAGAAGTTCCTTATCTATTTTTTGATCTTATCATTATACATTTTAGGATGACAATGGGGACTTTTAATGATGGGATTATCACCCTCCACCAAATAAATGGCATGCTCAAAGGGTTTTTCGATGGAATCCTTGGAGGAATATTGTTGAATAATTTTTCATGCTTTCTCAAGGAATTGTGTACATCCACATGATATGATTTATTACCTTTGAAGGAGTTTTTAGTAGTCACAAAGCATTGAGATACCCTTGCTACTTACCCATGATGAAAAAATCTCTCCACCATTTTAGAACTTATATAATCCTTGGTGATCTATTCATCATTCCTCAAAGTATCACTTATTTACCTTTAGATTGAAAATTTAGTTCCATGGTCTAGAATATTTGTGTGATCTCACCCAATAAGTGCAACCACTAGATACCTAGACAATATCCACATCTCCTATGCTGACAACATAGAAATCATCCTTTATATCACAACATGGAATGCATCCTTCATATCACATCCTTATAAATTAAGGTTTACTTGAGATATCTTTCAAGTGCATTAGATGGTGAGACCTGTTGGATATTGTTGTCAAGAGACACTGCAAATGTCATTTGGTGTTGTCATTGATGGCAACCCTAGTTAGTGGTTTGATCCACGCATCAAAATTTTCTCATACTGGAAGTCAAATCAAAGTTTTGTATTTAACAGTCAAACAAGAACAGAGCATTTGACAAAAATGTATTTCATCGATTCACATGCAATTTATTGTTATCATTTTGAGTTGTGGATCTCAGGAAAGATATTTTGGTGTACACACTACCTTTTTTAGGGTGTGCATTCATTGGTATGCAAGTTAGAAGATCCAGTTGATTAATTTCTTGTTTATTAGTGCAAAAAGTTGACTTTGAGGATATAATATGTTGTGAATATTTGGGAAGTAATTGTTTAAGTATTTTTGTGTTCGATAATGTTCATTTAGGTCCTCACTATGCTATGGCTGACTTTGGTTGGTGTGCATCAATAATTAACCATGGATTGAGCCGACAATCTGCAAATATTTTCATACTTTTGTTTGAGCCGACAACAAGTGATTAAATTCTTAGTGGAAGATATATATAAGTGATTGATTATATCCATTTTGTGAGAGATATGTGAAGAGTTGTTGTGTTGTGAATAGCAAAGCAATTATGCACAATTTCACTTATGCATAAAAGAGATTCGTGATGTGAATTAGAGCAAAGTTGAGTAGAAGAGCAGAATCAGACAAAAGGTCAAGAAGTCAACTAATGTGCTTAACAAGAACTATAACTAGGCATTAGTAGATGATATTCTCTCAGTTCAATTTCTCAAATGGATTTAATCTGATTATTTTGTAAGACAGAGATTCTTCATCTTTGATCAGTGATCTTTTGGTAGTGTTCCTGAATGCAAGTGCATTCCCATTCTGTAAAATATTTTTGAGTATACTCAGCTAGTATTATGGATTGTCCTTCGATCGTGGTTTTTCCCCTAACAGGGTTTCCACGTAAAAATTCTTGTGTTATGGTGTTGTGGTTGTTTGTTTTATGTTTATGCATATTTCTTTTGATTGAATGTTATAAATGCTTGAAGGATCAGATCAATAAAGTTAAAAATTTTAGAACACTGATTCACCCCCCTCTCAGTGTTCCTTGATTCCAACAATTGGTATCAGAGCTTAGTTCCTTGGAAGAAGTTTAATAGCTTGGGGAAGATCAAGGAAATCAATTCAATGGATTCAAGCAGTCTTCAACAACAACTTTTGGTGGCCCTAGATGATATTGATCAGTCAAAATCTGAAATTCAAAAATTGCAAGAAAACCTCATGGATGCTGAGAAATTCATTGAGTCATTGAAAGATAAAATCAATAAGTCCAGGGAGAAGATAAGGGAACCTTGTGATTAGATTAAGAAAAATGACGGTAAAAGCATTGAAGATGAACAACTGAGTCAAGCCCTGAAGGAAAAGACAAAAGAGTGTGAAAAGCTTACTAAAGAGAATACAGTCCTAAAAGTATGAGATGGAATCTATTATGATGAGAATGACTAGGGAGGTTGAAGACAAAAAGAAGAATGAAGAGAATCTTGCTCAGTCCTTGAAAGATAAATATGAAGAATGCAATAGAATTAATGATGGATTCATTAATCTGGTACTTGAATTCCAACAATCTAGAAATAATGAAGAAGAACTTGAAAGATAGGTTGTTAACCTCAAAGATGAACTTGCTACTGCAAATGAATTCAAGGAGAAGTTCAAGATTATCTCAACCAAGCTTGATGAACTAATTAAAACTCAGAGGATAGAAGGTGACAAGTGAGGTCTTGGATATGAGGAAGGAGAAATTTCCAGATCCGAACAAAAGAGATTTAGGCAAGAAGATCAAATGAACAAATCTAGAAGGTATCTGGTAAGACAACCTAATGCTCAAAGATTCAATAGCTATTGTTTTTTTGTAATAAATTTGGTCATATGGCTTGTCAATGTAGAAGTAGAATAAATTCAAATGGTCAATCATTCTTTGGTCAGTGTTTTAACTGCAAAAAGTATGGTCATAAGTCAAATGAATGCATAAACATGATGGTCAACTTTCATAGAGCTATCAGGTGTTATACATGCAATAGATTTTGGAATATTGCCAACCAGTGTAGATCAAGAGAAAATTATTGGAACAACTGGTCTAGACAAAGAAATCTAGTATGCTACAATTGCAACAAATTCGGTCACATTACTAGATTTTGTAGAAACAAAAAAGGTCTGATAAATCACAGGAGAAACATGCAAGAGGATGAAAAGGGAAAAGGGAAAGTTACTACAAGTGATATCAAGAAGCAAATGAAGAAGACATGGGTGAAAAAGAATCCCTCTATTATAGAAAATGATTCTACATCTGCACCAGAATCTGGTAATTCCTTTAGGAATTAGACTAAGGCATCTGGCCTAAGGGGAGTTTTCAAGAAAATCCTTCAAACCCCTTGTTAGAAGTTGGTATCGAGATATGGATGAGTATAATGATTACATTGATGATCCACACATGCTACTGAAATAGTTGGAGAAACTATTTATGCTAAGTTCGAGGTCCATAGAAGATTTATCTTTCACAGTGTATGGAAACATGGTATCTAGAAGAGTTAGGTCAGAAGCATTTATTACAACAAAATTTGGGTATGCGAATGATAAGAGGTCATTTGTATTGTTCATTTGTCACTTTGCATTTTGAGAAGAAGAAAGTTTAGAGAGCTCTGAAGTGAACTTTGGAAAAATTTGGCGAAACCACAAGTGTGAAGGCGATTCGGTGATCAAACCCCTAACTGACAAAAAGGTATTTTCGACAAAACTTGTGAACTTGTGAATTTTTGAAAATGTTGACATCAAGGACAGACCCCGTCCAAAATTCAAGTAGTATCCTTTCAAATATGTCGAGATAGACCTGTTAGGCGCATTTTCGTTTGTTATGTATGAAGTCTTACATATTGAAGATATTAGGGTATACATCCACACAAACATTGAAGAGTTAGGAAGCTCACAACTACTGGATTTTTATGAAAATCACATTATAGGAGAAGGCTTCTATGTCAAACAGGAATTCAAAACCCTAGAAGAGAAGAAATTTACACAAAGTTTTAAATTTACTATGTTTGAAGAGAGCGAATGGGTTTGGTATATCTTGAGTTGAGTTCATGCAGAATTTATGTGGTTGAATCAACCCTTCAAGATTATAAAAGAAGCTATAAGAACTGTTACAGGTTTAAATTCCTCCAGTGGGTTACTGATTTTGAAGTCAGTGAAGAATCAAATAGTTATTGATGCAATCGGTTCTAAGTATGATAGAAGAGCTATAAAAATTGATGATATTATTGATGTAGATGTCATATTTGCATCTATGGTCATTGGTTTTAAAATCTATCATTCCAGCCGAGACTATTTTATATCTGGCACAACTATTTATGCAGCATATCAAATGGTAAAAGAGAATGTAGACTATGATCTATGTGAGTTACTTAGAAGTCAATTGATGGAAAATCTTGGAAAAATCAAGAAGGATAAGAAGAATTCCTTTAAGTATGGGAATTTTTTGTTATGCTTATTCTTTTACTTCATGAATGAAGTTATGATATTTGGAAAGGTACAATGGAAAAAATATAAACCTGTAGCCACTCAAATTAGAGATCTCTTGCACATATTTGTTGACATTAAGACAAAGAATATTGTAATCTGGGGATATTTCAAAATATGATGCATGCTAGAGAAAGAATTTCGACATCTATTGTGGAGAATTATAAAGATACTATCTACTTTATGGTTGACATTGATCAATTCCTAATGGAAGTAGTAGATCCTAGAACAATATGGATTATGCCAATGGGATATGAGGTTGAGGAACACATTTTAGAAATGTATGCTGAATATTTGTTAAGTAAACCTTGTGATTCATTAGAAGAAAGATTTAGTACTTTTCAGAAAAGGATATACAGGTACATAATGAACTAAGAAAACCTTTATAGTCAGAAGAGTAAGAAAAGAAATGGAAATATTTGTAGAAAGCATGGGTATATCTGCAGAAACAATAAGAGAAGCTAGAAGGAAGAGAGAACAAGTTGAAGAAGGAGAGTCAGTCAGAACTGAATCTGCTAGTCTGGTAGCTTCCTCTACCCGAACTAGATCTACAAGAAGCTCCACTCTCCCTTTCGATCCTACAAAGAAATCAAGTCCTATGAAAACTCAAACAAATACATCTGGTAAGGAAGGAAAAAGGAAGAAGGACAAAAGCAAAAGAGTTTATGTGGAAGTCTCTAAAGATGAAGAAATAAAATCTGATGGAGTAAGAGAGATTAAGCATCAAGGTACAAAGGCAGCAACAATTTCTAAAGGAAAGTCCTCTAGTAAAGAAGTGAAAGCAAAGACGAAGATAAAAATTGACAAAACAGGCATGACTGTAAAAGGAGTAGAGAATACATTCATTAAGGATGTCAATCTTAGGCCTCTTTATGAATGGTATGACACCTTTGACAATACCGGTCAAAGAGTTCTTGAGGAAGCCTCAATTAAGTACTTGAATAACTTCAACAAAGAACTTATTAACATAAAGTTTGTGTTGCCTAAAAGTCTTTATGAAATTCTGGAAATGAGAAGAGTAGATGCAAGAACTGAAGATGAATAGTTGAGAGAGCGAAATCTTGCAGATTTATGTCCAGTAATGTCCTTTGAGGAAATGAATTCAATTCTAAATGGTGCCAAGAAAGATTTCAAAAGAAAAACAAGAGTAAATAAGCTCATGATTGGTCAGACTAAAGAAGTTGCAGAAGAAACTAAACAAATTTTAAGAAAAGTTTTGTTAAGTAACAAAATTGATGTTGTCTCTGAAGAAACACATGATAAAGATGTCTCATCTGGTTCAACAGAAGAAGAAGAAGTAAAATAAGATATAGCTAAGGATACTCAGATTCCTCTTGATGTGGATAATATAGAAGTACCTATGGAGATTGAAGCTCCTGAAATTCTATTGGTTGAAAAATTTGAGCAAGAATCTTCAGCTGAGGAAACAGTGGTTGAGGAAAAGAAAGTTGATACAAAGGAAGTTTCGGTGAAAGAAAGAGACACTGCCAAGGCAGTAAAAGAGTTTTTAGAAGAACAACATGAAGAATTTGTTCTTGAACTGCTAAAAGGTCCTATCAACTTGGAAACTTTATCTCCCATTCAAAAAATGAAGGTAGCTTCATTCGCTTGGAACAAGGAAAGGGAAGAAATTCTCAAATCTCATATTGAAGATAATGAGCTGATTAATCTTGCATTCGGTGTTCTGGAGAAAATCATGCCTACATATGTTAAGGATCCATCCGGTACTCCCTCCGATGAGCTGAAGAAACTTATTCATGTTGTAAGTACTCATTTTAAGTCACTTGAGAAATCAACCGAGGATAAAGTTCAGAAGGAATTTGATGATAAATTTTTTGGTAAATTGAAAGAGATGATAGCTAGGGATAAAAATTTGGTAGCTACCTGTATAAATAATAATCAAAGTTCTTTGTCTAAATGTGGAAACATTTACAAATCATGTCTATCTTTATCTAAGTTTACTGAGGATTTTGAAAAGAAAACAAAAGAATGTGAGAAACAATTAGCTAACATCACTCAAACATTCGATCCGCTAATTGTCTCTGCTGGAAACCAAGAAGGTCAAGTCATATCTCTACTTGAAAAAATTAAAAACCTAAAACATGAAGAAACTAAAATGGTTTAAATATTTTGTGACTCAGAGGACTAATTGGTCCCAAAATGGAAACAATGTTGAGCACATTAAAAGAAGCACAAGATGCCATGGCGGTCAGTAATCCAACAAACCTTGAATTTGCAGAAATGTAATTTTACTTATTTTGTGGTCACATGGTTATCTTGGAGATTCTCAAGAAGTTTTAGGAAATGAGTTTGAATCTGTTGAAGAACAATTTTTCAGAATTATTCAAGCTTATGTAAGTTGAAAAATCCTATCTGTACATACGCAGTTTGTTCATAACAATTTTGTTCAATTTTTGATATGCAGATTCCTGCCTTTGCCATTGATGTCAAAGGGGGAGAATGAGACAATGAAAAATGTATTAATCATCTCAGGGGGAGAGTTGTGGTTTTTTTTTTTTTGGAAATTTGAAGAGTGGCAATATATTGATGTTGATACTGATCTGACACTTAGTTATTTTTCACGAAGTGTTTCCATCAATTCCAAAAGGGGAGATTGTTAGAGATTTTTGGTAGAAGACACTGCAAATTTCATTTGGTGTTGTCATTGATTGCAACCCTAGTCAGTGGTTTGATCCACACATCAGAATTTTCTCATACCGGAAGTCAGATTGAAGTTATGTATTTAATAGTCAAACAAGAATAGAGCATCCGACAAAAATGTATTTCATCGATTCAAATTAAATTTCTTGTTATCATTTTGTGTTGTCAGTCTTAGGAAAGATATTTTGGTGTACACGCTACCTTATCCAGGGTGTGCATTCATTGGTATGCAAGTTAGAAGATCTCGTTGATCAATTTCTTGTTTATCAGTGCAGAAAGTTGACTTTGAGGATATAATTTGTTGCCGATGTTTGGGAAGTAATTTTTTAAGTATTTTTATGTTCAACAATGTTCATTTAGGTCCTCACTATGCTATGGCCGAATTTGGTTGGTGCACATCAAGAATTAACCATGGATTGAGCCGACATTTTGCAAATATTTTCATACTTTTGTTTGAGCCGACAACAAGCGATTAAATTCTTAGTGGTGGATATATATAAGTGATTGATTATATCATTTTTGTGAGAGAGATGCGAAGAGTTCTTGTGTTGTGAATAGCAGAGCAATTATGCACAATTTGAATTGTGCATAAAAGAGATTTGTGATACGAATTAGAGTAGAGCAGAGCAAAGCATAATCAGATATAAGGTCAAGAAGTCAACTAATGTGATTAACCAAAATTTTAACCAGGCATTAATAGATGTTATTCTCTCAGTTTAATTTCTCAGATGGATTTAATCTGATTATTTTGTAAGACAAAGAGTCTTCATCTTTGAGCAGTGAGCTCTAGGAAGTGTGCCTGAATGCAAGTGCATTTCCATTCTATAAAAAAAAATTGAGTATACTTAGATAATATTATGGATTGGACTTCTACCATGGTTTTTCCCCTAATAGGTTTTCCACGTAAAAATTCTTGTGTTATGGTGTTGTGGTTGTTTGTTTTATGTTCATGCATATTTCTTTTGATTGAATGTTATAAATGCTTGGAGGATCAGGTCAATAAAGTTAAAAATTTCAGAACACTGATTCAACCCCCCTCTCAGTGTTCTTTGATTCCAAAAAGACCATCAATAACCATTACATTGATCCCTTCAAAATCCTCTTTTTGAGACTTCACTTTTCCACTAGTTCCTCATCTATGAAATTATGAGTAGCACTAGTGTTAATGAGTATAGGAACCTTTTATCCTTATATGACCCCATGGATGTAAAAAGGATTAAACCTTGGATTAATAGAGTGTGTAGCAAGAGTACCTCCCAAAATTTCTCCTTCCTCTTTTGATTCATCTTCTTCTCCTTTAATCTCTAGTTCAATTTTTTCTTCACTCTATGGTTTTGGTTCTTTAGATATCAATTCATTTCCAAACCTCACCTCTATATAACACACTTGTCATTTTCCAAGATATATATGCATGAGAGATCAAGGATCCTCACAAATAAATCATAGATTCTTATTGAACTCAAATATTTCCCAACCTCCATGTTTGGCCTTAATAGGAAACTCTTGGATTTTTGTACATTTTTATGAAAAGGATTTTTTGGAGGGAAAATCTTGGCTTGAAACTTATTCTTCAGCATGAAAGTCTCTAGCACCAAAGCCCACTTTATTTCCTCTTTAAGGGAATGAGGTTTAAAGTCTTTAACTAGTCCCTTGAGAGACTCAATTAATCCTTTGATGAAGAGCATATTCAACCTTCTCTCTATTAAAAATGACACCATTATAGAAAGATTTTAGAAATAGTCACATAATTCTTCATTGAATCATATTTCTTGAGTTGAGTCAATTATTTGAAGGAAAAATTCAAATCCTTTCAATCAAATTTTATAATTATTAGTTTATATAATTCATCATATAAGTTGATAGATCCATGACCTCAAGTGATCAATTTGTGGTACCACCACTCATGTGGAGTACCCTCTAAATGCAAGGTAGAATAATTACTTGCCTCATCTTCTCTCGTAGGTCTAAGAGATAGGTACATGTTTACCTTTTGTACTCAAACATGATCCATGTATATACTAGATCCATCATGGGGAGAGGAAGTCAAATTCCCCAAATCTTGTTGCACATCTCTTTAAAAGGATTGTAGTCTAGGGTTGGGTCTAAGGCCATTTCAAGATCACTTCACGTTCATATAAATTGGTGAGTGATATATCACTTTGGATATCCTCTGGAATATCTCCATACTTTGCATGATAAGCCCTAATGTCATCAATTAGTGAATTATGAGATTTATTTTTTGGAACCTTTACCTCATTATGAAAGGTAGGTTGGGTAGGTTTTATAGCTAAAACAAGGATAATATTTTGATTGTTACTTTGAGAAACATCTAGATTATTATCCCCAAAAGTGCTTCCTTCATCAACTTGATGTCTAGGGACACTCATATTTGTTAGAATCAAACATGCTCTGATACCATGTTAGAATTGGCTATGGATGCCAAGATCTATGGACCAAATGAAAAGCACAAGAAGAGAGAAAACAACGTGACAAGAATAAACTGTATTCAATGTCAATATGATAATGATATGATATGATTTTACAATGAGAGACCCCTTGGTTATATAGCCAAGGTGAGAACATAGGAGTGCATAAGATTATGACAAGTGTCATAATCTTATGACATGAGACAACTATGAAAATCTATCACTCCACCTAAAGTAGAAAGGTGATAATGTGATAGCCATCACAAATAGTGGATCACCCACAAAATGTGGAAACCTAATCACATGACATGTCCACGAAAGGTGGAAATGATAAAGTGATAACATAATAAGTCCACCAAAGGTGGAAATTCTCCAACAACTCCTATGTGGTCCCTAAGTAAACTTAGGACAAGGTACAAAACATTTAATTACACAAACACCCCCCCTTAAGTGCAACTTAGGGAGAATGTACACAAAATCAAACAATGCAAGATGGGTCCCAACAACTAGGCCATGTTAGGTACCCATGTACATATGCAATTCAATCTCTCACAAATGGAAAAGGAGAAAACCCAGTGGGACAAAACTCCTCCCCAAAAGAGAGATGAAATACAAAATATAAATGCTCTCAATGATGCATGAGAAGCTAAAAACCCCATGTGAGGAAAAAGACCCCCCATAAGAGAGAATTAGAAGAGGTAAAAAGCCCATGTGAGGAAAAATACCCCCCCATAAGAGAGAAGTAGAAGAGAGACAAGGCAGCCCCCCCTCAATGTTGAGTCTCCTGCAATGATGGTAGAAGCTCGACATTGAATGCTGAAAATGATCCAATCTCGCCGAACAACATTCCTCCCCTTAGGAAGAAACAAAACCAAGAATGTATGCAAGATGTATGATGTCTCTGAAGCATGCTCAAGTGTCCCCATGTTGATGTCGAAAGCTAACACACCTCAAACAGGCGTTCTAGGCCACACTGGTGAAGAGGAAAATCCAACATCTAATAGAGATGAATGTAGAACATGATCCAAAGAGAAAGATATCCCCTCTAAAGACAAAGAAGCCTCCACCAAATGTTGTCCAAAAGTATCCACACTCACATCAAGCTGTGAAGAATGATCATGTAGAGAATGAACAAGAGGGTCAGATTGTTCCCTCACAACAAATGAAGAAGGAGCATCTTCATCAAAGAGAAGATGAATGTCATCAATGATGTCCCCCAAATTTGCAAGATGAGACTTCACAAACAAGTCTGAAATACCTGTCAAGAAGCCATCCAAAGTAGCCATATCTGGAAGACAATGTATGTCCTGCTGCACTGAATCACAAGGAACCCAAACTATGGAATCACAAGCAACCTCAGGTACAACAGTATATGGAGGAGATGAAATGCATGGCCCAAGTACTAGATCTGATGTGACAACTCCCAAGTTTAAGTAGCCAAATGTCTCCTCTGAATAATAGTTCACACTAGGAGTGTGATGAACAATCGAAGGAACAATGTCATCATCAAAAGAAAAATCTGCAAAGGTATACAACCGAGATGAATGATCAACCACCCCAGTAGCAATGATCTCTCTACTTTCCAAGTCTCTAATGATGACTGAATCAGGTGTAAACTCCACAGTTCTCCCATCTCCACCATGTGTAATGGAAAGAATATTGTTTGTCAAATGAGGAACACACAAAACATCCTGAAAAGTGTTGTCCCCAAAACTAATAGATCCCTTGCCTATTACACTCATGTATGTATTGTTTCCCATCAAGATAGGAGACATAGAACAAAAATGAAGAGAATATAGATTTTAAAGATGCCATATGATTTGATGCTCCTGAATCTAGAATCCATCTACCTGGTCTTGGACTTGAATAAGCACAAAGAGCTTGTCCTTTATATCCTGATGTAGATGCTTGACCTTTGTCCTTTTTAGACTGTTTTGAAGAAGGAGGAGGAGAAAGTGATTCAAACATTCTAGAAGGAAAATCAATGTGATTCATTTTGAGAAGATTCTTCAACTCATCAATGTCCTTCTTAAAACAATAGTGTTCTTCATGTCCATCCTTCTTGCAATATGCACAAAAATTCTTCTCCTTCTTAGATGATTCCCCTTTGGAAGATGATTTTTTATTTGTTTGATTTGAATGTGGATTGTTCTTTGCTTTCTTTTGTTTCTTATATGTTTTTTATTCTTTCACTTGATTAACCAACAATGCCTGAGATTTAGTAGTCTTGATGAGACCCATTGAGATAAGCTTATGTTGCTCATGTATCAACATCTCAGAAAATGATGCAAATGAAGGTGTAGTATATGCAGACCCCATAGTCAATCTATGAGTATGAAAGCTAGAAACAAAAGAAGCATAATCAGGACCAAGTTTTTTCATTGTATTATAGACCAACTGAATGTCCTTATCAATTCCACATAATTTACATTGCTCTCTTAGATCATTAACCTTAGTTATGTAGTCTTGGATGTTGTCAAAGTTCTTAGGATCAAACCTCGTCAATTCATTATCAATTTGATAGCCTCTTACTTCATCTGTAGTACCATACAATGTTTTCAATTTGTTCCAATCTTCATAAGAATTGTTACATGATTCAATCTGAAACAACAAATCTTGAGAAACTAGTCTACAAAGGCACCCAAGAGCTTTGGTATGTTCAATCATCCATTTTATCTTTTTATCTGCATTTGTAGGTTCAGGTACCTTATTTTCAACATATAGAGAGTGACCTTTTGTCATTGGAATACTCCATGCATTTTGATGTCATGTTGAATAATTATATGATGTGAGCAAAGGAACCTTATAATGATCCATGAAAATGAGAGAGCACAAGAAAATAGATCAAAAGAATGCACCAAGAGACCCCCCCCCAAATCACTCAATCAAGAAAACCCCCAAAAAATATCTGATTTGGCACTTTATACTTAGTGAGTTAATAGTTTCCACTGCCAAAAACAACAAGATGGACTTTGATCTTGGTACATGCAGATGCCAAAATAGGCCACAGATTCAAGTACAATTTTTGGTACAAAATGAGATCAATATGATCATACCATTAAAAATTACATGACAACTTATGCACTTTCCAAAAAAATGGCACTCAAAAATGTTACCGTAGGAGCAAGTTATGATCTCTCAAAGTTCCCAAAATGAGGATAGAGCAACAACACCTATGAGAATCTGAAATTTCTAGATAAAATATAAGCCAAAACCAAAAAATTATTGTACCATTGTGAAGAGCACAAAAAATTATCCCAAATCAAAAAAAAAATCTCGAAAAAAGGAGCCAAAATGACTGAGATATGGAGCTTCAAAGTTTGCCTATGAAAACCAAAATGCAAACCATGAGGGGGTGAATTTTTTTTTGAAGCTGCTGACGCAGGGCTGACATCGGCCGACCACTGGATTAAATTTGACATCTTGATGACCATCAAAAAATAATATTATTCTCCTGCCTGGAATATTCATTATACTGAGAGCTTAAAATTGACAATTGTGAGGTTGTCATTGCCGAAGTTGTCGGGAGAATATTCTTCGGAATATTTCTTTTTGCCGAATGGGTTTTTCCATCGGCTGCCTGCTGAGGTTTTTTTCGATCGAATAATGTGGAGGGTCATGGGGGCCACGACCGTAGGCTACATGGCCTCGCCGGTACATTGTGACTGCGGGTACCTGCAGTGGTACCAGTCTGCGCAGGTACTCCGCAGAGTACCTTTTGATATTTTTTAATTTTATTTTTTGAAACTTTTTCAAAAAAAAACTTTACAAATTGAATCAAAAATTCCAAAAAAAATTTATTTATTTTTCGAAAATAAATCGTACCATGTCATAATGATGTGACCGGGGGGTCATACGGCTCTTCAGGCAAATTTTTTTTGCCTCACCGGATGACTTGCTCCGATTTGGATGATTGGACAGTCGATCTTAGGGTTTTTGGCCCTTCTGGACGCAAAGGTAGGGTCGGATTTGACCCAAAATGCTCCAAAAATGAAGCTACCTTTTGGATCTGGCAACCACAATGCAACTTCAAACCCTCATAGATTTGGCCTCATATGTCTGATTTGGACGAAACAAAAGGAAAAATCAACTTTCTCAAACCTTTTGGACGCAATGGTGAGCTCAAATTTGCACTAGCAAGCTCCAATATACACCTGTAATAAAAAGCCAAAAATGGAACATCCTCAAATCTGGTACCTCTCTTCAAAAAAAGACTCTCCAATGGCACCCAACCCACTCTGATACCATGTTAGAATTGGCTATGGATTCCAAGATCTATGGACCAAATGGAAAGCACAAGAAGAGAGAAAATAATGTGACAAGAATAAACTATATTCAATGTCAATATGATAATGATAAGATATGATTTTACAATGAGAGACCCCTTGGTTATATATCCAAGGTGAGAAAATAGGAGTGCATAATATTAGGACAAGTGTCATAATCTTATGACATGAAACAACTATTAAAATCTATCACTCCACCTAAAGTAGAAAGGTGATAATGTGATAACCACCACAAATAGTGGATCACCCACAAAAGGTGGAAACCTGATCACATGACATGTCCACGAAAGGTGGAAATGATAAAGTGATAACATGATAAGTCCACCAAAGGTGGAAATTCTCCAACAACTCCTATGTGGTCCATACGTAAACTTAATTAAGGTGTAATTATGACCTAGGACAAGGTACAAAACATTTAATTATACCAACAATATTATTATCTATCTTGTGAAGAAATTGTGCCATCATATACATCATCAAATCAAATTTCCTTTTGGCTTGCTCATCAAAGTTGTCATCCATATTTTTTCTTCTTTCCTTTTCTAACATACTATTGTGCTCTATAATAGATTTTGAAGGAGGAGAATTCATCTTCAGATTCTCTACAAACTTTTTTTTATTTCCCTTAGATGATATTCAGTTTCTCTATCACTATACTGTATCAAAAAATTAACATGCAAAGCTTAACTCTAGAAACACAAGTTGGCAAGATCACCAGCTTTGATACCACTATAATGTATCATGGAAAAACAGTTATGTAAATCTAATTTCAGCCTTTTTCAAATGCTTATTATTAGAAATAATGATATTAAATTCTATTATTTAAATCATATAATAAATAACTCAAATTTAATTCATTATTTACACATTGTCATTATCATTATCATCACATTCTAATTAGGAAACAAAAAATGATAGATATATCTCCTCATCTTTCTCTTATCATAAACAAAGATTGAATTGCATCCAGATAGTTTGCAATATTGGAAATTACAATAGAATTAAACTTTCATCCTCATACTCATGGAAATAGAAATTCAAACTAGTATAATGCAGTTAAAATTTATGACCAATGAAGCTCCAATGTGACCTTTGGATGAGATTTCTCTCTAAAATCAAATGGTGTTTATCCTCTAATCTCCAAGCTCGAACACAAGTGCTTAATCACATTCTAGATAAGGACTGTGTAACATAATAGAAAATGATCATTAAATGGATGTGTTCACCCTTTTATATCCATCACAATAATAACAAGTTAGCCATAATATAAATCCACGTCTTCTAATTTGAATAATTATAATATGCAAGAAATACCCTAACTTTAAAATTTACGAAAAAAAAAATACCTGTTAACATGTAGGATTGCACCCGAATGCAGAGTTGGAAGGCTCAACAATCCCATGTAACATGGAAACACTTTTGAGTCTGTGGGTTGCTCATAATGAAAGTGAATCTCCAAATTATGGACTAGTTCCCCTTTTGATTTTTTTTATGAAAACAACGACTTATGCAGGAAAAGGGATAGAAAGATTAAGATGAATGATAAAACTGAAACTAGTAGGATGGTGATGCACCTAAATGATAATAAATATGCAATCTGATTCACAAGGACCTTTCAATGTTCCTATTTGCACAATTTAATTCAAACAACTAAACCACATAAATAATTCACACAAAGCCTTGATAAATTTACCCACTTTGAAGGAAAAACAATGCTTTTCATAACTAGAATGATATAACAAATCATTTTCACAATGTATGACCTGTGAAATTGAATTGAATTGTGTACATACACTTATGAATGAGACAAAAAAATAGAGGTTTTCAAATTTAAACACAATAAATTTCTATCAAAACAAAAATAAAAGATGACACCTGAAATTTGGGAAGACAAACACTTGATTTTTATTGAAAGGCCAAAAGGAATCCTTTTGCAAAACTAAAAATACAATATTGGAAATAAAATTGTTGTATATAAACTTTGAAGTTGAGCTACAAAATTTTCTAACTCTCTACAATGCACAAGAGAGTAGGAAGCAAGAACTGAGAAAAAATATGTATTTTCTCCTATATACAAAAAGAGTCTCAAAGTTCCAAGAGGTGGCACTTGGAGTTAACTGCATCTAAAAATATCTCATTCGATGATCCATGAGCAAAAAGGAAAAGGCCTGAAAAGGGGGCCCACAACTAATGATAGATATAACTCATCTTTCTCTTGTCATGAAAAATACAAGGGGTAATGATTTTGTTTAATACTCATGCAAAAAAAATTGAAACAAAGTGAAAAATACCTCATAGAGGGATCCACCAATACTTAGGGCAAAAAAGAAACCTAAAGACAAAACACTCGTGGCCTTACTTTACTTCATTCATTTCACACTTGGCAATTTTTTGGAAATTCCGCTTTGCTTGTAGCCACCAACAAGGGTTTCTCCACGAGCTAGGATTTGAAGATTCGATATTTCAAGGGGATTTCTCTCCAAATTGAATGAGTTTTGTTTCACTGGTAAGTTACTTTTGTGCAGGAAATGTTGATATTCTTCCATTTTATTTATGTTTGTTGTGAAATAAACCTTGCAGCCCTATTGTTTGTGCAAGAGAATAATGAAACCTGTCGTTTCTTGTGATATTTTTTGTTTTCCTTTGAATTCTCTCTCTATTCATGGCTTTGTGAAATCATTCTCTACTCCTCCTTGTGAGTGGTGAGCTCTTGTTGTGCATATGACCATCCTTGTTCTTTCATAGTGTTGTCCTTCTTTGAAGTCTATGACAATGATCACCGTCCCTTCCAAGGTTTTGAATTAATTATAATGTGTTCCTTGTATGATAAACAATGGTATTGTTGAGGAATTTGTTTGCCATATAAACCTCCTTTATGACTAAAGTCTTCAAAAACAAGGATAAGCTTCTCAGAATAGTGAATAGATTGTATCAAAATTGAAGACTAATAGTACCCTTTTGAACTACTAATCACAACCTTGTGAATTTTTTATTTTTTTTTTGGTGTTCCTTAAAATATCTCTATGTATAATAGTGTGAGAGAGGGGGACCAACCACGTCAAGGCCCTAGGTCACATAGAGTCGAGAGCAGAGGGTTTCCCTAACTTACCTCACTCTAAAAGGATGCTCTCAAATAAGGGTCAAGAATGATGAGGACTATAATGTACTTCGATCACTCTTCAGACCAAAGATCTAAGGTTAGGCTAGGTGAGCTAGTTTTCGGAGTCAATACTGTACTTTAGAAACTCTCTATTCGAGGACATAAGCACGGTTCTGGGATGACAACGTGACACACTGGTATCTCACGGGTACATTAGTGTTTGTATGGATAGAGGATAGAAAGTACAATATGAACCACCAGAAAACAAGCTAACAACCTAGCTAAGTACTCCTAAATGAGCAAAACATAACTATAAAATAGGAAAGGTACAAATGGAGATGATAAAATAGATAGATGAGAGCTAAAGTGATAAAGATGATCTCACCAAGGCACCAACTCGCCAACTAGCTCCAAATGCATGTTCACCTACACACAATAAAGAGGGGAAAATTGTTGGGTTTGTATAGGGGTTTGCCTTAGTCAGAGGCCCTTTTTGGTGTTTCCACCTCCACGAATAGCCAGATAGCAATGAGAGAGAAATATGCAATAAAGAAGTAGAGAAAGTAGAAATTCAATAAACACTACAAAACAACAAATAGATACTCAACCAAATCACAAATGAGAGGATAAAAACGTTACCACCTCCACCCAAGAGCTCACTAGCCAATGGAGGAGAAAGCAGACTTGATAAGGTCACCAAAGCCTCGACTATGATGAAGGGAGGTCTCGCAAGACTCCAAGCCCACACTGCTAATGGCTTGCTTCACACTTGCTTCACGCTGATGAAGGATTTTGGATGGTCTCCTTCATGTTAAGAGCTCAAACAATACCACATCATGGCTAAAGATATCCCCTTTATTGATTGGACCAAATTATACAGTCTTCTAACTCGTGGTCTACATGCCATAGTCTACTACTCTTTTGTAGCCATTAAGATCAAGAAACTCTAGTATTTCACATAGAGGATTATGATTCACTGATCCAAATAAAATATGTGAATTTAAAAGTATTTAAAACCTTAATAGATATGCATGGGGCACAATTTTTTGATAGATTAATTTGAGCATTCAACATTTCATTGTTGCCTACTACCTTTTTGAAATTGTAAATCTTAGCACCATTGTGTTTTGTCTTCAAACATGTACATTAGCTTCTGTTGAAATGACTATCAAACTTCATTTAACCTTGGATAGACCCTGCAACATGGTCGTCCTGATATGGGTGTGTTTACATCAAGGACCGTCTAAAATATTAACATCAAGGTCACTGTTCTATACAAATTGAACCCTCTAGGACTGTCCTTTTATGCTTCATCCATATGAGCATTTTTGTTCCAAAGCTTCTATTTCTTCTAGCAAAGAATTCTATTGGGGCTTCCAAGCACAGGAAAAATACACCTTATTTGTTTTATTG
Organism: Sequoiadendron giganteum; assembly: GCA_007115665.2. Taxonomy (NCBI): domain Eukaryota; kingdom Viridiplantae; phylum Streptophyta; class Pinopsida; order Cupressales; family Cupressaceae; genus Sequoiadendron; species Sequoiadendron giganteum. The sequence continues at coordinate 984,348,358 of CM021100.1, read as the reverse complement.
TTCCCTATACCATGGCTATATTGCTCATTGAAATATGGACTATTGCCTCTTCAGTATTTTATCTGTCTCTCAAAGTATTATGATTATTCATTATTGGGTGCCTTTTTCAAAAATACCATCTCCATCAGACTGCTACTCCTTGCACATAATTGACTATGTTGATTCAACCTTGATTGTCCCTTGGTAACTTACATTGGTCTTGTCATCATGGTTGTTGCCCTCTCACTAGACTACTATTAAGAGGACCTTTGACTATTAGTTGTATTGTGAACTCTATTGCATTGTACTGGACTGACTATCATGATAGAGATCTTCAGATTTTCATCATATGCCCATGCATTGTAGGGTCTCTGATAGAATCTTGGCTACCTCTTAGTTGTATGATAACCTCCATGAAACTTTCAAGTTTTAATTTATGTGCATATAATCAATGTACCTAGGCAACTTCATACCTTAGTCTTCCTTATATACCACCCCATATCTTAGCAACTCCTACCCTTGACAATGATCTCATCTTCTTTCAACTTGACTATCCTAAGGCAGATTTTCCTATCATCGTTCTATTTAATATGATGATTGCCTCTAGCATGTTATGTCAGACACCTTTGTTGATGCTTCTAACCTTTTTTTCTTGTCATGGAGATGAACTTTTAGCTATTTTTGTGCCTATCCTATCTTTAAACTTTACCTGACTGTGATCATATTGATCCCTCATGTATTGGTATTTGACATTTACAAGTTTCCCTTATTCAACATGATGGTATGTTGGGCTCAACTCTTATGGGAGCCACATTTTCCTCCACATATTATGATGTTGTATAAGGTAAAGCTGCAATGGAAAATGAACCTATACCTGTACAGTGAACGAACAAGTTAGCAAAAATAATGAAGCCAAAATCTTCCAATAGTGCTTTGATGACCTTCTCATGAAACTTTGTAAATCTGCATACTTGATTAAATGTTTCATAAGAATAGATTATATAGCTATTGATATAGGCATATGAAGAGAACTTGTATCCCAAGCTCTAACGCAATTTGTTTCATCTCTTGTAGGTATTTTTAGAGCAACCAATGAAGGGAGTTGGAGTTGAAGACACATTTGACCAACCTTAGGATTCATCATTTAGGAAATGATGGATCCATTTTATTTTCATATGTTCTTTAATATCTTCATATTTATAGCCTATTATTTTATGTTGCATTTGATCATTTGATCAATCACTCCCACGGCTTGTGTGGGACACCATACTTTTGTAAAATGAATAAAACAAGAATTTTATGTAAAGTTTTGTAATCTTCTCTCTTGTATACATTTTCATAATGAAATGCAATTCATTTGATAATATTCATGTGCATATGAATGGAACTTGTAACAGATTTTTGATGTGTTCCTTTCTTCTTTAATTAGAAATGTTGTTCTAGCTCTACCTAATTACGCTGAAAGAAAAATTAGGTAACATTTTGGTGACATCTTAGGGGTTTTTACCTACTAAACAAATAGGATCAGTATCCTTGCATATCCATTGGGCATATGTTTCCATTCTTTCTTTTTGCAACTCAAAAAACTATATGTATCTCAGTTGTCTGGAATTATACAACAACAAAACTAAAACTGAAAAAAACTACCATGGCTCTGTTTAGGATAGGACAAACAAACATGTGCATAAAAACTTATGGAAAAAAAAATAGAACTAAAAATTTTGTGCCATGAACACTTATTAACTGAAAACACTACTCTACCCTACCCTAAACAACATAGAACGATGTTCAAACAAATCCATTAACTGGATTTGTAAAATAACTCCCCCTTCTGACTAATAAAGGATGCATCACATGTTTATGAATTACTAATAAGAGGGAGAAAACAATAATATACCCCACAAACTATTGCAATTCTTCATGAATAACATAACCAAACTCACTCACCTTTTGAGTTTGATCAAACATACTGCTAATTTGGAATGAATGTGTTAGTTGGGTTTGTTGTTCCACAACTGCAATCTCATCATTAGGATCATTGATAATTGGTTGTATCTTGTTGGTACCCCTCAAGGATAAATCTTTGATCAAGCATCCTCTTAAAAGGATGAAACTTGGACTCTTTTTGTTGGTTTATTGCTCATGTATTGTTGTCTCTTCATTTTGTTGATTAGGATGCTCCATATGCAGTGTCTTATTTGGAAATATTGACACTCCCACCTTTTTCTCTCACTGGTTAATATTTTCCTCCTCCAACGATGTTTTTTCACCTTCTAATTGTGAAAAATATAGCTCAATGTTATCTTCAAACTGGTCCTTTTTGTGGCAGCCCTAGGAAACAAAACATGAATGTGTTCCTCATGTTTGTTTACTTCTTCCTGTTGCTCCAACACTTGTTCAAGCTTGTGAACTTATTGTTCTGATTTATCATGATTGGAAACTTCTTCCAACATGTCTAATTCTTTATTATCCAATGTGGAGACAAAAACTTCAAGGTCATCCCAAAATGAATCCTCCTCGCACTCTTCATGAGATTCTGATGAAGGAGGATTGTTTTCTACCTCATAAAATCTCTTGACTAGTTGTGTAGGCTCCATGAAAGGCTTACTTTCACACTCTTCTACTTGATTCAAGACCCCATTGTGAGATTGCTTAGCTTCAATCAACAAATCCTCATATTGTTAAACATCTTCTTGTTTTTCTGAAACTACTATTCGTGAAATCAGAATCACACCTTCTTCATCATTTTCAATAAAAGAAGCTAACTCGTCAATCTAAGTTGTATGATGATATTCTTGATCAGCCTCTTTTACTTCTTCACCCTACTGCCCTGGCTAACTTATTGAAACAACTTGATCATTTTCAACAAAATCAGGAAGATCATTAGCTAAAACATTGAAAGGTCTTCTCTTGTTCAATATTTTTCTTCTCTAATTCGTAATCCTCTATAGCTAAATACACTGGATTTATATTTCTAATCTTCTCCATGATGAGTGAAATATCCTAATCAATGGGGTGATCTGTAACTATACTAGGTTGTACCTAATTACTTTCCTCAACTTGCAAAGGATGAAGGCTTGTGAAACTTGGAATTTCAAGCTTAAGAGGTTGATTTGAAGAGTTAAGAGCTTTACCTTGCCTGAAACTTGGAATTTCATACCTTAGAAGTACTTCCTCTTAAAGATGATCTGAAATGCAAGACACTAATTGGGCTTCCATTATTTGTGCTTGGGCAACCAATATTCTCATTTCTCTTCTTTTGCAACTAATTCCCTTTCAATCCTTTCTTCAAACTGTATCCTTTGTATCTTCAACTCTTGCTCATGAAGGTAGGCCTGATAATCTAACTCTTGTTGTTGCAAATCAATCTCTTGTTGTTTGTTGACCTCATCTAACTGATTTTTGAAGTCTAGCAATGTGTTTTTGATGTCACTAAACCCAAATTTTTCAACATATTAGGGTTGAATTTGAGAGTATGCAAATGATGTGGATGTTGAGAAGGGGCAGGTGGGTGGTAATCATATTGTTCATGCTGGTTTCTTTGTAAATCAAAGGAATTAGGGGTGAAACCAACATAATGATCAACTTGATAAGACTAGAAAGAGGGTATATGAGCAAGATTTTCATGATATGATGGATGGTATGACATATTATCATGAAACATAGACATGCTTGTTCATTCAAAAGCTAGAAAACAAGCAAATATTAGAATGTTTAAAAATATACCAACGCTTGATCATACTAAAATGAGAAAAATGTTTTTCAGAGTCGCCAGATGTGTTGATTCCTGTCTCCAAAGGCTAAGATCAGTGACATACACACCAAATATCAATGATTGTGAGAAAAATTTGGACTACGACGGTCCAATCAATCCCATTGGGCGTGCTAAAAACTGTTAACACATAGGATTGCACCCGAATGCAAAGTTGGAAGGCTCAACAATCCCGTGTAATCATGACTAAGGTGTAATCATGACCTAAGACAATGTACAACAGTTTTAATTACACCAACACCCCCCCTTAAGTTCAACTTAGGGAGAATGTACACACAAGAAAAAAATGCAATATGGCTACTGACAACTAGGCCATGTTAGGTACCCATGTACAAATGCAATGCAATCTCTCATAAAGTAGAGAAAAGGAGAAAACCACGTGGGGAAAAACTCCCCCCAAAAGAGAGATGAAAAACAAGAGAAAAAGATCTAAAATGTATGAGAAGGACAAAACCCCTAGAAGAGGAAAAAGTCCCCCCATAAGAGAGAATGAATAATTCAAGAGATCTCCTTAGATGAAACATCTCGTACCACCAAGAGAGCTTGAAAATGATGACATATACTCTCAATGAAAGGTTTGGTGAAGATAACTACAACCTGTTGTGCTATAGGATAATATTACAATTTCAATGACCTCCTTTTGTATCAACTCCCTAATGTAGTGCATATGAATCTCGATGTGTTTGGTCCTCTGATGGTGAAACAAATTCTTTGAGATCTAGATGGCACTTTGATTATCATAATGAATAATTGTAGGACATGGAAAAATGAAGCCAAACTCAGTGAGAATATTTTGAAGCCAAATGGCCACAGTAGTGGCATTAACAGCCTCTCGATACTTAGTCTCAGTCGAAGAAAGAGCAATAGCATGTTGCTTCTTACTCTACCAACATATGGGGCCAGAACCAAGATAAAATTGGTAGCCAGAAGTGGAATTACGATCATCAAGATCGCTATCCCAATCAGAATCTATATATCCCACCAAGGTAAGTCCTGCACCTATTGCATAGTGAATCCCATGATGATGTGTACCCTATAGGTAATGCAAGATGTGTTTGGTTGCTTTCTAATGAAGATCATGTGGTTCCTTCATAAAGCGTGAAACCATGTCAATTGCAAAGGAGATATCAGGGTGTGTGTGAGTCAAGTAGATGAGACTCCCAACAATATGACGATACAAAGTGACATCAACAAGTGGAGTAGAACACTTAGCCTCAAGCTTGAATCCTGAAAGAAAGGGAGTCAAAGCAGGCTTACAATCAGCCATGTGAAACCGAGCTAGAAGATCAAGAGCATACTTAGGCTGAGAAAGAGAGATCCCAAAAGCCGATTGTATGATCTCAATCCCAATAAAATAGTGCAAAAGGCCCAAGTCGATCATAGAAAATCTATCAGGCAAAGCAGATTTGACACTGCCAATGATGGATGACGTACTCCATGTAATGTTCAAGTTATCAACATAGAGCACAAGTAGCAAATGAGAGTAATATTATCGCAAGATGTAGACATTCAGATCTAAATGACACCTGGTGAATTTTTCTAAGAGAAGAAAGGAATCCATCTTGGCATATCAAGCCCTAGGGGCCCATTTCAGGCCATAGATAGACTTCCCCAATCTGCAAACCAGTGAAGAATCCTATATTAATCCCTGTGACTGCTCCATGTAAATCTCCTCATGAAGAAATGCACTCTTCACATCCATTTGATGTACAAACCAACCATGAGTTGCAGCAATAGCAAGTGTCAAGTGAATGGAGTTCATCTAAGCAACAGGTGCAAAGGTCTTTGTATAATCAACACTTGGAACCTATGAGAAACCTTTTGCCACAAGTTGAGCCTTGTATTTATCCACACTTCCATCCACTATATACTTGGTCCGATAGATCCACTTGCATCGAACCATCTTTCTCCCCTTAGGGAGTGGAACTAAATCCCATGTGTGGTTCCTCATCAAGGAACTATACTCTTCCTCCATTGTTGAATCCCACTCAGGAACTCCTGATGCTTCCTTGAAGGACTATGGATTGAAATCACTAGCAATAAAATCATGTGGAAAATCCTAATGTTTTGATGAGTCCTTCAAGTATCTGAAGGATCCCCAACAAGAAAACCTGCTGACTCAAGAGTCTATTGAGCCCAACAAGGTCTAGTAGGAGATGAAGGATGAGGCTCCTCAACTACAAGTGGACCCTGCAAAGGTGTGATCCAGCGATTTGGAGTTGAGGGAGAATCATCATCTGAGTCACTATCATTACTTTCCACTATGGAGGAAAGGAGAGGAGGATTAGAGGCCAAGCTAGGAGAGCTTTCCTCAAAGTTAACACTCCTCTCAATGAATAGCTCATGTGTCTCTAGATCCAAAAGTATATGCCTTAACGCCTTCAGGATATCCAACAAAGATGCAAGGCCTACTTTGAGGTTCCAATGCCTTGCACTTCTCTGGAGGTATGCATGCCCAAGTTGGACAACTAAAAACTTTGACGTGTCTCACAATTGGTTTTCTACCACACCAAGCCTCAAAATGAGTCATACCCTTCAAAGCCTTATGGGGAACCCAATTTTGGATGTGAGTGGCACAACTAATAGCTTCTACCCAAAATTGAGGACCAAGAGAATGAACATGAATCATGCAACTAGCCATCTCCTTAAGGGTTCTATTCTTCCTTTTAGCAACACCATTTTTTTGTGGTGTGTATGCAACTGAATGATGAAGATCAATCCCCTTAATAGTACAAAACTCCTCAAGTCTATTGTTCACATATTCCCTTTCATTATCTATGTAGAGAATCTTGACTTACTTCCCTGATTGCTTCTCAACATGAGCCTTGAAGGCTAGA